>JARJLF010000098.1:0-440550 GCA_029378395.1 Mycena leptocephala | reverse complement strand
GTGCTCAACCATTTCGGAAGAAACTCGAGGGTTGGCGCCGTTTGAATAATCCATCTTCAAATTGTCGTGGAAGTGTTCAGACAGCTCAAACAGGAACTCCGTTCGTTCAAACCTTCGAACTGATATGTCGAATAATGCTATCTAGATCTATTCTCATGTTCAACTGGGTCAAACAATACTTGGCTCGACTGTTTTGCTCAATTTATTGGGCACTTTATTCTATGTCCAGAAGGCCTTGCGAGGAGCGAATTACATGCGCAAATTGAAAAACTGAGTGTAGACATAAGATATTTAGTCAATACTACACTAGAACCCACTCAAGAAAGTGGCCCAGCGGTGACAATTGGTGCGGCTTCTGGAAATGGGGTGTCATATGGGAATCCTCGAACTCGGACAGGAAGAAACCTAGTTGAAGATTCGGAAATAACGAACGCTCAGCTTTGAGCGTGCGTACGCAATAATAACTGTAGAGAGTCAGTGTGCGATCCCTGAACAAATTCATGGTTGTTGTTCGAAGTGTGTTCAGACCGGGGAAGAAACCTCGATCTCCGACGTTTGCACTCATGCTAGAAGTCATAGCGCCCAACGATAGTGATAGGTATTTTCCAGGCAGGCGTTCATCGCCCTGAAAACCAAGGTCATGCGCAATGGGAAGGAGCATGTTCCATCAGGATCCTAGAACTTGGACGAATCGTTGTGAGATCAGGGTACATACTCTATTGGAAAGGAAATGTGAGTTTCTTCCGGCTCACCAGATCTCAATGGAATCCTCTTGACCCGGACTCTGTTCCAATCATGGAGAGAAAAACCCACAGATGCGAATCTTGCAGGTGAACAGGCAGCGGCGCCCCAAGAGTTGAACTGTGAGAACAAGCGCGATAACTTGGACTTGGACTGGTGGCGGCAACGAGGAATGAATGCAAATAATGGTAGAAGATTGTTGTTGCAATCTGGAGCTTAAAATCAATATGAATAGTGGTCAACCTTCAACTTCCAGCCCTCCGAAAGCCTTGGTGAACTGTGTCTTGGGCATCTCGGTGGTTGGAGCGCGAGACACAATAGAATGTGTCAGGTCGTCAAGCCCGTTATGAGCGTCTTACACCCACCGAATCTGGCACAAGTTGACCTACCACTGGTTTTATCTCCCTCCACTTCGTGAGTAAAGCCAGCTGGACAGACGATTCACAGATTGACTACAGTTATTTTAATGTATGTACTGTACTAAGCAAGTACTAAGTATTCGAAAATGTATGAACTCCAATATTGCGCTGAGAACTCGGGATTATTCTTGTCAGAGTTTGTGCAGTATTTTGGGGGCAAGGAGATTTTGACGCAGCACTGACGTTTTGACGCATGCAACGTCAGTCTGCGTCAGTTGAATTTGCGTCAATGTTTGAACTTACATTTGCCGCCGTCCCTGAGGCCTGATATTCCGGGGGCATCTAGTAGGGTCCTTAGTACATCATTTACAGCAAGAAAACATACAGATAGTCGTGGTTGAGGTGGCCAAAAACCTTTGACTAGATTCTGTGCAACGTCAAACAACGTCAGTAAACGTCAATGTGACAGCGTCACAAACGTCACTGCGCCGATTTTCAACGTCAATCCTGCGCCTCGCAGCGTCAAATCTGCGCCTTGCAGCGTCACTTGCAGCTTTAGCTAGCGTCAATATGCGTCAGTCTGCGCCGGTCTTGCGCCGTGACACAACGTCAGTGTGACCGGTCCGCGTCACCTCAATTGACGTCAATCGTACTTTGTATGCGCCGATGTTGCGTCGCTCAACATCGCACTCTCTAGCCTCTGCAACATCACTATGCAAGATTTCGCTCTAATATTCAGACTCAATTGTGTCAATCTATGATCTCTTACCCCTCTATCTCTCACTCAATGTGTTTAGCTGCCAACAGCCACGCACTTTCTAGGCTGTCAACGTTGCGTTCAATGTGATCGTTCCCTGCTGTTTTGTTTCAAAACTGTACTGCACTACTGGTATCTGATAGGAATGCCATTCAAAGCGCGTCGGAAAATTTTGTGCCTCTATCACTTGCATGTTGACACTGTTTCAATAATGCTTCTAGAGGTTGAACCAGCGTTGCAACTTGCACCAGCCTTCCATGAATGTTTTTTTTGAACTTCTCAGGGCTCAAACCACTCAAGCACTTTCCTTATGAGTCAAAGCTAGCTTCAAGAGTGAGAATGCACACTTTACAACTGTTTGCGCTGCTCTGCGTCAGTCCGTGCGCCGCTCTGCGTCAATGCACAGCCACCCTGCGTCAATGTCCATTGACGTTGCCTGACGCATCCAGAAATAAAATCTGAGACTAACATTGTGAACAAGTCTAACGGTTCTCTAGTAATGCCTGGTAACCCCCGCAACCGGGGTACATCCACCCTAACCAAGATATTCCGGAAATAGTCATATAGTCGGAAATAATGTCTCAACTGAATACGCCGCAAATTTACCTCAGACCATCAGGCAGCGTTGATCATGGGTTGTCCGTACCACCCCCAATTAATACAAGAGACGTTTCAAGCTTCAAGGTATCATTTAGATTTCTGCCCAGCAGCCACCAAAACATCAACTTTGTATGCCCCGTCAATGCGCTGACGTTGCGCCGCTCAGCATCACACTGTCCAGCCTCTGCGCCATCATTGTATAGCATTTTTCGTCTCATAATTAGTCCCAACCCTTTCTCTCACCACTTTGGCTGCCCATCTATTAAATACTTATAGTCACTCTCGATGTTTTCCGCCGTCAACGGCCATGGTAAATTTCTAGGTGGTCAAAATTTCAACCAGTCTCCTATGAGCCCATTTTATTTCAAACTGTGCTGCCGCCCTAGTATCTGATAACATGCCATTCAAGTACGTGACGATTTGTGCCGCTGTCATTCCGTGTTGACGCTGTATTACCAGTGAATTATAGAGATCGGTTTCAACGCCGGTTCAACCTTCCACCAATGTTACTCTTTGAGGCTCTCAGGTCTTCCACCACTTGAATAAATTTAGCATGAGTGGCAAGTCAACTCAAGTAGTGAGCATTCACACTTGCGCCGATCTGCGTCAGTACATGCGCCACTCTGCGTCAATGCACAGCCACCATGTGTCAGTTGTACATCGACGTTGACTGAAGCATCCGGAGACGACTTTCGAGACTAATTTACTGAACAACCATAATAGAGCTACAATAATGCCCGGTAACCGCCGCAGCATGGGAATTGCACGCTAACCAAGTTATTTAGGAAATAATCATCGGGCCAGAAATAGTTGCTTGATTGCAGAAGCTGCAAGATTCCCACGATGTGTCGAACAGCGTCAATTAGGGGCTCACAGTAGCATCCTGCAATCAATACGAGAGGGAACTTGAACCTTAGGGTCATCCCTTACATTTTTAACAATCTTTGCCTGGACAACCAAAAAAACCTTCTACGATTCAACCTCCACACTGTCACAGCTCCTCCGCAACCAGTATCTTCTTTGATTCAATTCACCCAAATCAAATTCTAATCTCCTCAGGACTCAAGTGGCAGCCGAATCCATGCTTCACCGATGCGTACGCCGGCCAGCGTCAATGGTGCGTCGCTCTGCGTCGAACTACGCATCCGCAGATGGTTTTCTGAATCAGCGAGGAAAATTACTGCAGTGTTGCCTGTGGGGTATGATAGAATGGAGAGCCTCTTATTTTAAACATGCCCCGAGTTATTTACAGAATAGTCTTCAGTCCGGGAACACTTGCGGGTACGTGGACGTCATAAATAATTGCAGTGAAGCGACCTACACCGAAGATCAAGGCGAGCATATTTGTTCTGACTTGGCTATAACTGACGTTTCATACATACTATAAAGTCCAATCTGAGGTATGAACAGGTCAATTAGCGTCAGATATTATCGCACTTGGCCTTCAATTCGCGTCAGATACACAGCAAGTCAAGGTTGTTGGCGGTGGATGTATATTAGGCTGAAGAACTGAGTGGAGCCTGAGGTGGGTGAAGAAAATAGTTCAGTGCAGACACACTGTATCAGCCTTTGTGGAATCTGTGAAATGAGGTACAGCACATCCCCGCGTCGCCAGTGCTGAACGAGTTGTTGATATCTGAACAAACAGAGATTGCCTAAAGTTCAGAGTTAGAGATATGGAATTAAGAATAAAAAAACAACTTGTGAGAGCAATGTGAGAGACGGACTGAGTACATGCTAGACAAAAGTTGAAGTTGAACGGAGGCATTGATGATAAGCAGCATGTCCCCCTGGCAGTGCGACATTGGCTCGGAGACTGCGAGGAGTGGTTGCTGTAAAATGTCGACATATATTTGCGATGCATTGTTGCGTGTTTGAAATGACTGCGGAATGTTCAGTAGTCACCGCAACGCGGATGTCTACACTCACCAGCATATTCCATATGGCCAAACATTAATGTCTCACACACATGGACTGCAAAATTAACCCCCACCGGCGAAGAGTGTCAGCCATGGGCCCGGTAGAATATCCAGCGACTGATACAAGAGGAAACCGCGGACGTAACGGTTGTCCATTACACTTCCAACAATCTGTTATCTGAACAGTCCACGGCTCCAAAACCTCATTTTATCTGCAGGAAATTCTGGGATAATCCGCGACATAGTCTGCCTTGCCGCGAAACCGACCCAGCCATATCCCAAGGCGGGAACAAAAGCCAAGGCGTGAAGGTGGAATCGAAGACGCCATCGAAGTGTAACTCGCAGCGACTGCGTTCGAGCGATTTGTAGTTTACATTTTTTGTGTTATGTGGCAGAACGTTCAAATCCATGTCGTGCTTCCGCGGCGTCAATGCATATGTATCAGTGTTTGTTTCAATAGAATTTGTGAGATGCAAATCCCGTGCCAACAAAGAATAAGGAGGCCGACTGATGGTGGTTCAATCACGTCCCCGAAACATAGTGTCATGAATTAATGCCGTGCTAGATCTCTCCACTGGCATTCAAAATGATTGTCCCGCCACGAATTCAGAATATGACGTCTGCCTGAAGCAGGTGACAAGAGAGTAGGCCATATTACCTTTGTTGTGTACTTGATTTCGGCTGGAACAGAACCTTGACTGGGGGAAATATCCACTTACAGAACAATCTTCCGTGGTTCCATAGTGCTGGAAGATAAGTTGTTGTCTTGTTTGAGTCCGGTGGCGAGTGGTCGTGGGCGAAATTCAGAGGACGCTGACTACATGCATGGAACGGGGTATGGCACTGGTTGAAATGTTGAATTGGCGAGGAGCAAGATTCACCGTCTGCTGCGGCGTGGATGGCGTCTAGGAGTGTACAGGGCATGAGAACATACCTGATAGTGGTGAAGTTGAAACATATCTTTGCAGCTGGGAGCAGGGCTGGATATGTGTGCGTCAATCAGCGTCAATAAGGAATCCCATAATATGACTAGTTGAGCGTGACATTGCGACAGTGTGACAGTATGCGTCAATCAACCGCCAATCTGCGTCAATCGGGTGCAACGTCAAAGCGTCACTTTCACCCTGCCCGGTTTTTTGTAGTTGAGAACTTTTCAAATCTGAAGGTTGATATTCTGTTTCCAGGTATCTCGGCTGCGTGGAGCTGGTTCGAAGTCGTTTATATTCGCTATGGACTGATTTCAATATCTGATTCACAGGTGGTTCCATCCTCCCGCCAAATATCCGCGTACGTGCCATCCTTTGCCATCCTAGCCTATTGATCTTATTCCTAGCTTCTCGGGCGACGGTGCTCTGATCTTCCTCCCCTTCCTCAATCCCACTACTGGCACTCCCGTTCGGGCGGTGTTGTTCACGGCCATCTGCGCTGCTTTACTCGGATTGGTGACGTTCGTGGGCCCGGCCGCCACAGGAGCCATTTTCTCTCTCAGCGTCGTCGGGCAATATACAGCGAACTCTGTCCCCATTACTGCGTGCATTTCTGGTGGGCAGCCCTTTGTCCCAGGACCTTTCTCATTGTATGCCTTTGTTCATGAAATTCGCCTTGCTTTCGAACTCTCTACTATCATGTGCTGGGAACCTGCCCGCCTTAGAGCCTTTGGCCTAGCAGCCGTTCTGTCGGGGTGCCTTCCCATGGACCGAGGCCTCTAAATGGAGGGCATCCATCCTGTGTACAATTGGAGTACATTTGAACCAATTTTGGTGGTGTTTTGACTCCTCGGTGAGTTTATTTCCGTCGGGGTTCCAGAAAAGGCAATTGACACGGAAGCTCTTAGCTGGCCACCATTGAAAGTCAATTGTTCCCAGGCAGGAAAGGGGCCTCGCTAGGGATGGTCATGGTGTCATGATCCACCCTTTTCGCTCCTTCTCAACAACCCGACTTCCCATCACTCACGAACCATCCGGGTTATTCCAGAATGTCTCACCGGGTTATTGTGTTGGTCTCACCTCCTTATTAACCCAGTCGTCCCTTACCGCTGTCTTGTTCCCTTACCCCTTGTCTCACTCCTTTCTCCTACACCCCTTGCCCCTTGTCTCATACCCCTCACTCGATCGACCCTGCTTGTTCGATCCAACCCCTACTTGTTGGGATTGCCCCTCACTCCTTACCCCTTAGCGTCCGTAGTCACTCCCAGTCCCCAAAACCCCTTTATTTCGTAGTATATAAACCCTAAGTAATTACTTACATTCCTTACCCTATTCTAGTCTATTCTCCAGTGCTTAATTGACTGCATTTTGCCTATTCCTTGTATCACCCAGTTGCCTACATCGCAGTAAACCCTGCAGCGAGGCCCTGTGCTGACAACGGGTCTGGGTCCGGGTATAAATCAGTCAACCTGGACCCAGACCCGCAAAACCTGAACCCGGGTCTACGGGTTGTCCGAATTGATCGGATCAGGACTGCCGAGGCTTGCTGGGCATGTTCAACACCTTCAAAACGTGAAATGTGTCCAATAATTGGAACTTTTGAGTGCACCAGGAGCTTAACAGAAGCTTGGGAGTACAATTTATAGCTGGTAGCACCTTGAAATGATTTAAATTCCACGAGAAAATCAAATATCTGCAGACCTGTGGTATACCCGCGGGTTTTGGGTCCACTAAAATTGTAACCCGTACCCGTACCCGCCCTCATCCGACCCGGAAACCTGCCGGGTTGACCCGTACCCGTGACCATCCCTATGCCGGACTGCCTATGCTCGCATTGGGATATTCATATTGTCTCACCCTCTCGATAGGTCGCAATTGATTGGACTCGGGAACCAGCTACTTCCCATGCCGAGGTGTGTTCCACGCATACACGATTTCCCCGATGCAACCTTCTCTACATTCCTCTGCGCCGGCCACAAATTCTATTCACGTTCCTACAAATATGCTGTCTCTCATTTGTTTCCACATTTTGCTGATACGGTTGGCCGTAAGATATCCAAACTATCATCGAGGTGCGTTTGATCCATACATTATATCTTACTCCTTACGCAGACAAACGATTTCCCAGGCGTGACCTTCTTCACATTGACCTGCGCGCGCCGTTATTCACATTCCCGAGTTCACGTGAGCCCGAAATTGGTACGTCATATGTTTCTACAGCTGACGATCCGCAGGGATAGATATTCAGGTTTACTCAGTGACTTTGCTAGGCTCAAACCTTGCATATTGCATCATACGTCTACGCATCCGTGTTGCTACCGCTATATTCATTCGGGTTTTCAGCCTCCCGCAACTGTGGCAACGCGTCTTCGGTGACCTCCTTTCCATCTATGCTGGCGTTAAATCCTCCCTCCGAATATTGAGAGTTTCCGCAAGCCGGCCCACTGTGTTCAAGGTACGGTATTTCATAGTCCAGCAGTATATTTCTTGGCTAACATTTTCGTTGTTTTGCAGCGTTGCCACAATAATTATTCCCGTTAAGCGACTCGATTTATTCCATCGCCGCCGACGTCGTTACCAAGTTCCGTTCAATCGACGGGGAATGCGCAAACCCCTTCCGCCTTTCATATTCTCCTCGTGCCTCAACCGAAAATGGACTCACCTTAACTAAATTCCCCGTTCAGAAGTAAACTTGGTATTTCTTTCCATTTTGCGTTGCTGGTCATGGGTGCACTGCGGGAAGATAGCGATGATCTAGAGTTCTGAAGATAGCGACGTGTGCTTCGAACTACAGAAGACAACTTCTCCATTGAACTATTTTTTTCCCACTCTGAAGCGTCAACCCCCTACGCCGGAGCGAAGCGAAGGCACGGCTTGTATTCCTTTATGAAGCCAATATCATGCGGATAGTGCCTTGGAAGGGCAAATCAGCTAGGTGACCGCGTTGGATGGCCTGATCAACTGTATCACGCAAGATGATCTTCATCAGCACATATCAAAAATCCCCGGTTTTGGTGATGAAAGAATGGCGAAGTCAGTGGCACTCCATGAACATTAGTCTCTTATAAACAGACACTACAACACTTTTAACTCGTACCTCGTTACATTGTGGAAGGGTCGTATGGCCGGCGTGTGGAAATTCAACCACACACTGGTTTCGGCTCTTCCTTATTTCTATTTTTATTTCTACTTACCTCATTGTTTGTTTAGTAAATACGCACCCACGCTGCCAGCGGCCAACCAATCCTACATCCTACGTTCATCTGTGCGAGCCGGTGCGGGCTAGCGTCCAAATCCCGTGTCTTTTACGTCCCCATTCGTCAACTACAAATCCACACAGTACGCACTTTGGCATTCTAATCCACACGAAACGTCACATTCACGCCTTCACATGCCCACGTCCATCTTCAATGTGAACATCGGCCGAGTCGGCAAACCTTGTATCAGCTGATTCCTTTGGTGCCTAATATCCCCGAATGCATTTACGGCTTGCACCACATCCGCTGGTTCTATGCCGTTCTCCCTCCGAGAGGACGGATAAGGTGCTATAAATGCTAACTCCTGGTGCTGTGGCGTTTTTCTTCGGATGTGACAGTGCTCGCTGGCTTCTCAGAATTTGGTAGTATTTGACAACTCCATTTTCTCAGAACGCCCTCACCAGAATATCTACCTGGTCTCGGGTTGCCGCTTCGCCCTGACTTGTCATGGAATCCCTCGTACACAGCGGGAAAAGCTCTGAGAGATTGGAGATGGGGGTCTCCTCCATCGACAAAGACTCCAAAGAAACAAAGGAGCTTCTCCAAGTATTACCGTGTCTACCAGCGGAGGCGCTCGACGATTATCCGGACGGCGGGTTCCGCGCTTGGCTAGTTTTATTCGGGGTGTGTCTCTGCCCTCCGTCTTGAAACCGAACCATTAAACTTTTCCAGGCTTTCTGCATCTCCTTCTCATCGTCCGTATCCCCTTACCTGTTAATTCGGCAAATAACCAAAGGCTGAAATCTCTGTGAAGATGGGGGTATATCAATTCTTGGGGCGTAAGTCATCTGGTTTATGGGATGATAAGCACGATGTTGATGTCTACCCTTGCAGGTCTTCCAGGCATACTACCAGCAAACAATATTGCTGGGCTCTTCGTCGTCCGAAATGTATGTCCCGACGCCGGTGTATCATCATCTTATCGCTCTCCACTCTATTTTGACTGACCGAAACCAGCGCTGGATTGGATCCCTTCAGGTATGTGACCCTTTCTCAGAACAAATGCACCCGCACTGAACACTAGTAGCACAGCATCATCTTTCTTCCGGGTCTGATCGTCGGACGGCTGTTCGACATCGGCCTCTTCCGTATCCCTTGCGCAATAGGAAGTCTGCTTATTGTGCTGGCGACGTTCCTTGTTCCACTCTGCCGTACCTTGATGCACTTCCTCCTCTGTCAAGGCCTCACTATCGGCGTATGTACTCATCCCATATTGAGATACATTTCACTTACCAGGATATCTTCCGATTCTCAGCTCGGTTGCGGACTGGTCTTCCCACCGACAACGGCGGTGGTCTGTCACTGGTGGAAACGCCGGCGCGGGTTTGCGCTGGGTGTGATGACGTGCGGCGCAGCATTGAGCGGAACCATCATCCCCATTGTCGTGCGGCAGCTGCTTGAGGTCGTCGGGTAAGTCGCCTCCCAGTCATACTTGTCTTTGCATGACTAACATCCCTTGGACGTGATTATAGATTTGCTTGGACACTGCGCATCATTGGGTTCATCTTGATCCTTACGTTGGGCCTCGCGAACATGGTTTGTCTGTTGTGCACTTCTCATGAATGTTCCGGATGTTATGAATTACTGAGAACCGCTAATAAAGTGTGTCGCACGCCGTTTACCGCCCATCAAGCCCGCCGGACACATCTTCAACTGGAGCGTATTCCGCAACTCTGCCTTTTCATTATACTGCGCCGCCCAGTTCGTGCTGTCGTTCGGAGTCTTCATCGGTTTGTCTCCCTCCCAACTCCATCTCATCTCCATAATTCAAACCACGACTGATCTTCAAAACTCCGATAGTGCTCATCTACATCAGCAGCAGCGCCATCTCAGCCGGAATCTCGCGCAACTTTGCATTCTATCTAGTGGCTATCATCAACGCGAGCGCGGGCGCGGGGCGCTTGCTTTTTGGATTACTGGGCGATCGTTCCGGTGAGTCTCTTCTCAATGGAACAACTTAGAGCATAGCGAGCATTGGACTGAAGTTGACTCTGTGCAGGCGCCATGAACGTCATCGTCGCAACGAGTGTATTCGTGGCAGCGCTCACGATGATCTGGCCTCATTGCCGCTCCGTCGCCTCAATTACTGTGCTCTCTGTTTTTTACGGGTGCACAACAATCTGACACTAATCCGCTTGAGATTCTGATTAGCTTCACTTACTCTGGAATTTTTTCCCGGGTTACAGGTTCCTCGCCGCCGCGTATACTGCCCTGAGCTATGTGCCCCCGGCGGCCATGGGCGGCCCTGAGGACATCGGTCTCCGCATCGGCACCGTCAATACATTCATCGGTATCGGCACCCTGTGCGGGCCACCCCTAGCAGGCCTGCTGAATGACACGCGTCTCGGGTACGCTGCGGTTGGGTATTTCGGCGGTGAGTGAACAGATGCGCCGAGATCCTTCAGGTTGAATGATTGGTGGTCAGGTGGAATGCTGCTCCTTGGGACGGTTTTTGTGGCTGTGGCCCGATTTCTGGCGGTTCCGAGGTTGTGGAGCAAATATTGAGGTATACAATTCGCGCGCAAGGGAGAGAAGGATGAACCTCCTGAAGGGCGTGAATCACTAACTTGAACTACTCTATGCGAATCAATCTGCAACGTTAAGCATCAGCCACTCGGTGCAGAGTCACTCCTACCACGGCTCTTCATCATTGCGCTTGAAGTTCTACTAGGGATCCCCACCGTAACCGTAAGATACGGTTTACGGTTGCGGTTATACTGGTGTACCGTACCGTACCGTAAGGTCTTCTGGGACCCATTATACGGTTAGGGGCCGGCACCGTAAGTAGAGCCGTACGAGGCCTTGTGTTTACGGCCGTACACGGCTGTATATGGTCCGTAATTCCAATACTCAAATGGCCTGATTTCGGCCATTCGGCGGACGAGAAAATAACGCGTGTTGCTTTGCCACCGCCCGCCAAAGAACGTTTTCCATCATAGAATGCATGGTTTGGCATCGCTTCCCCAACCATCTGCCCGAGTACCCTGCACCATACTTCATCGGCATGCTTGTGAAAGACACGGAAAAATCTGAATCCTGGAAAGGTATAAAACAGTAGAGTGCAGCAGTGCATTCATGGCATTTCCATCTTCGTTACTAGCGCAGAACACATTAAGAAATGTCCCTTCACTTTCTGTCAGCGCGATAGGGTCACTAACACTCCACCATCAGCACATAATGGCCGCGAAACTTGCTGTGTGTTGTCTGAATCTACCATAAAAACAGTTAGCGCTTCCCCATGGCCGACTTTCAGCCATTTTCTGAGCTTATTCAATTTAAAGTTGTTTAATTAAAATCTATATGGCGTAAATTGCCGTAAAGTTTTACCGTACCGTACCGTAAGACCCTCAGATCCCCGCTTTACGGGTACGGTTACGGCCGGGTAGCTTACCATCAGCAAACCCTGATTTTTGCTGTAGTGGCTTGTAGTGTTCTGTAGTTTTGTAGTGAAACCTATTACCGCTGTAGTGGCCATAGTGCGCTGTAGTACTGGGCCTGAGCTCTGTAGTGCCATGGAGTGTCTGGCTCTCTGTATAGTGCTCTGTATTTTCTGATCAAAAGATAAGCTTCAGGATGCACTTGGGACAGTCCCTAGTGTTAGAACTGATGACATTTTAAAAGTTACAAATGTTGTTCTTGCATGTTTAGGCCCTTTTCAGGGGGTTGAAAATATCAAAACCACTGGCTTTCAGGAAGTATTTTGTGTTTTGTGCCTTAACAAAGGAGTTTCATGCAAAATGACCTTGTAGTGCTCATCAAGCTCTACAACTTTCAATTTTTTGGTCTATTTTTAGATATATAGCACATTACCCCCCCTGCTTTTCACTACAGTCAGCAGATTCTGCTGTTTGCGGAACATAGGGTGTGGATCAAAATTTCATCAAAAACTGTTGTTCTCATCAATGCCCCTATATCTCGCTCGCCTCTACTCCAAATGCCCTGGAAACATTACCAATCGATTTCTACAGAGGTTTTACAGTGCTTAGGCTTCCCAGAATATTTATTTCTGTTGTTGATGGCTTTGTAAGCAAATTCAGGCAAGACAACGCAGAGGATCTCCATCTGAGGAGATGTCCACAATCGGACCTTGTAGCCTTGTGTATGGGTGAAACCAAATTTGAGGTGTGACTGAAACGCTGAGGTTGAAACGAGAAACAGGGGCTGCGTTATGCGTTACACAAGAAATGATCCAATTTTCTAACCTCAATTTTTGTCAACATCTTTTGGCACTGTCACAGAAAAATCTGGTGAAACAACCCTGGGGTTATGCATTACAGTTGAAACGAAACAGTCCTTGCGTTACGTTTCACCCATACACAAGGCTACAGTATTTGCACTCCCCGGCCGGTAAGCGTTTCTGGGCTTCATGCACAATTTGTGTGGTTCGTACAGCCTCCTGCCAAGTCCCTTTCTGGCATGTCAGGCCCAAAAAAAACTGGCTTCGCGCCGTAGTTTGTGCCTGCCAAGTGCAATACTGACTCAAGTCACTCGAGTCGGTTCAAGTCGACTTGCACTAGACTTGGAGGTCGCAGTGAAGTCATCAAACAACTCGACTTGACTCGGCTCAAGTCGACTTCTGTAAGTCGACTTGGGGGGGCCAAGTCAGAAGTCGCGGCAACACTAACCTAATACAAGATGCGCCTCCGCTTCGCTCCGGAGATAAGATCCAAGGTGCATGGTGAGAATGGTATTATTCAATGTGCACAACACCCGAAAGTAAAATGTAGTATGTGTACTACGGTGAATAGAGCTATGAATTTTCTACAATATGGTGGGAAGTAAAGGAAGCGGTGATTTGTTCGTGAACAGCTCCTCGCCTCGAAAATTGGGGAGTTCCGCCAGATTCCGTAGAGGTTATTGCGACAGGAGCACAGACTGGACTTTGATAAATTGAGGCAGCCGGCGTTCAAGGATGCCAAATTTCCCGGGGAGAGGCACAAAACACAGCAGATCTGCACATTGAATGCTCAGAATCCAGGCCAGAGATCTCGAAGTATGACAAAAGACATAGCTGGAAGAGAGCGAGGTCATCAGACTAATCAAGAGAATATCGTTCAAGATGTACCTGTATTTCCCTCTGACTAAAATCATCCACAACGGTAAAGCATCCGGACCCAAAAGTGAGTCGCGAATACTGAGGACAAAACGGTGGTACGGCTTCAAAAGAATCCTGGCTCTGGTAACACATCAGGTGAAGGGCCGAACGCCGCAATGCACTGTAAGCACGTGAATATTAATTCTGGGAGAGTGCTCGACGCTGCGCACATTGATGACAGAAGTTCGTAGTGCAGCTTGAAAATGCGAGTCATACGCAATGAATTGATCGAAGAGCAGTGAGAACAGGGCCGCCCGCCAATAAGCGTAGGATGAGGAGGTTTGGGTTCCGTGTTTAAATGGCCCAAAAAACTTGAGATGTCGAGGAAATTCCAAGAGGCATGCCAGATGGACAGCGGCCAGACTTGTTTGGAATTGAGACGAGATTTTGAATGTATTTGAGGTGTTGGGCAAAGGCAGCTCAGGTTCATGTCCTCCAGGGGAATTTTCAACAGAAGGGGCATGAAGCGAGGCAAGGAGGCGCTCCAGAACGAGAGGCACCGGGGAAGACACTGGGATCAAATGAGGTGCAGAAAACCCCGGTGGAGTGCGAATTTATGCAGGTGAAAATGAGATCCCGGCGAGAGTGAGAAAGTCTCTCCGCTATAAATTGAGGCTGCTGAATCATGAGACCACTCTGTTCCTCTGAACAATCCCAGAATGGATTGGATTCAACAGCTTTAGCTTTTGCGGCGCAGTTCGAAGACTGTTAATTTCGGGCACGGTGAGAATATCAACGACGAAAGGAGCGAGAGATAAAAATCTTGCAATGCTGTGAGCATTGCGGCGCAGCCGTTCGTGGGTTTTTAGCGTTGAGATGCGGTGCAAGAACAGAGAAGAACAGGAGGGGTTAGCTCATATGGGGATGAAACCAAAGAGATGCAAAGAATCGCGAAGGTAATCGTTAAAGAACGGTTAATGCGGCATGTTTCACCATCCCGCACGATTCTCACGGAAGGACTGATAATTTCAGATTGTGCTTTATTGACTCAATGTTCAAGTGCCACACTGGCAGGATATTTCTGGTTGGCAAAGGGTAGAATTACCGTCTTATTTTCGTTGAGTTTGGCAGTGGATGCTGTACACCAGAGGTCAAAAATAGCCCACAGATTGGACCAGGAATCGCGTGAAGAGAGATAGATTGTAGTGTCATCTGCAAAGAGTGAGACAAGTAAGTTTTTATCAGTCCCGGGAATTTTAACTCCCTTCAGGTCAGCATCCCGGATAAGACAAGCTAGGGGCTCAATAGCAAGGTTGAGCCAGAGACAAGAAAGTGGGTCACCCTGTCTGACTCCTCGCAACACAATATATGAGTCACTTAGCATACCGTTAATTATAACCACGGTCTTCGCATTACTATACAAGTTCGCGATTGTATCACAGAATCTCGGTGGGAATGGCATATGACGCAAAATGCGCATGAGGTAGTTATGATTTATCCTATCGTAGGCCTTTTCTTTGTCAAGGGCAACGTGGAATGGACAAGGATCAGGATCAGGGATCGGGAAGAGGATATTCGTACGGTAGGAAGGAAGGAGAACGGAAGTAGATCTTAATCAAGTGCTTGTTGGTTGGTTGGTTGCCAGGTACGGACGGCTTGGTATTCCACGTTCATCGGCGCCTTGGAGAGAAGTAAGTATAACTGGGTTCAATGTGGGCTAGGACTCGAGCCGGAGTGAGACGGAGGAGACAGATAGCACGGGGAGGCGGGGCGGTGGGTGGGATAGCACAGGAGATGACAGAAGAGACTTGATGCGAATCTTCGTTTCAGCTGGTTTCAGAAATTTGCGGACTGAATTGCACGAGATGTTTGGACACCGTACCAGAGGCATCCATAACCAGAGAGGAGAATAGGCTTAATGCAGAGATGTGAATCAATTTAAAACATCAGAGCGGGAATGGACGTAGTGCGGATGTGCCCGTCATGATTACGGGATTCCAGATTTCTGTCAGACGCCAATTGTTCCTGATCGGGAGAAGGAGGATGGAAGAGATGAGTGTCAAAGAGAGAGAAAGGATGCATTGCCGCGTAGAAGAGACGACGCATGGATGCAAACCACATCACTATCTATTTTCCAAGTCAATGTCGTACGCAACAGACTGGCAGTTGCGGATTGGAGGAACTTGGAATTTCGCCATGCATAATCTGCGACCGGCGTCCACACTCACAATTTTGTCAATGCGGCGTTCAGCTGTTTGGCGCCCGTGTAGCAGTGATTCTCCCGAATTACTGGGCATTCTCCACGTCTAAATTATTTTGGTCCACTGACAACTCCTTAAAGGCATCGCTGCTCGATGCCAACCATCCGTCCCTCGCTCACCCAGCAAGATGCCCGAAATCTCGCAGCCTGCCGCCGAACTGATAGAGCATTCCATCGGGTGCATGCTGTATGGCATCTACGTCGTCACCTTCGGAATCGCCGAGCGGCGACTTCTCACAACAGACTCTGGTCGCTGGAAACGACGCTCCGAGATTCGATGGGTAATGCTGGTGGTCTCGATCCTGCTCTTCGTAAATGTGACGGTAGACATGTCCGTCGCCACGATCACGCTGCTCGACGCCTTTGTGTTTTACACCGGTCCTGACGGCGCGGCGCATATCTTCTCACACGGCTCGGGGTGGCAAACCATGACCAAGGTTCGTCGGAATGACAGTTGTCTGTGCCTTGTCCTCATTCATACCATACTACAGACCTTCTGCGTTCTATTCCAAAGTCTTCTGGGTGACTCCGTCTTGGTAGGATCAGCTTCAGTACTTTGTCGGCCACGCTGACCGTTGTCCCAGATCTACCGCTGCTATTGGCTGTGGAATAAATCGTGGGCGGTTATCGCTCTGCCATTGCTCATCTGGTTCACCAACGTCGCTCTCGCCATACGTATCCTGGATGTCTTGTCTCAAATCTCCAAAGGGGCCGTGCTGTCAACTGGCATTTCGCCCTGGTTCGAGGCATTCTGGTCACTCACGATATCCATCAACATTATCACAACAAGTATGTCGAATCTCCTTCATTCGTGTCTCCATTTCCGATTCGCAGTAGAAGACTGATTTCTGTACATAGGCTTGATCGTGTTCCGGATTTGGATGGTGGAGCGACAGAACAAGAAATTCCGCACCCAACTCGCCCTCACCACAGGCTCGACGCCCAGTCACCCACTCAGCCTCGCAATGCGAAACATAATCGAATCAGGGATGATATACACATTCGCCTCCATCCTCCAACTCGCTTTCCATTCCGTTCAGAGTAACATGCTCTATATTGTTTCTGCTCTGGTGAGAAATTTTGTTTCCTGCAGTAGGAGTCGAGGTTCACGCTTTCCCTTTTCAGGAAATGCATAGCGTTGGAATCACATTCAACTTGATCATCATTCGTGGTGCACAAATAGCTCAACAGCCTCAAGACACGGTGGTTACGCTACCGGTGCAGTTTGCTACATGTCAGACAACCGGCACTACTCAATCGATCTCTCGACGGGACGAGGGCGATGAGTCCGGCGTTTTTGTTCTTACTCAGATTGAGAAGGATTCGCCGGGTGTCACAACTGCTTCGGTGTAAAACTAAAAGTTGCAACAGGCCGACGACGGCTGCATAGATGTGATGTATGTGCATTCAGAGAGATACCCTGAGTCGACCAAGATTCACTTGACATAACTTCATCGCGGAAGAATCCTGCCAATGTGTTAGAACACGGGATGAATCTGAGCCATGTCCATGTAGGGCTGCCCACCGTCCCCGTATTTACGGTTGTGACGGGTGCCGTCAACGGCATGCCGTCCCGTCCCATCGATCATCCGATGAATTTGACGGCCGTTAACGGGTTTGACTTTCATCACAGGCGTCGGTCACCTCGGAAGAGCTTCCCAACACACGGCTCCCCTTTGGACGATGGAAAGGGTACAAGAATAGCCAAGGAGATTCGGTAATGGGGTTCCGCGAGAATCAAAGCTTGGCGGGACTTGCCGAAGTCGCTGACATCTATTAAGTCGGACAGTCCTCTTCGCTAACTCGTCGAAGAGCTTCCAAGACTGTTCAAGGAGCCTTGAGGTGCATGAAGACGGATCCTACCAATATCTTCTACTTTTCAGCAGCTTTCGCAAGGAATAATCATGTTTTTGACAAGCCGAGACAGCCGATAACCTTCTACCCGCTAGCGGCCGTCTTTCCGCCGTCCCGTACCGTCTCGGAGCCTAGACAATGAAATCGACGGCAGAGACGGCTGGCAGCCCGGACCTTGTTTCGAACAAAGAATGAGTTGGTACAGAAACTAAAGTGTCTGCCTAGAGAGACTAGCCCGTACCTGTCTCGGCCGCCAGAATTGACGGCCGTACCCGTTCAGGTGTGTAGGGCGATCTCGTTCACGGGACGGTGGGCAGCCCTATGTTCGATGCAGACAGGAAGCCCCGAACTTCAAGTTGAAGGCACTTTCGAAGTCGCAAGCAGAATGTTCGTGGTTTCCATGCTGTCGAAATTTAATCTCTTAGATGCAATCGCAGAGATGACACGGTTGATAAGCACTGAGGCGGCATTTGCACATGGTCCTGGTCCGTACTTGATCTATTCCCAAGCCTTGGCCTTAGCATTGAGAATCGGGGGCAGTGGGTATTCCTACCTTTCTATTTTCGTGCGAGCCGAGCGCCGCCAGGGATGAAGGATTTATGCCTCACAGATAGCTGTCTAGAAACGTTACTGGCGGACTTGCGACCACTGCATCCATCGCTGATCATCATTGAGTCTGTGTAACTATTTTCTCACATCCCCTAACTTCAAGGAAAGAGATGTGCTTCGTGTGCTGTGCCTTCTGGTGGTAGCATGGATATGAATCTGTATTCACCGTGACCACACATCTAAGCGCGATAATGATCCCTAAAGAATTTTCCTTAATGTGGAAACCACAGAAAAATTCACCAGGCACCATAGCAATCTGATTGTCCTCCTTTAGAAATGCTTTCTCCAATGCAGAGGTTCGCTTGTGATAGCCAACTCAGCACAGGGCCTCACTGCAGGGGTAACTGTGACATGGGCAGCTGGGCAATAAAAGGAATAGGTGGAACACAGTCAATTAAGCACTGGAGAGTGGACTACTATTTAGGATCCATATTCTAGTGGAATAAAAGGGTATAGGAGAGTAGGGGTGACTACGGATGCCAAGGGGTTGTTGCAAGGGGTGTTGCAAGGGATGATTGACCAGGTAGGGGCTGGATCGGACAAGTAGGGGTATGGATCCAGGAGTTCATCGGACAAAGGTCGCAAGGGGTGTAGGAGGGGTTTTAGGACTAAGGAGTACGGTGAGGGCTGACTGGCAAAGAGGTTCCCTCACGGGCATCGACTACTGGGCGCGCGCGGACGAGCATATTGCGAGGCGGCTCTCCGGCGAAGTGGATCGTGAGTCTCATTGTTTATGATAGCGACATATCCCCACTCATATTCATTTCCTGGGAGGACGTGTGTTGTACTTGGCAAATGAAGTCTGAAGTTGCACCGAACTTTTATTCGATGATGCAGAACCATCGGGGCCGGGGCTTGTCAGTTTGTAGTTTGAAATCTCACTTTTTTCAAGTCACCTTTAACATGCGGGCTGAGTCTGCTGATTTTTTTGCACTGCTATCGTTGCTGCAGATCGTACAATCTACTAATAGATTTCATGGAGCCCTCCTATAGCACTGTGACGGAAGTACGAGTAGTTCTGGCACATGGTTCGCAAAGTGGTCGCACGACAAAAGAACTGGTGTAAGATGTAGATTGACCGAAGTCTATAACTACGTACAACTCGGTATATATACTGGAATCAGGGATTAAGTAAGTATCAAAGATGGGGAAGAAGTAATGTTGTTGAGATGATAAGTAGTAGGGACGAAAAGATAACGGAAAAGGTCGGGGATCAATCAAATGATATGATCGGTTCGTCAAAGAGAGGTAGAGTGCCTCGTGTAACACTATGGAGGGTGATTTGGGTCTCCGGGACACTCGGGGCTGCTTGAGCTCGAGTCGGATTGCGCAGTCTCGCATTCAAACTAGCGCGGGAATCTTCTGTCATGACCTTTGACTGTTTGATATTGGCATCCGTCTTCCACCCACCATTGAAATAGACCTTCAACTGCTCGGACAACTGATAATTTTGTGAGACTCATACTTACTATTTGGGACCCCTTACTTGGCCACCTAAGGGGTTATGCATATCTCGAGGCAGGAGGGATTGACATACTGGAGCTTTTACGGTCGGAGTATGTCGGCAAGGATGTTGTGAGTGAAATATTAGCGCTGGTCGGCATTGTGTGACGTTGTGATGGCTCGGCAAATATTTCCCGGCGGCAAGTCCAAAAATGGTCTGAGTGGGCTGGCTGGCCAGGCGTGAGGAACTCCCATCAAATCCATGTCTTGACGCTTGCTGTCCTTCCTCACGCTTCGCCACGCAAAAGCAGTTGCAAGAAACATGTTCAGGGGTTACAAGAGCACCGTAGGAGACTGGTAACTACTCGTCTGCCGCTTTCAGCGACTTATCAATGAGGAATTTACGCTTCGGCAGGCGGAGGGGATCTTCTACGTCCAGGTGCGCCAAGTAATCATCCATCGCTGCAGTCGTTAACGTTAGATAGCGACTCCCAGGTCACATCGCCATCTGTCCACATCACCTGCAACTCCAGATTGCGTCTAGCAGCCCATCGGTGACCGTTGAAGGATGCAACTTCCGTCTCGCTCTGATCATCGTCGTCGTCATCTGAATCGTTGTCTGTGTCGGTGTCGGGAATCGGACTGGAGCTACGGCTACGGCTGGGGCTTGACCCACGGCTGGGACTGCTCTGCGGCGAGTCAACAGAGGATTGAGATCCAGACTCGAGGAGTCCATCCTCCTCACTGTCCCAAACGTGCATGTTCCCTTCCCTTCCCCTGCGGGCGCCAGAACGTCCGCGCTCAGATGGAGCAGCACAACCTCGACCCCAACCTCGCCCTGGCTTCCCTGCCGTCTTCTTCGCTGCTTTCGCTGCCTTCGCCGCCGCCTTCTCCACTTTTGCTGCCTGCTTTTCCGCCATCTTCTTCGCCTTCTCCGCTGCTTTCGCCGCCTTTGCCGCCTTTCCTGCCGCGTTCGCCCTCCTCTTCTCTGCCTTCTCTTTATCGGTGATCTCCTTGTCGTTCTCGCGGATCCTCTTCTTCAACGCCGGGAACTGCTCTTTTCTCATCTCCTTCAACAATTCGTTCATCTGCTTCTTCTGCATGTCTCGGAGCAGTGCCTCCGTCATCTCGGCACTGGTCATCAAGCGAGCCTGTCCTGTCGTGTATGTGCACTTCTGCTTATTCTTCTCCGCATGCAGCTGCTGACGGATGCGGGCGTTCTCCTTGTCCATCAGAATCATCTGCGCATAGCACTTCTCCAGCTCGACGCCTGCAGCCATTGCAATCCTACGAAGATCCTCGCTCTCGGCTCTCATCGCTTGGCGGGATGCCGTACCACGAAGCGGAGATGGAAGGGCAATGGCATAGCCTGCTCGTAGCACCTCCTGCGTAGCCTCATCGAGACGGGGGACGTAGATGGACGAACGTCCGTGACGGTGGCTGACGAACGAGTGGTCCCAGAAGATGTAGAACGATCCAATGTAGCGCTCGCCGAGTGAATGACGGCAGTCGTGTTTGATGCGGAATTAGCGACTGACGTAGAAGACTCTGCTGTTACGACGGGGACGAGCAAAGCTGGAAGCCGCGCAGGGAGCGGCTGAGCCGCCTGAGTTGTATAGTTCAGTGCTGGCGCAAAAAGGTGATCAGGAACAGCATTCTCGTTGAGCGGGCATATTCCGCAATGCTTGAATGCAGCTCTAACAGTTGAGGGCTGGAATCAGACTTGTCGGATAGGCTTGCCAAAACGGCTTGCCCCGCATATCGGAGTTTGAATTTGGCTGTACGGGCTTTGATGGCTTGGGCTTGGACGGGCTTGGGCTTGTGGTCGCTTACACTAAGCATGTACACTGTAAGTAATTGCTTAATATCTGTTGACCAACCGCTCCACATTGTTTGCCCTTACTCCTACCACCTCAAAATCACACCGCTTGACCGTGCCACCAACGTTGCTCCCATAAAATGCAACATTTGGGCATTGAATGTTAGGCAGCGCAGAAAATCTTAAAAATCTGTCCTAGTTGCACATTTCGCTTTTCAATGGATCTTACGTTGGCGAAACCGTCCCTTGAGCAATAATTCAACCAAGACCATGGACCCAAGCCAAGTCGGGCTTGGCGGGCTTGCATTCAAAGCCTGGGCAAGAATAGAGTAGTTTTCTGCAGCTGTGTGAAACCTGTCGTTGCATTGGGCTCAACTCTGAAGCAGCTTAAACTATAGACATGTGTTGTCTTGACCTGTTCAAGTTAATTCTTCAAGCCACATGTGAGAATTTGCCGAATCCCACTTTTGGTTGGGTTTTCGGCATCAGTTTGGACCGCCTGGTCAAATCAATGCATAGCGATGGTAAATGTATGTAAATGCCAGCCATGGGTCACTTTCTCTTGTGACATTCATGGCTAACTGGACGCAAGCCCGTTTGCCCATTGACAGCACGTGACACAAGCCGTTCTGCTCGAGGCCAATGCTGACCCAAGTCCCAGTCAAACAATGGATAATCCACACATATTGCATTGTATGATGACAGAGTGCACTTATTTGCAATGAGTTAGGAATGGTTCAAGCATTAGGAATTGTTCAACTCCCGTTACTTAGAATCCAACCGGAAACTATGGGGGCAAGTTTCAACTCTTATTTGACTCGTAGGGACTCAATAACATCTGGAAATCTCATCAGCACTCACTACTAGCATCGCTGGGCAACTTACACGGCTAGGTGATGGCTTCAACCGGCCATACTCCTATATTGCTACTACATCATGGGAAAGCCCGCGATCGACAGGCGAAGGAGCCTGGATTTCGGGATTTTTTTGCTTCCAGACACTGTATAAATATTGGGAGATTGTACTCGGGCAGGCAAGCCCATAATTTTGTCAAATGTTGCCCGGTGTCGTCTTCAGCGGTGATGCCGTATCATGACATCCTTGAGCAAAACCATGGGAAAAAATCACAAGCCCTGTAAGTATGCACTTACAATGTACAGTATATTCAGTTGAATTAATCAAATAGGCCTCGGGGAACGAAATATGCGCAAGCCCGTTTCTCGGCTAAGCGAGCAAACGGGCTTGCCAAGCCATCAAACGGGCTTGCAAGCCGATCTGCCGGGCTTGGGCTTGGCTCTAAACCAAAATCCAAGCCCGTTTGCGCTGGTGCAAGCCCGTTTTGCAAGCCGAAAATGTCACTCTCGGGCTGGAATGCCTCATCGCGTGCAGCTGAATAATGGAAAATGAGGTTGTATTTGTCTATAGTAATTCCGCGACGATGTAGCTACAATTTACAAAGCAAAGGCTAATGATTTCAGATGTGCTGTCTGCTAAATGGTATTGATCAGCTTACATATGAAACGCGAGCCTTCCATTTCTTCGCCAGAGGGCCGAACACGCCGACGTCACACGGCTGCAAAGCATGAGTGGTGTGGGACGGCAGGCAGAGAATGAGAATACGATGCTTCTGGGCAAAATCCATGAAGGGCCAGGTGCCATGAGAATTATGGCCGTCCAAAATGAGAAGACGATAGTCAGCAGGGTCATCCAAACGCGCGGCAGTTTTCGGTGCAAAGTCCGTCTCGAGCCACAGCCGGCCCAACTGTTGATCAGTCCATCCGTTGGGCGAGATTGATATACTGGCATGCGCAGATGGGACGTTGGAAAGGATCAAGTAGGTAGCAGCTTACCTGGCATCACAAGGATTATTGTCTCCCCAGCGAAGAATCCGGCGCTGGCCCTCGAAGATGACAAAAGGGTGAAGGGCAGTACCATCCGTACAAACATATTCGATGATTGTGACGAGATCGCGATTGCCGCCGTCGATCTTCTGAACCGCCTTCTGGTCGCGGTCAACAAGGACCTTAATCTTGTCGCCGATGCCGAGTTGGATGCCCTTCACAACAGTTAGATCGGCAGGAAAGAGGGCAGAGGAATCACCTTCTCGTCCATGTTGAAAATATTCTTGGGCTTGACATCATAACGCTCGATGGTATCACGCAGGAGCTCAAAATAGTCCTGGACAACGGGGCGGTTCAAGGCACGAGCCCGGCATTCCTCTAGATTAGTCGTCCACTTGACTTTCAGGTCGGGATTACGCTCCTTAAACTTCTTTGCCCAATTGACACCGACGTCCTCTGCAGCGAGCTCGGATGCATAGTCGGCAATAGTCTCAGGACTGAGAGGGATTCCACGCCGTCCCACGACCTGCCACGCATTAGCGATGAAGATAGATTGACATTAGAGACTCACCTTAATCCATTCCTTAAGGATGTTTTCCTTCGCCTCAGAGAGTTTACGTTGGTGGGCGTGGGCTTCCTTGCGGGTAGGGACACCTTTGGCACGATTTTGGACGGTGCCTGGCAGAGAACACGAAGTGAAAAGTCAGACTACCAGCCCGAAGCGTCGGCCACGAGAGACTATAGTTACCCCGAGAAACGCGATAGTATATGCGGGCTTTGCGCTCGGACATAGCAGACGCGCGGATAGCGGTGAGTGCGAGCTGCACGCGCTCCTCGTACGGAAGATGCTCGAGATCATCGTCACACAGCTCAGGCAAGGTCGGGGTGTCGTCGTCCTTGTCCTCGTTTTCGTCATCTGAGACATCGACGAGCGCGGGCAAGTCCGCGGCATCATCATCGGGTGCATTGTAAGTGGCGCCAACGGGACCTGTACGAGACGGCTGACGGTTTGGCATGAAAAACAAGGGAAAAAGATAGAAAGAGAGGCTTGTCAGACGAGAAAACTCAGGCGGAAGCGCAACTCAAAGTGGGATCAAACCGATCCATATACATGGCAATTGAGGGGCGCAGATGAGCTAGCATTGCCTGGCAAGGTTAATTCCATCGTATTGAAGAGGAAATACACAAGAGGCGATGGGATAATAGATATGAATCGATTCTGTGGATGTCACAAAATGGCCGTGATGGCCTCCGATAACAGGCGGCGCGACAACGGCAAAAAACGCGGATAGCCAAAATTAGCTACGATATGGTTGAAAGGACTTATGTGAACGTACTTTAACTCCGGGTTGCACCAACGGCGCCTTCCATCTGCCATAAAAATTCCCGAATCACGGACATGCATCGACCCCTCATTTGATGTAATGGACGCCACGCTGCGAGGAATAAAATCGATAAAATCATATGTGCACTTGAAAAGGAAGGCCTTCACCCTACTCGAGGTCCATGTCAAATTTCAGGGGTGTAGCATCTCTACGTCGTGCGATATATCGATGGCCGTCTCACAGCATTTGGACCGAATTTGGGCGGACAATTGCTCATCTTGGATGCGAAAGAAGGTCGGTTGGTAGATTTTTGGGCCCAAGTGAGGTCAGAATTTGTAGTCTGGCATCCCCCGCCCAGAACGCGCCGCAGAGGTTGTAAATCGAGTGAGAGATGACAGAGATGTGCGCGATTGTTTGTCAATGATGGCCAGCCAAAATTAAGAAATGCGTGTGTAAGCCGGCCCCGGTTCGGAAAGCCGCCACAGCCTCACATCAATCACGCCAAACTACACCAAATTTGGATCACACTTGCGTCTCAACATCCTTTGCAACATGCAATGTAAGTTGGAGGTGGAGACTTGGTGGATACTTTCTGGCACTCAAATGGCCCACTAACTAGGGTGGCCAGGTAGGGGGTCCCAGATAGTAACACTTATTAATGGTATGCGCACCTTGTAAGATATGTCCTTATCTTGATCTGCATGCGAGTTCCAGAGCCGTACAAAATTGTCTATATTGCTTGGTGTAGAGAAGCTAGCAGGGTTTTTGCCATTAAATCACGGAATAATTCCTTTTCTGCTGTGCTGTGAACTGGAAGAACAGGCTTTCTGGTGCCCTGTGGAGCAGCAAGGTAACGATGTCGTTATTTTGAGTGCAGGGAAGGTTCAAACTGCGCCATTCCGGATTTGCCACGAATATCTGCTGGAATAGGAAGCACACCGGGTCCTTCATTTGTTCATAAAGATTTCCGTTGACCCATCCAGTTAACAAAATAGGTGAGGAGAGAGGTTCTTGAATTTCGTTTGTGAGCCAAATGCTGTAATGGCCCTTGAAGCGTTGCCCGGTTGAATTGAATGTGCCAACCTGAAATGCATCGGTCTCCACATTCATGACAAGCAAAAAATATCTGTACCAAAAGATTGTGCCGCAGAATGAAATCTTTGAGACAAGCATTGGCATGTCGGACCGAAGCACCGGAAGTCGGAAGGCGAGAGCGTAGATGGGTGTGAACTCCACCTTCAGTATTTTTTGTTCCCCGCATGCATCTATACAGAGGTAAACCCGTTTTTGCATCCACACCCAGCTGGTAATAAAAGGCGATACCAGGAGGGTCTGACAAGTATCCTTTGCTGATTAATTCAAGAATGTTCTTTGCAACGGCCCATGCAGCAGAATTAAAGAGTGGTAGGCCAGTGGTTGCATCCTTTAATGGACCAAAAGTGCGGAATACTTCAGCAACATCTCCGTGAAGCTGCTCTGGTGGCGGAATTATTCGTTTGCAGCGGCGCCAAACCCAATCCGAGGACTTGCGTACCAGATCCTCCCATGTTCTAGGTGGATTTTGCTGCTGTCCCTATGCAATGATGCGGGCTTTATCTTCAGCATCTGGGATGAATATTGCATCTCGAAGTGCTCTGGCAAATTCGACGCGCAATCCATGTGCCCCAGAGATGTAAAACACATTGAATATGTGAAATGCATCTTTGAGAACCCGAATGCGGATGCAAGTTAGCCAAACTGGGACCTGGGCAGCCGCTAATGCGAGCACAGTTTCGCCATGCTGCTGGCTTTCCGGGTCAGATTCATAGTTTTGAATTGTAGCTGTGTCATGGGGCACTGTGGTGTCAATTTCTTCGAGTAGAAGGGAGATTGATCTGAGTCCAAATCAAGATTGGAAAACTCTGGAGGGATCGTGCCAGATGAATTAATTTCTGAATTTGGATTGGTCATGGTGGGGGGGCTTGATGGAGGCAGGATGGCAGGAAGAGCTATGGATGAAGCGAGGCGAAGGTGACTGCGAAGACATACAGCACTGAATGGAACAGATCCAAAGGTGGACAGAGTCTGTTTATGGGTTTTAAGGATGGCAGCAGGTACAACCACTTCAGAAATTGGCACAAGGCATCGGGAGGAAGAAATGTTGATGGTATCCATGGTGCCATCCCGCAGAACTTTGCCTGTTTGAAAAGAGCCATCCAGATGTTCTATTGAACCTCGAGCAATCAGTCCGGTGCGATCATCGTTAGAGACCAGGACTTTTGTTCCAATCTCAACCACCTTCGGGAGGAGGGCTGGAATGGGAATGGTGGAGAGAAAATCATATATGCGGGAACATGCATGGACATCAAGGGCTGCATAGCGAATTCGAGATGGAGACAAATCTTCATTTTCCCATGCAGAACTGGTGCGCTCTGGAACATTTTGGCCAGTCACATTCCCAAGGTAACAGCGCAAAGATCAGCATTTGCCACCACTAGGCGATCTTTCGCCATCTTAGCCAAGTCAACAGCACCCACAAATGGTTTAGATGGATGAATGGCTCGTTCAAGGTACTTGAGGTCACCAGAGACTGCACGGCCAACATTCAGCACTCGTCCATTCTGGAGTATCTGTGTCAAAATTGTTGAAATCTGACCGCCAGCAAGCATTGCTCCCAACTGGGTTGAAAATTAGAACTACAATAAGATGAGTTTGCAGATTGACAAACCTGGATAATGTAAATCATGTTCTTATAACCAATCTGCAAGATAACTGTTTGGCCCCGACCAGTTAGATAGCCACGATCAGATATTTCAACATTCCATTCTGAGTCTAAAAAAATTATGATCTTGCGTGGGTCATTGTCAGAGTCATCAGGGACATCTTGCAAGATTGTACGCATTGCTGTGTCAATTTCACTACAGGATTTAATGACACAGACACCAACTTTGGGCGAGATTTCAAGGGCTGGAAGATGAGCATACTTCTCAACTGGCACAACCCCGTTGCGCAACAACGCTCCAAGAATTCTTTGTCTGCCATATTGTTGGTGTAGAAAATTGCAGGCTCAGTCAGCATGGCCATACCGCCGAAGCGACTCTGCCATCCACGTGAGAGCGAGCTCAAATTGGGAGTGAGATTTAGTTGCTACAAGATTGCAAACTCGAATCTCGCCCTTTTCATTGGTAACGGTGAGCAGGGCAATAAAGACCTGCTCCCCATTGACTTTTGCAATATGCTTTGCAACCTGATCAGACGAATCAATGACAAGATAATTTTGAGTTTGTCAAAACACACACACCTTAAAACTCTGGTCGACTCCATTGACAAATCCAGACAACATGGACATGGCTTGGTCAAAATTGTGACCATGATGCTCCATGAACGTATCAAATAAGTCACGGAGCCATTGCGAACTCGGAATAAAACCATGATAACCTTTAGCAGAGGTATCATCAAATGGTTTGAAGGCATTAAATTTTTGCCCACACCAGCTTGCTATTCCCTGGACTTCGGCAATTTTCCACAGATAGGATATCTGAAGTTTGTCGTAGTATTCGAGATGGCGAACACGAAGAGCATCAGAAAATTGTTTAGCACCCATTCCACTCTGGAAGTAAGATCGCATAAACATGAACAAACTTTCCGAGATTGCACTCCAGTGTGTGAGCATTGCGGGGAATCGTACAGCCAGACGCCGGGGAAGGGAGCTGATGATCCGAGAATCACAGCTCTGGAAGGTGATTGTTTTCTTCTTGGACTGGGGATTTATTCAACTGGTGCAATGGTATCGATACCCAATAATCCAAAATGTGTGGTCTAAATCTACACATCGGCGGGGGCGTGGGATATGGCCATGTCGATTGAGGCGATGTTTGAAAAGTGGGCATGGGATACCATTAGGGAAAAGTGCATCTGGATCCCACAGAAAGAAAGATGGCAAAAACATCTGCTCTGGTGCAAGAGATTCTAGATTCTCCAGCGCAAAAAATGGATCCTGCACTGGAAACCAAAATGATTTGTTGTCACGGTAGAGTGCTGGAAGACGATCTGTTCCGCGGATAGCTGAGGCTGCAACATTTGCCCTGAAAGGACCCAGAAGCCAGTCAGGGAGGGCAAATGCTGGGCCACCATTTCGCTCTGGGGATGATGTAGAACTCTCTGGTTGTTCTGAATCTTCTCCACCTGCTGCACCTGGATCAGTCTGATCAATATCTTCCTCTGGGATCTGCTGGTCATCGCCAACTGTCAGTTCACAATCCTTCCCAATGCCACCATTCAGAAGCCCTGAACAATCATCTTCATCCTCGGGAAATATTATTTCATCTGGAGAATCAGCATTAGGTTGCTCTTCTGGTGGTACAGCTGCCATAGAGGCATCAGTAGGACCTGAATCTCTTTCCATGGCAGCAGGATTTGAGTTTCTGGCAACAAATTGGCCACCCCTCATGCGCAGAGTGTTTGAATCGTCCATTAGCTCATGGGGCCGAAGCGGAGGTGCTCTACCAGGAACATCCTAAACTTTCATCAGATCCTTTGCAAGAAATTTAATAGACCAAAATACCCACAATACGGCCTAAATGGACAGTTGTAGGTCTTGGAGGAGAATGCATCCGTGGCCGGCCAACAGGGCGCTTTGGTTTTTCAGGGGGAGGAGTTCCAGCCATACGAGCACGCTGAAGGTGGCCTGACCCAGGAGGTCGGCCCAGCCTGCACACCATCACTTGGGTGCAGCTTCTTATTTTTGCTAAGTGAGCCTTTTGGTCGCCCAGGCTTACGTTTAACAGCAGTGGTATTGTGTGATGCGGGATTAGGTGCTTGTAGCTCTCTAGATACAGAGCTGTCAATTTTTTGTTTTTATAAAATACGATACCAAATGGTGCACCTATTTTCGTTTGCCGCCTCGCTTCGAGGGTCAAAACGGATGGACATAGCCACCGTTTTGACCCTCTAAATGAGGCGGCAAACTAGTAGGTAGACGTGGCACGGGTAGTCCTTGAAATGGAGGGAGCGAGCACGGAGGTGAAGAACGCAGCTAATACATTTCTTCTTTCACTTTTCCACTAATCTGCTTTCATGCACTAATACTGACAATATCAATAACCGTAACAAAAACAAAAACAGTCTTAACAAAAAACATCAAGTAGGTAGAATGGATGAAAGGGCGAACGATAGTGAAGAGCCGGTGATGAAGAAGGATAGGTTGAGGAGGGTCTGGGAGGAGGAGCGGGCGGAGTTTAGGAAGAGATGGGTGGAAGGGCTGGAGATAGCGGAGGAAGTTTCAGACGCGGAGGTGGATGAGGTAATATGGGCGGGAAGCGCTTGGAAAGCGCCGGACTCCCATGGTCTTCAGATGGGGTTCATCCATCGCGGATGACCATTTCTGGCGGACTGGGTGCATCTCATGTTTAAATCATCTATCCACCTCGGCCTCTTCCCGTATCGACTCAAATCCTCCAACGCCGTCCCAACCCCCAAACCGGCGAAGAAAGACAAGAACAGTCCCAAATCCTACCACCCCGTCGAGCAACATGCAGAAGGGCTGGCTAAACCCCTCGAGAGGTTGATGGCCAATCGGATCTCTTTTGAGGCCGAAAAGCTAGGATTCCTCGAGGAGGCGCAGTTTGGTGGCCGCCCGGGTCGCAGCACGCAACAAGCTGCGGATGCCTTCATCCAAAGAGCATGCACCCAACTCAACGACGGCAAGGTGGTCTCAACGATGTTCTTCGACCTCAAGGGCGCCTTCAATGGGATTTGCCACCGGGTTGTAGCAGAGGAGCTTGCGGCATGTGGCTTTGCGCGCTCAACTATTGCTTGGGTCCTGGCTTTCCTTGACGGACACCGTGTCATGGTTGTTGTCGATGGGAAGCGCACGGTTACCTTCCGCTGCACGAAGAAAAGCGCTCCACAGGGCTCGGCCCTATCCGTTAACATCTTTCTAATCTGCGTTAACCGCCTCCTACGACACCTTGCGGCCTTCTGCGCCGTGACCGTCGCCCCGTCATGGGCGGGCAGATTTGTGGACAATGTGATATTCTCCACAGCTAGCCACTCGATTATCCAGAACGTCCACAACCTGGAAATGGCGGGGAAGGTAGCGAAGGAATGGGAGGCAGAGGATGAAGCGTGCTTCGAGGAAGACAAGACCGACCTCCTACACAAGTCCGCATGTCATGATTTGGGCTCAGACAGCCCTTTCTTTTCAGTCATACAACTGGCTATTCCCGGGTTATTCACCACAACACACAATCAAAGGATAGGAGCATGTCCAGGTTATTCCTTAACAACCTGGGCTCCTATCAAACAGCATACTATCACCAGGGTTATTCCTTAACAACCCAACCCCTAGGACTCGAAACGATTTGTCCTCACATTCATATTGGACTCCTCTCTGTGGACTGGTGTCTATCCCCTGGTCCACTCCTATGTGTCACAGACAGGCCGACTTTCCCACACTCTATGATGCTGTAAGATCAATCAAAGGATCTGGGCGGGTCTTCGGTAAGATGAAGACTAAGAGCAGAGACAAGAATAACCCGTAAAGATGATAAAATAAACACTAAGGTACAGGGGTAGAAGTAGAGCTACTTATATACCACTGGGTTGTTTGGTACCTGTTTGTACATGAAACGATATGAGCACATGGTCCTGTATCATCTGATTAATCAGTCCACATGGTCAGGCGCAGGTTCTGTTGTCATGGAGAGTATCCGATCTAGGATCAATAGGATCACAGGCTTTGATGGCATCGGTGATGGAATCAACTGGTCAGACTGTGACACTATGCGTCCAAATACCCCTTGTCCCTGGACTCCTCAGTGTTAGGAGCTGAACCCTTTATGCCAGGCGCACTTAACTCCTCAAACATCAGGAGTCACTCTATCTATGGACTCCTTTATGTTGACCCCTTACTCCTTTATGCTAGCAGCCCCTGCATTAACCCTTTATGACAGGATCATACATGTTCCTATGATCAGACCCCTTTGTATTTACAGTATATAAGTAGCAGTAGAATCTCCCTGTACAGTAGATTCTATCTCGTCTATTCTCCGGCCTTACTTTGGCCTTGGCCTGACTTGTGTGTGACTTAAGCTGGTGTCAAGTACCGGATACCGAGGTGGCTGGAGGGGCCGAGGTTACGGGAAGTCCGAAGGTCGGAAGACAAAAAGTATAAGTCCAGCGGGGCCGACTGGGCCTGTACGGTGGTGTCAACTATGTGGTGTAGGAATGGACTTTGGCTTCAGCTCGTGCACTGTGCCCTTCACTACGCCCGGAGCCCGATTTCAGAGTGGAGGTCCGAAGAGTATGCCAGAGGAGTAGACACAATCTTAGTTGATATTCAAACTGAACTACAACTACGATACAGGTCACTATTCATAGTGATATACAAAACTAAAGGAGATATAATGTAATTGGCAACACGACCGGAGGTCCGTGATGGGGTTGAGTCAAAGCATAGCCTAGCATAGCATAAGTGTGGAGAATAGGTTACCGGAAACTGATGTGAGTCAACAAGCATATGGAAAGGCTGTGAAGGATACGATGCTGTGAGTATCAATCGGCAGAATTACGGACCCGCTCAGGCCCGGATACGGTCCGCGGTCCGGGATCGTGACACGGCACGTGACAGCTGGTCTTGCTTCTGTCCATCTCGTTGTCTCGGGTTCTGTCTTCTCACTGCTGTGGTCATCGACAGACCCCTGACCCCTATACTTGACTCTCTCCATCTACTACTGGATTACCACGACGAGCGGTTCGTCATTGGAACCTGCTTTCACCAACTTGCGTCCATATGGATTAGCGAGGTAGACTCTGGCCAGTTACCCGGTAGAGGTCTGCATGGTCATAGAGCAGTGCGCCCACAACCAACCACCAGTATGGAACACTGGTACTACTGGACAGGAGTCGTGTGTGTCTGAGTACACTATATCGGACACTCCTTGCCTACGGATTCCCACTGCAAACAACACCAAACAACAACCCGGAATAACCCGGTCAGACCGGGTTATTGTTGCGTTGACTGCACACTGTTCCCATGGTTCGGGTTCTGGTTCAACTTGCATGGATTCTCAGCAGATGGTCACTCGCTATTTGATGCGGTGACATATCCCTCCTCGACACCTGCGCTGGGACTGTGGCCACGTTGGGCTACATCGCAGTCAGGCTGACCTAAGCGCCATCGCTGACACCGCAGGCAAACAAGACTACTCCAGCTTTGGTGTCCGCTTCGGGGAGCACACCATCATGCCCTCGGAGACTGTCAAGTGGGTGGGCTTATGGCTTGACAAGGCCCTCAACAGGCGCGCTCACATCGCTGCACGCGCAGCCTCGGCGGCTCGAACCCTCAAGGCCTCTATTGCGGTAATGCACTCCTCCTGGGGGATGAGACCCCAACTAATCTGTGACCTCGTACGTGCAACAGTCCTTCCATGTGCCGACTACGGCATCTTGTTTTTCCTCCCCCTCCCACCCAAAACCTTCACCCCACTTGACAAGATTAACAAGTCTGTTACCCGCTGTATCACAGGGAGCTTCTGGACAGCGGCTTTGGTAGCGCTGGAGAAAGAGGCTGCCATCCTCCCTGCCCAACTGCGAGTAGAACGCGAAGCTTTGAATACAGTGGCCTACTACCTCACCCTCCCTCCATCCCACACTATCCGTACGCTGCTCCACGGTGCCATCACTGGGGCCCCCAAGCTCTCCAAAAACGCATCAATCCTGCACCTGGTCGAGCGTATCCTGGGAATTCAATGGTCGCACTCAGTACCAGCTCGAGGTCAGCGGATTAGACCATGTTCCATCCCGAGGGTCGTGGGCGCAGCAGAATCTCAAGCCACCTTCGACTCGTCCCTCGGGATGGAACCAATCTTTCCCATCTACGCACCACCGTGGGCCGACCCGCTGCCTGTTACAACCATCATACCCGAGAAGGGTGAAGCTCCCAATGCCCTCAGCCTGGCTTTAAGCGATGACCGCTTCAAGCACACGACTTGGTATACGGACGGGTCGTTGCTAGATGAGAGGGCAGGAGGAGGGGCAGCGGTGAGAGTGGAGGGGGATCGGGAGAGGGAAAGGATCGTTGTGCCGTTGGGAGACGGACAAGTGTATGACGGGGAGATGGGGGGACTTCGACTCTTCTTTGGCTTACTAGTTAAAAAAACAGTTGAAATTTTGGTGAGGGCAACCGCGAGCGCACTGCAGAGTGGACAGGCCAACATCCTCTGCGTTGTGGACTCGCAGGCAGCTCTTCAGGGCATCACGTCCACCAGACCCCGCTCGGGCCAGTACCGCGCGATGACCTACGATCGATTGGTCCGGATGGCACAACGTCTTGGCCCCCACCTCGCAATCCTCAACCTCTGGACCCCGGCACATGTGGGCACGGTGGGAAACGAGATGGCGGACGAGGCGGCGAAAGAGGCTACCATGATGGACACAGACCCCATGACCCCCATCTCCCTCACTACGACACGCCGGTCTATTCTCATCCAGACCCTCGACGAGTGGGACAAGCGATGGAAAACGGCAACGACGGGTCGCGCTCTCTCGGAAATCACCAAGGTACCACCCAAAACCGAACCTATCCCGCTTTACACCTCCTCCTCCATGAGCCGTAAGACGTCCTCCCTAATTTCGCAGCTGCGAACCGGCCCCTCCCCGCTCAATCACTACCGCCACAAAGCGGGGTTTATAGCCTCCCCGGCATGTGAAGCTTGCGGAGCGGCCTCGGAAACACGCGCCAATTTCATCCTAGAATGCCCAGCCTGGGAACCCCACCGCCAACCCCTCCATTCCGCATGCAGAAAGGTCGACACCTTCGGCCCCCCTGCACGTCTCCCCACTTCTCTCCGAACCAAAACTTCTTAAACCGTTTGCCAAGTTGATTGAGGCTACCGCTTCACCTAGACCCCCGTTCGCGTCTCCCTTCTCTCTCCCCCATCCATGTCACGTCCCCATTCCCCGTATTTTCTCATTTTTATATTTTCTTCCCTTTCCTACATTACACTACCATATCTAATCATATCGCCCGTTCGCGTCTCCCTTCTCTCTCCCCCTTCCATGTCACGTCCCCATTCCGTATTTTCTCATTTTTATATTTTTCTTCCCTTTCATACATTACACTACCATATCTAATCATATCGACACATAGATTCCTCCAAAAACATCACGAACCATTATATACCTCCACTGAACGACATACCCAGCATCTACGATACCTCCTAGAAACCAATTTACCTCTCACGATTACCTTATCTCATAAAAACGAACTCCCACCCAACAGAACTGTAACACACTTACTCTACACCACCCAGCATACAGCTACCGTAGCCAGAATTGGCCCTTATGTAGCGAAATAAATGAATAATCAATCAATCAACTAATACTGACTCGCGCAGTTCAATACAATATTTCCACCGTACAAGCCGCCATATTTTACAGTTCATAGTTCGGAATATTCGTTCATCTAATATTAGAATAGAGAGGTTGCGCACAAGCCATGTAAGCCACCTGATGGCTTTTTTGCTGTGCGCAAACGTATGGCTAATGGCTCGTATGGCTTTGCACATCCCTGATGACTTTTGCTCATAAATGACGGTCATTGTAGTACATGCACATGCATTACTCCAAATCCACTTTGAGCTCCAAATACTTCCTAACTCAAGACAAAAAGGCTGGAATGTATGATTTTGGGTTCAAGTTGGCACCTGGCCACTGAAGCTTGATGCCAATTGAAATTTGGAGATGATACATGGCCAAAAATGAAGGCTAGAATGATCAAATGAAAGAAAGTTTCATCCATTATATGAGCCATTAGCCATATGGTGCGCACAGCAAAAAAGCCATCAGATGGCTCGTATGGCTGGTGCGCAACTAGGCTAATAATTGGTCGAGAATGTCGAGTCTTTTGGCACGTCCCTGCTGTTTTAACCAATCGTCTGTCTCCTGCGCCGAGACCTGTACACCTCCCTGGACGTCGTGAACCATAATTTCATGTTTCCTATCATTCTCGTCCTCCTGGTCCTCCGGATCTTCATCTGTACACCGCTCCTTGTCTGGCTTTTCTTTGCCATCGATGGCGATATTGTGTAAGATAATCAGGTCATCGATGACTTTTGATAAATATCTGGAACGTTTTTGTGAGGTCCCATACCCCCGAGAGATGGGAAACGGCCCTTGAGAAGGCCGAATGTGTGCTCAATGATGATCCGGACAGAGGAAGGACGCCGATTAAATGCCCGCATTAGACCTTTACCTTCATATTGTCTAGCTGTCTGCGAGTCACACATGAAGAGGAGAATAGGACTCCTATACGGTATGGTTCATGTATTTTCCCCTTCATCTTGCCTTCATCATGTTAGTTACCAGGTTAGCACAGGGTGCAGTTTATTTCACAACACTTGTAAAGCTCAAGAGCAAATATGGTTGTCCCCACAGAGGACACGGTATTCTTTCCAGACTTCATGAATGGCGTCCGCCCGGGACACAGAAAAATATCATTATCCATCCTCGACGCATGTCCAACCGAAAAACAAAACAAATAACTGCCCTTTAAGATAAAATAACGTTCAACTCGGCTGATACTGTACATTATTGGACTATACGTATGTGTCCGTATGGAAAGACCTCCAGCGTCCGCTGAAATGGAAAGAGTGCGCGCTCTACGGAACATCTCGAGGCGATTAAACCGGTGTTAATGTAATCTAAACCAGCATTCAGCTACCTTCCAAGTTCAATGCAAACCGTCGCTTACCTCACTCGCAAAGCGCATCTCCCCGTCTACTGCGTTCAAGCTGCCCGGATCCTGTTCCAGTTGCCCTTCCTTCGTCGCCTGTTTCTCCTTATCCTGTTGATCCCGAATGATACCTTCCTGTCTCTTCCACATCCGGTAGAAAATGCGTGTTCCATGGAACTGGGCGGCCGAGAAAGCGACATGTAGTATTGGCGTCACGATTTTGAACGGCAGTGTCCAACGACTCCAAAGTTGGCCGAATAAGTACAGCGCAACGATTGTCTCTGTGATTGTACCAACGAATGTGGTGACGCATGCGGCGCGGAAGAGTTTCGCAAGGAAGCTGTGAGAGTCGGGGTAGACACGATAGAGGATGATGGTGAGGTGTGGAAGGAACTCGGATATAATGTCGAACGCCCCTGCAGATGGTCAGATGAGTAGATCATATTGTGGTGGGAACAACGCGCACCCCATACGGTACAGAGGAGGAATTCGATGCTGGAATCCTTCGATCTTTCGATACTGATCGTGATAGCGGCTTGTCCTATCAGGATACTGCCCATGTGGTGGACGACGGAGATGGGGGAGATTTTGGTGCGGTAGATGAGCTCGAAAATGAACATGCCGATGAGCAGCTGTAAGGAGATCACCAATATATCCCCCATTCTCACCCTGGAGCCGGGAGAGATCGGGGTGAAAAATGCAGCAGTCCCAAATGCGACAGCTCCGAAGGGGTAGGCGGTCATGATGAGGATGACGATTTTTGTGCCACCAGCAATATGGTGGTTGACGAAACCACGACGGTTGACTTCGTCCAGACCGGTGTATTTCTGGCCATATAGTTTTTGAAGGAGGAACCGTTCCAGGACGTAGAATTTAATCAGGAAGAAGCTGAGCAGAACCACGGAGATTATGAGCCCGGTATACGGCGAAAGAACAGAGATGGCGGTGTGCGGAAATTTTTGAGCGTGGTGGTCTATCGGTGACCACATAATGGCACAAGGGATGTGGTGGATGTGGGGAGAAAGTGTCGTTTCGTTGATGCTTTTTCGGAGGTAACTACGCGGCTATTTCCATCCATCAATGCCCACTGTCGATTAGTACCAAAAAGCGCAAATTGAGATTCCGCCCTGGAGACTCGACTTTCGAGGAACAACCTCAGGCTGCTGGTAGTCTGGATCCTGAGGGACCTTGCCTCAACCCAACCGCTTGGATGACTTCTACCGCCTGGCCGCGTCGCGAATTCTGCACGCGGTTGCTCTCATGCTTCCAGATCTCCGTGCATAGCCTCATGTCTATGTTTGTCTACTGTGTGTGCACAGTCCATCAAACGATCGTGTGTCAGTGTCGCATGGTCTCATAGACGGGTAACGAAAGAAGTAGCCTCGCGGACCTCGCTGGCATGTTCACCCGTGTAGCCCACGTATCCCCACAAGTTTGGGCGCGGTTATGGTGTTGGTTGGATCAAATTCCCATAAAGAGTGAAACCGAAAACGGTTTCACCCAATTAACCGTTCTTTAAGCAAATAGTGTGAACGCTGTGTTGAATCCCCATCCAATTCTATCTCTATTCCATTAATTAATTAACCGTTTAAGCAAATGCCTCGTCGGCGGTGCAATTACCCTATGTAGGTCTATCTCCGTCTTTACTTGCTCCCCTCTCTTTCTCAAAGTTGTTTTTTCCTTCCGCACTTCTATTCAGATCTAACCCCATTATGCCAACTACGCACTGCAGAAACATCATCACAAAACGAGCTTTCCCTTTCAGTCGGGGTTTCAGAGAGAGTTATTGGGCGTCCAAGCTGAATTTGGGTTAATGGCCATTCACCAGATCTTCTAACTGTTCCTCAGCTGTGTTGGAATATGAAGCCGCAATTGATTGGTAACAATCCTCGGGCTAATTGTTCTAGTACATTCTCCCTCCCCGAAGCTGACTTATAGCTTACTTTATACTTAGTAATACTTGGAACATTCTAGTAGTTATCGTAGGTATAAAAGCCCTGTACTTAGTCGGTAGCACTTCACTGGTTTGCAAAGGAATAAATCCTCTTGCATCTCATTAATCTTCTGACCTTATTTCAACAAGCTGATCATCTCGCAGTCGTTCCGCAGAAGGACGCAGTTTCTCGCGGCAAATTCCTTGGTGTGCCACAGTTCTCTTCACATTGTGTCCCGCAATTTTTCCGAGCATGGAAGGCCAGTGACCCCTTCCTTCTGGCCCCCAATCTTTCCCTGTCTCACAATTCACGCCACGCTCGGTCTGGGTTTCTCTTATGTCAAGTTATCTTCTGAACGTCTCTTCAATTGCGGGTTACTTGTGATCATCAATAAGAATTCCCTATCTCGTTATTCCTCCTCAACTCGCTATTCATTTCTTGGTTCTGATTAATCAACACTGACCACCCCATATGGTCGTTTCAATCAGTTACCCCAGACGGGATTTTATTGGAATATACCTCAGCAAGCATCGTCCAAGAACCCATTGTATCCCTTCCTTTCTCACCTAATATTCATCCTGCTAGTCACGCAATCATGTATCTATGATTTTAGATTACCCAAAATTTTCACTTCATCGTTTGAACCAGCTTCTCACCTGCCGGAGCGAAGTGAGAGCCTATCTTGTTTGGGTGAAACCAATATGGGTTAAAGTGTAACCAGGTAAGGAAATTACAACGCACTGCAAGGCTAGAACTGGAGATTCACACGATTTACTTTATTGTTTTCTGCCTCCATACTGTGGGTTCTGGCCATTGAAAAATTCGCTAAATTATCCAAACAATCGTAGGATGATTTGTACGCAGCAAATAATGACAATGACACCCCAGATTGGTCATAATGTTGGCTTGTGCATCTCTTCGTACCTGAACTAAAAACCTTTCGCAACCAAAAAAAATGTCCAGGTCTTCGTGCCTTTATCAGAGTTCAGTTTGATCCACATTCACTGCGTTCAATGGGCCCGTCTACATACCGTTGGCATAGGTCGGCACAGGGACAGGGACTGCCGACCCACGTCCATAGACGTTGGCTGATGCCCGCAGGTGTGCTAACATGCTGCCTGGACACAGTGATTGTGCTCGCGTTCCATCTCGTCATTCTTCCCGGAACATGAAGCTACCGCTGAAAATGTCCACTTGAAGCAGGATAGTGCCAAAAATCTCCTCCTTGACCGCACCAAGTAATATCCATATCTCAGGGGAATAAATGACCGCCCTGGATCCATTGACCATCTCAAGGGGCCAAAACTGTAGCTGTTCATTCAAATTCAACAGTAATTCTACCTACCGACCTACCACATTCTAGGTACTGTGATATTAGCTTTTGGAAGAACCAGGATCGCAATAAGATACAGCAGGGACCCATGGTGTCCCCGGACAGTTAGAGTTCCTGGAATATATCGACTTGACATTCATTTTGCAACCACAAGTGGTTGGCATGCGGGTTACAGGCGGGTGAATCCACTGGTAACTAAAATCAAGGTTGGCATGGTTCAGTTATGCCCTTTCTAACCATTCCGACGGAAAAAAGTATGCACCGCGCAGCAGCAGATTTTTCATGACGGTGCCTTGCAGCGGCCGAGTTTATCACTGGTAATGGGCATCACACATAATTTTTACGGATTTCAGAGGGGAGAGAAGGTCTGAAATCTCCCTCTCTCTTTTCTTTCCTTTTCCTCTTTACTTTTTGGGCGCATTTTTTGTAATTCTTGTGGGCACCAACAAACACCGTGACTGAGCCACACTGGGAGGTTTCAACTCGATTGACATTCGTGGGAACGAACGGCGGACTTTATGCGCAGTGCATCTAGGCTCTCCCCTACTCCTGCTCCGAGTCCCATTGAAACGCTGCACGTAAATGTAACAGTGAAATCAAATACAAGAGCGAGACAAAGTCAAGCTCCAATATATCCAATCTCAACCACCAACAACTTAAATGCTTTGTTATGTGTATTCGGGAAGCTATTCAGTCCCACAAAAAGTCTGAGTGCCTCCAAGCCAAAATCGAGTTATTCCCCAAGGGATAACACAGCCTTTTGAATTGTATCATATATCTCCATGACAATCGTGACTCATTAGGACTCAGAAGACAGCGCCCAAGGCCATTCCAGATGATCCCTGGGCACAATGGCGGTCAGCTATCTCCGACCTAGGAAAGCCCACAAAAGCCCAGAGAATTCCCATAGGTGCCAAATAAGGTAAGTTAGTACCTGCATTGGCACTTCCAAATATTCCTGAGAGCTCACCAAGGGTTATCCTTTCGTCCTGTAACTTTATATATGTTCTTTCCAACGTCCCAATTGGTAATGGCCTAGCATTCATAAGATACTCAAACTCACTGCACAAAATGTACAGATTGCAGGAGCAGTGTTATGACCAGCGTAGTAAAAATGGTAATTGAACTGGTGTTCAAATGCATCCAGCGGCCTAGCACTCAGTCCTGGGAGGAGACTAGTACCCTCTTATAATCTTATTCACTGGTTTATTCAGTTATATCCGACCAACAGGTCACAAAATTGATTATCTCAGGTGTGTTCAATTTCACACCTTATCACCATTACGGATGGACCCGGGTTTATCTCATGGCAATCCGTAGTCGACCTTTTCATCGGTGTTTTCAGTCTCCCTACCTCTAGGTTCGCCTCGCAGGACGCAATTCCCTTCGTAGCAGGAAGAAAAGGTATCACTGAGAGCCACAAAAATTCCCGAAGATCTTTCTAAGCAGTAGCATGGCCCTCACACTAGTCTTCGAGTTGGATTCCTGTGCACGCTTAAATACTGCGCGCCGACTAAGCATTTACTGCGGGTCAACACTATGTATCTCATCCGAGAAAAGGGCCCGCTATTCCGTGGCTTCACTAAGCTGAAATCCCCCTCAATGAAAGGAATAGGGCGTCACCCATGGAATAGAGCTCCACTTAGGGTAAACAAACACAGGAATAGGGTGTCACCCATGGAATAGGGCGTCCACAGTACAGTGAAATCGGGTGTCCCTCAGAATATGGCGTCCACTTCAGTAAGGGCAGGGAATAGGGTGTTCGGGACCCATAGATAGTGACTAGTGAAGTCTCTATTTCGTTAAGCTTAGTGAAATTTTCATTAAGCTGAGCCTCTCTTAATGAACAGTATTAAAGGGAGAATTTCTTTAAATAGATCTTCTGTTAATGAAATGTCTGAGTGTGTATAATATCTTGACCAATAGGCCACTAATGACTGGAGAGGGCATGTCAGTTGGGATGTTTAGATTGCTATGCGTCACTATCGGTCGCCACCAGAATTTTATTCATACTTGCATTCAGCGAAGCGGGCGCAACGCAAAACGGGTGCAATGGGACATTCAATAAATTTTAGAAAGGCATAGGATGATCGTGAGCCTTGACCCTCATCAGCCGGGTAACACATCATCTGAATGCCTTCAAAAAAATATTCCCAAGGCGGTTGGCACCTGTACAGGCTCAGAAAAGGCGAGTTCATTCAAATAGACTAGACCTTTAATAAGAGCTCGGAGGTTGACGACAAAATCCAGCTCTATTCACGACAACAACCGGGTAAAAAAGCCGGTCAGAACGGTATATAACATTGGGGGGTTAGTACATTATGGTAAAGGTGTTGAAGGGACATAATGTGGTAACCCGGTGCGAATATATCCGAATGTAAATTTTGAGAACCACGTGTCCACTTGTAAGCTGTAACACAAGTGAAATAGGAAGTATGAGGGTGTATATTTATACAAGCCAGTGGCACAGACAGATAGGATATGTTGAAAGCATTCCAAAACATTGAGGATCAGGTTTTATGAAACAATATATAGGGTTGTTCATTATATCAGAATATCGTTAGCGTAGGATGTGCAAGTCATTATATGTATTTGTCTAGTAATAGCTGAACAATTTTCCCGGACGTTGTTGCAAAAATTGCTTCCTCCACAACCACTTTTGAGTTTTCCCCCATTTTTTGACAGGGTCTCGGGACCCCTCCCCCCTCTTTGCGGTTATATACAACTCATTTTTTTTTTGGTCTGGAATGCATATGGTCGTTAGATTTTATTTCCGCGCGGCGGAGAGCCAGAGAACGTCGAGAGCATACGCTTTGACCGCCCGCCGATCATGATGTCATCTCGGCTAATCTTATCTCCGGAAACCACGCAAAACTTCAAGGGGACTCAACTTTCGAAATAAGTATATCCAGTCGGAAAGTGTTTTAAGCCAAGGTTCAGGATCCCTGGCCCCTTCCCCGCTATATCGGGAAGGAGTTTCCCACGGCTAAGACGGCAGTCAAATATCGATCTCGCTTGTCCGCCCCGTCGAACTGGCCTTGAACACTGCCGCGACGCTTGTCTACTGCTGCCTTCTAACAGTGATCTGCTAGATTCAATGCAAAATCAATTCACCACTAACTTCAAGTCACACTTTATTCTGCTCAACCAGTACGTGTTGACTACTACTTGTACTGCCGCAGACTACCTCCGCCTCTTGTTAACGCGCTCTGCTTGACAGACATCACATATCCAATTATTCGGCAGGGCTAAACCTTCAGGTGCCATTCACTCGCGATGATACTGCAACACTAGTGTTAGCCTTTAGGCAAGCAACAAAAGGCAGACGTACCCAACGTGTTTCACATCTGGTTTGTGCGCACTCAACCACGAGCTCATCGTTACCCTTGTCCTCTTCTTTTACGTGTTCCCCACAGCCATCGCAGGTCGCAGCATACTGTTTGCGTCGAACTCTTCTCAGTGGGACCTCTGGTTCAACCATTCCACACTTGTCGCATGTCATCGTGCTGTCTATGGTGAATACCTCTGCCGGTGTTGTCTGCGGGGTTTGGCTCCAGTAAGACCACAGCAGCACTAGGAGAAAGGGTGGTTACCAAGTTCTTCTTCTTTTTCTTCTTGTTTTTAGCCACGGTGGGCCCACACAGCACGTCGTACAGGCCAATATGAGCGTCGAGATGGAAAATTTACGCGACGATCTGCGTTGCACATGATCGTGATCAGTTCCAAATCGGGCAATTCCCATCAAAACTGCATTCCCATCTCCACCAAACGTCCATAAAGCATCTTGAGAGTTGCTAAGGAGGTTTACAAGCTGTTTTAAACTCATTTGAAGTAAATTCGAAATGTAGGTCAAAAAAAAATTTAAGCTCCCCCTACACCTCCTCTACCTAGTACCTGGTGTCGGATTTTCGAGCGTTGACACCCGAACGTAACCTGAGCCTGCACCAACCCCAACTTCCAAACCATGTCCATGTCGTGCCTCACGGCTTTTAGCCTGCGGGTGTGGACGTGCGTGTCAGGCGAGCGAGATGGCCGTCGCGCTCGGGTTGCAGAAGTTCCAGTGTGGTGCTCGTGAGTCTTCTCTCTTTCTCTTCCGCTTCAACCTTGTCTTTTTTTTCCATTCTCACCCTCCCTCCGTGTCCTTCCCACGCGTTCCCCTCCCCTCTCATTCGCCCTCATTCCTCCTCTATCCTCCTAAGCTAACCTTCTCGTCTGTTCAGTCTTCCTCTCCGCCACAGCAGCCCCAACCGCCACCGCCCCTTCACGCCGCCGATATCTCCGCCTCGGCCTCTTCTGGTCCCGCGAGTGGCAGTGCGAGTGGGAGTGCCGGCACGAGTGGAAGTAGTGAGTGTTTTCATGCCCTTTGTTTTCCTCTTTTTTCTTGACACAGATGGGCTGCGAGGGTGGATTCGGTGTCGGGTTCGCGTCGCGCGTCACCGTGCCTTCTTCGGGCTCGCGCGTAGCTCTTTTGAGTCTACATCGGGCTCGCACATCCCCATTCTGCCTTCGCGCGTCCACCTGGCCTTCCCGCGCTCGGCCCGTGCGCATCCTCTCATCTTAATCGAGTCTTCTATTGTGATCTTTCCGCTTGTCGCCCGACTCGGTATTTTATCTCTTTCCCATTCCTTCTTCCATCATACGGCGCCGGGACTGTGGCGCGGCTGCTCTCATTTCTTATGACAAGACGCCGCGATCGGTGGCGTAAGGGCTCACGCTCTATCGCGCACTGGACACAGCAAAGTGTCATATTCAGTGACTTCAGGCGCCAAGATTGCATACCACGCATATATTGCTCTCATTTCTTATGACAAGACGCCGCGATCGGCGGCGTAAGGGCTCACGCTCTATCACGCACTGGACACAGCAAAGTGTCATATTCAGTGACTCCAGGCGCCGGGATTGCATGCCACGCATAAATGACATTCTCTCATTCCTTATGACAAGACGCCGCGATCGGCGGCGTAAGGGCTCACGCTCTATCACGCATTGGACATAGTCAAGTGTCATATTCAGTGACTTATGACGCCGGGACTGCGGCGTGGTATCCGGAGTTTGTCGTTCTTGGTCCTAACTGCATGCCACGCACATATGACATGCTCTCATTTTTCAAAAGACGCCGTGATTGGTGTGAGGGCTCACGCTTGTTTTCAGTCTCCGTGAGGTTTCTACTCCGTTGATTTTGGATGCTGATGTTTACCGTTTTTCCCGGCGGCCCTCGACTTCTCACAGAGGACGCAACGAGGACAACACCAAGTTTGCATGGTGAGTTCAGACGGGGAATGATTGACTGCACTCGCATAGTTGATAGCACAAACAACGAGAAGGTTGGGCGGAGACGGAGAACTGCTCGGTCCGACGTCGTCGTGGTTCACCCACCGCGCTGTAGGTCTACCAAAATTCAATTCAGTGGTTTGATGCGTCAGCGACTACCACCTATATCCAAATGGCCCAGCCGGAGTCCCGATGTCATTTCCATATGCTCGTTCCCTGCTCGGACATTTTCGGATATATTGCCGCCTCGGCGCCGTAGCTTTTATAAGAAGGCTGATCAAGAAGGGGCATCATGTTCTCTACCTCCACAATCATGTCATCTCTGCCGCCCACATTCTATGGTCCGATATGCGGGCTGTTTTTTGTCCCCTGCATTTTTCTCGCCCTTTTCATGAAAAGTCGCTCGAGGCTTCCCCTACCTCCTGGACCCAAGACATTGCCCCTGGTCGGCAATCTGTTCAACATGCCCGCGTCGGAAGAGTGGAAGATTTACAGGAAATGGAGTGCGGAATTTGGTTCGTTTCTCCTTCTATGGAGGTGCATAGCTATAAGCTATCCCTGACGCAGATTCCGATATCATACACTTGAACGTCGCTGGGAAATCCATAATTGTACTCTCGTCAATTGAAGCCACAAGCAACCTTATGGTCCAGCGGTCTTCCATCTACTCCGACAGGCAAGCCCTCTAATCACGAAAATCCTTTCTGAATCTCTACTCAGGCCACGATTCCCGATGGTCGTTGAACTAATGGGATGGGACTTTGCCATGGGTGCGATAGGATGTTCAAAGATTAACCTCTGAAATAATTATATCCCGCAGGTTTTATGAAATACGGTGCGCTCGCTGTCGATATTGATTAACAAATCAGTGACAATCACACCAATAGGATCACCCTGGTGTGTGATTCTATAGTTGTCTTGCAGCTGAAGGAAGTAACCATTTCAGGCGTGGTCGACGTAAACTATTCTCTGCAGCCTTGAATTCCCGCGCCTCAACGCAATTTCGACCGATGGAACTTGGCGCAGCTCATGCCTTGTTGCGACGCATTTTGGAAAACCCAGAAGGCGATGTGATCGAACTCGTCCAGCAGTGCGTCTTCCTTGGGCCAACTCCCAATCCTATTTACACTGCACAGGATGGTCGGGGGGTTGATCATGTCTATCGCATATGGAATCGATGTTTTGCCTGCGAACGATCCTTACCTCAAGTTGACTCACCAATCCATGCATGGCTTGTCGGTCGCAGCAACCCAGGGAAATATCTTGTGGCAAGTCTAGAGTGCTTTCACCTCCGCGAGTTGAAACAATTTTCATCAGGACGCAATTCCTGTATTAAAATATATTCCCTCATGGTTCCCCGGCGCTGGCTTTAAGCGCCAGGCCAACAAATGGAGAGAAGTCACGAGGCAATCGGTGCGAGTGCCGTTCGAAGAGACAAAGCGCAGAATAGTGAGTGGACAACGGTGTATGTTTTACCCCCCAGCTCACATCGTCGGCGATAGTCAACGGGTAAAGCGGAAACCTCATTCCTCTCGCAACTTCTTTCAATGGAATGGGACTCCTCGGACCCGAATTACTCTGAGGATGCCATCAGAGACGCTGCTGGAAGCATCTTCAATGCCGGTAATCATACAACCGTGGCTAGTCTCGGAACGTTCGCGCTTGCGATGTTGCTGCACCCGGACACTCAGAAGATGGCACAGTTGGAGATTGATAGTGTAGTCGGCCGTGACCGCCTCCCGACGTTTGAAGATAAGCCGACGCTGCCTTACATCACCGCCGTGGTGAATGAGGTTCTTCGATGGAGACCTGTGGCCCCGCTTGGTCCGTTTTATCGTCGATTTTCCAACTCATCTCAGTCCAAAGGTATGACAGGTATACCGCACTTCATCGCAGTGGAGGACGAATATCGGGGATACAGGATTCCGGCAGGATCTATCGTCATCGGAAATACATGGTAAATCCATTTCTTCTCGTTACCCGGATTATTAACGATGACCTTCAGGGCTATTCTTAACGATGAGGTGAGTGTCCCGTCATTACTAACTGGCATTGCTGATTATCCGTAGGCTCTCTATCCGGCACCGTCTGTTTTCAACCCGAGCGCTTTCTTCCGAAGAACCAGCGTGACGGGATTAATCCAGATCCGGCGTTCGCCTTCGGTTATGGGAGAAGGTGCGCCTCAGAACAAATTGTAAATCCTGTCAGACTTGAAGAAGAAACCAGGGCTTGTCCTGGGCAATTCATGGCCATCGATTCTCTTTGGATCACTATCGCCTCCCTTCTTGCCGCCTTCGATATTACTAAGGCTATGGGAGAAGATGGGAAGGAGATCGAACCGAGCGGCGAATATCTTTCTGGGCTCGCATGGTACGTGCATATCTCACATGCGTCTGAGGCGGAATATCATACCATATGAACAGCATCCCACTGCCGTTCCAGTCTTCCATCAAGCCACGATCCAAGCGGTCTGCAGATCTAGTTGAGGCAACTGCAATGTAGGTGAATCGGAGCTGTGGTACTGTGTAATTGCAAAGTCGTCCCACCTATGTTCATCGTTCCTTTACCCATGCAATCTCTTATGTGTACCCAAGAGCGCTGCAACTCACTGGACCGACGACCTCTGGCTGCATTTGACTGCATGTGCAGTGGATAATGCTATTTTTATAATATCAAAAGTCTTTGATTAGGGTAACGATATGAGTGGCGGCTCTTCCTGTCGTTGGCGATGAGATCTAAATTCTTCCTGGCGATTCAGCGATGAAATCCTGCACTGGGCTTGGAACAGGATTGTCATGAATATCTTATTGCCAGTAGAGGTAATCTTTTTACTCTCCAAAAAGACAGATAGTTTTCTAAAGTCGTCTTGATGTTTATCAATGCAACCCTGACATCGCAGCGGAATGGGATTCCATACAGTAGTAGTAAGTACATGTATCCAATGTCAAATTTCGGCTTGGTTGATTATGACAAGTACATTTTGTGGCTTCGTTAAATAACAAATCCACAGGTACGCCCAACCCGGTCTCCAGTATTCGGGCGAACAACTGTCGGGAAAAAGAAAAAGAGAGAGAGTTACAGGAAAGTTCTGCGGTAACCGGCGGGGTTGGTGTTTGGTTCAATCCCATTTCCTACGAGGGTGTGTCCTTCGGCATTTTGCAGGATTCACAACTCGGGGTGAATGAAGGAATGACGGCAACTATAATAGAGCGATCAGTAGCACAAGTTAGAACCCGTGCGTTCTGGAGTCACGAATTGGCGATTCCTGGATTATTTACCAAGTTAATGCGAGGTGCGTGATATAAATGTTCCGCCGTTCGTCTGCACTCATGTGTGTCCAGAGATATAACGATGTTCCCTGCCGCCCCGAAGTCTCCAGTTCACGTCGGAGAAAATGTTCGGGGACATAAAGAAACAAATCGTATGGAAACCGAGACATAAATAATTCTGGCTCCAAGCCCATTTCAACGAGGAGTGTTTTTAGTGAGACCCCTCGCCGCATTGAGATTGCGTGTCAGCCGACATATCGTTCCCACCTTGAAGATGAGTTCGTGCGGAGGGATACCAGCCTCATTCAGAGAGTTCAAAAATTCGGGGTCATCGAGGATCGAATTGTCAGATCCGTCGGTATCACCTTCGAGGGAGCCGCCGCTGATGTATGTGGGACTCTGACCTGGAACAGTTCGCAAAATGGTGGAATTGAATTTGTCGACAAAATCACTGAATGGACTGAGGATTGCTCTTGAAATGCAGACCTTGGAGGAAATACAAAATCAATAAGGGTCTGAATAGATTCTGTGTGGCGCAAGTGCCCGAGGTCAACGATCTCTTGGTCGTGGTTGTCCCCATTAGCGTCTAGAAAAGATGGAAAATCGGGGTCATTTCTCTGTCTCATGGAAATATTTAGCCTCAGGATCTGGAAGTGTTTGAAGATTAGCTGCGTGCCTAGAGGTGCCTTGCAATTGCAGTCCGATCTCCAAAGCGAACTACGGGGGCCAACCTAGGCTGGGTGTCAGTATTTTCATGGGCTCGTTATTTGAATCGCACCCGTCGAAAATCTCCAACGGTAATCAGCATTCGTCCACCCCAGACTGGATTAGGATGCCCGGTAAATCCTGGCGTGAGGCGATCCGCGCAATCGAAAGCTTTGAAATGCAGGCAGCCGATTTCATCTATAACATGGCATTTGGCCGCATACAAAAGACGAGCTCGATCACTCTTGAGCCCTACTGAGGATGAGGAAGGGTTTGTACTTATCGACGGGAATCCTATAAAGATAGTGTGTTGTCCGACCGCCCGGATAATTCTTAGCGGCAAATGCGGAAGCCGCGGAGAGCAACACAATTTCGCCGCCTTGACGAAGAGCACCTATCACAGGATAGAGGACATAGGTCTTCCTGCGGCCTGCACGACCATCAACGTGAATGGGTGGAATTTCGCGAGACACCTTGATACCGCCGCAGTTTTTGCACATTCGATGCCACTTCAGACCAAATGGAGCCACGGTTTGAATTGAATTCAGCCTAGAAACACGAACCCACCAATGCTCATTATTGTGAGGGGCATTAGTGGTATTTGGCAATGAATGCGCAGCGGTGTCTGCGATTCGGATGCGTGCTCGGACTTGAAGCGGTAGCGGATCCCGAGCAATTCTACGCGCATCACTATCATTTTTCCGTCTCAAATCTCGGCCATGACTGTCTTCGCTTAAACGTCTTTGGCGTTGTGCATCACGGCGAATGCTTCGGTGATACTCGGTATCGAGCTGAGACAGCATCTGGTCGGTTGATGCTTCGTTCGTCCTGAAAGTCATGAAATAAGAGCACAAAGAGGTTGAAAATGTTGTACACACCCAATGGAGAAGACATGTTCCATGGTGTCGCAGACCTGGATGATGATCCAAACAGAGGAATCGGCGCTAAAACGCGCAGGAATTGCGAGGTCGCATTGTTTGGCATTGTGTACACCTTTATAGGCGCGCGCGTTCAAATAGAGAGTGGAGATTAACCGTTCTTTAACGAAATGCTTCGCGATTCTTTGTGAATGTTTGTACTCTTCTCCATTTATCTGATATCTTTTCGTCTTGCTCTGGTTTCGTGCTGTTTTCTATTTTATTTTACGGAGCTGCCTCGATCCATTGCCATTGAGATCCTCAGCTAGTTGATATTAGGCGGACTTTGCCGCTGTAGTTAAGGTCCGCGCAGGCAATTTCAACAACAGCACCAACCCACAGTTATCCGCTTCGGTTGAACAGTTCCCGGCGGCGCAATCAAATATTTCAACTCCATAAACCAAGGCATATTGATCTCGTGGTTCAAAATTTGTCAGATGAATACATTTGGACAGTCCAGCTGACATGACGCAGCAACTGCGGCCTGCGCCGCAGTTATAATATGCGCCGAGCATTTTTCATGCTCAAGCCACTGTCGGCTCAAACCGGGGCGTAGTCCGAGAAGGCCGACGATCTGGGTCCACCACTTGGCGTTGGCGTTACGTAAAGATGAAAAAAAAAAAGTCTGTGGTGCAAGAGATGAAGAGGTGTAGGTATATGCAGAATAGTCCAGAAACCCAATAATGAATAATTCCCGCATGGCGGAGGAATTTATCTTGAGGCTGTGTAATGCGTGCGAACACACTCACGCAGCTGCGTAATAAATCTCAGAGCAAAAACAGGAGAAAAGAGTGAGTGCGAGAAACATGCTCAATCGGCACAGAAAGATAGTGAGGGATGAAATAAATAGTGATCCGATTACGAGATAAAGCTTGAGGCTTGTAACTTGTGTGAAGAGTGATGGCCACGAGCGGGACAGCGCGCAGTTCCACATCACACCCCAACGTAAGAAGGAGGAGGGGAAACAGCTTCGATCTGTTCTCTCAACCTTTGTACTTCTTGGAGAAGTTGTTCACGCGATGGCCCCGGGTCTGGCTGGGTAGTAGGCACCACCGGACGATCCCGACGCATGTTGGCCGGTTGCTTTCCATCGGTGAGTTCCGCTGTGGTACGTGTTGATATAGTGGGCACTGGGAAAGCGAAATGGGTGAGTTTACTTAACACCGTGTAATTGTCTTACCAAGCATACTTGCAGACGAGACTGCAGGTGTTCTGGGTGAGACGGCACTCGTCTCATTGTCCTCCAGAGTCCGAAATACATTGTTATCGGACCCATTGTGCACTGTATGTGCACCTGTCAACATTCGGATAGTGCGAGGAAGTGACATCACAAACGCTCACCGGTGAGTGCACTGCTGAGCGAAGAAACTAAAAATTGTGGAATTATACCAGGGGATCCCTGGCGCGCCGCAGCGGAGGCTCTTCTGCGGCGAAGATACCACCAACCCAGGAGCGCTAGTAGGATCACCATGGTGCCCCCGACAACACCCCCGACGATCGCGCCGGCATTGCTGTGATGTTTTGGAGGTCCGCTGTGAGGATCCGTGAATACAGGGGAGAGCGCTCGTCAGAAGGGACTGACTTTTGAGGTCCGCCAGTTGCAGATGGGGTAGAGGACTGCGAAATGGACGAAATGGATGAGTTCGTGAGACTAAGTGGTGAAGACGAAGCGGATGACGATAAACTAGTTGCGGTCTGGGCAGAGGACGACAGCGAAATGGATGAAATGGACGGGATCTTGGAAACAGGTGTTAAAGACGAAGCGGATGACGATGACGATGAATGAGTCGGAGACGCCGATGCCGGTGTAGTCGAGCTAGAAGGTGTGCTCGAGGAACTGGAGCTTGATGGAGATCCCGCAGCGAGGATTTCGATGCTGCCCTGGGCCAAAATTTGAAAGCCATCGTTGCTAGAGAAAGCTATACGGTGGGTTCTGTCATGGGGGTTAAATCAAGTGTATTATTTGGAAACGTGGAACACTACCCGAGTGAAAGGGCAGGGGGAGTGACGGTAATAGAGCCACTTGCTGTGTTTATGTTCTGTTGAATGAAATACCCGTCGGATGAACTGAGCTGCAGGAAAAAAAGGCATCAAGTCAGCGGACCCAATAGAGCCGAAGAAAAGGGAAGGCGCGTACACTGTTGAGCGCCTTGTCGATGTCGATCTCAAATATCCTATGCGGTGTACGACTCGATGTTATTGATTTCTACCACCCAATCTTATGACCAAACGCACGTGGGGTCAGTGGAGACACTGGTCCAGGTGAATGTTATAGGTCCGTTGACCTGGACCGAGCTTGGTCCTGTTATCGTCATAGGTAGGACGGGGGCGCAGAACCCCAGGACCCCGGCAGCTATCCTGGATGGGGATAGAAGAGATTAGGCAAGATCGTGACCGTGTTGAATGAAGTGGGACGAACAAGGTTTCCTTGCCGAACATATTCGGGATTTCAATGAAGTGCGAGGTGGGTGCTAAGTGGTAGAGGCAGAGTGAAGACTTCACGGCACCATACTGCCGTCTTTTATCATACAGCATTTTCATCTAAAGTCATCTACGTTGGCGATCATCAGAAACCGTCACCTCTGCGTCTACCCTGCCACAAGCCAAGGTAACCATCTGTCCGCTCTCAAGGAATCACGGCCGAAACCTGATATCAATGAGTAATTTAGTCCAATTTGACGAACACCGGGACTTACCGCCAAAATGTAAGAGGAACTCGAAACCATGGTTTAAACCATGCTTCGAACCAAAACCAAACCATGACCTTGGTTTGGTTTCGGGAAACCATAGTTTTGGTTTGCTGGTTTCTTGGTTTGAAACCAAACTAAGCCCATCACTACATATGCCACGCTGTGGTAATTCTCGGCGCTCGTAGGAAGTTGAGTGCCATTTAATCACCCCTCGACATCAGTTGCACCATTTTTATGTTCATTTTGTTCGGGAATTCCCGGAATTGCTACCTGGAACTAGCCTAGGAAAGAATTCAACATCGCTGGTCTGGCTCAAAAAAAAAAAAAAAAAACCTGGCCTCGTCTCCTGCCTGCCCAATCGACCGCGCGGGCGTCCTCATTAGTCGCCTATTGCCGCCTGGCTATCTTGGAACTTTTTCTCCCACGCAATGTCCCCGCCGCAGCGCTTCTGATCACCTCCCGAGGGCATCTCGAATATTCCCACGTTAATTACTTGTAAGCGCTCTGATGCATTACAACTGCGATCCATGTTTCTGGTTCAACTCTTCCAAAATGCTCCACACCACCAAAATCTCATGGCTGAACTCTCTAACACGGAATTCTGAAGGCCGTGACTTAGTCCCGACCGAACATCATACAAAAATTTGCGTGCTGTCCTTGGATCGTTCTATTAAGTGTTGTCAGGGTCGGGTGGGCGTTAAAGCCAGGGTGTGGGCGGGGTCGGGCTCAAACCCGGGCTGAAATGAATTTTTTTACGTCCGCGATGGGGTGAGCTTATATCAAATTTCAGCAATGCTTTATGTGTAAATTCCCATTCGCCAGTTCTTTTTTCCAAAGGAAGCGACGCTGATTCACCTGCACAACCAGTACAGTATTAAACCGGGAAGCGCAACAGCCGGATGAATTCACCAATATCTTACCGAATACTGGACCAATCTTTGAAGTCCAGGTTCTGAAAAGGACTGCATGAGTTCAATATCTATCCCACAACTCGCTCCCGCTGCACTGCGGCTGAAAGTATGGCAGGTCTGACAACATACCAAAAAGCGGCCAAACACGTAGAAGCGCAACAGGTTCAAGTTGCGGTTGTGGCCCGAGGACGAGCCCTTGGGTAATATCATGGTCGGATTCAGGGAGGCAAAATAACCCCCAGAACCACGCAGAGATACCTTTTCTTCTCGCTCCAAACCACGGCAACGAATAATGGTTTGCTTATTGCAATTGGTGGCCGTTGATCGCGACACAAACATGTACATTTCTTGCCCTCTGACGCAATGTTTGGGCCGAATCTTTTTTCTGGACTGAACCATGAGACCTTTGACATGTCTTTGCAAGGTATTGGGTATTGGACCTACCAACTATTGGCCGGTTTCAAAGAGAGCCGGTTGGATTATTAGGTTTCTCGATCAATACTTGGTGTAAAAATTTGGTTTGTCCTCAAACTGGAGACAAAATCGCCATTCCAACTTATCTTGGATGCCCTGACCAGTTTCCTTTCGGGCTCTTAACACAAAGAAAGACGCCTTGGAGGGTGGTTTTTTCAAGGCGCGCTGAAATCAACCATGGATTTCTAAATCAACTTGTGAAAAAACTTTCTGGCTGTCGGTCCTACCTGGTGCATATAGGGGCATATGATAGATATGATTCATGAACACCTCCTACCCAAACTCTAGGTCAAGCACCACATTATTCACCGAGATACAGAGTGAAACTGAGTTGGGGGTGAAAACACAGCTGTACACCGCCCACCGCAACTTCGTCTGGGCCCATATATATATACCGAGCACATAGATGACCTCCCCCACATCCCACGACCATGTCCATATTTTTCTGGAATTTTTTCGACCAAAAACGCGTGAGATCGAGCCCAGCAACCTGAAAGCGTTCAAAGCTGAACACCCGGGCGGAGCGTGAAAAACACGGTCGTCGCGCATCAACAGGTGCGCCACGGTCAACAAGGCGGTCTACTGAGGTAAACCATACGAGATCTCCGAAATTAGTTTTCGGGCCTATCGGTCACCCTGCGAAAGGCGCTCGCCAACACCAACCGCCATTTCCCATGAAAAACACCTTTCGCCACGCCTTCTGTCCCACGCCCTCGATCCAAACCGCCGCCGGGCGCCACTTTTCTTTCACACAATGGTGTCTTACCATGAAAGGTGCCAGCCCCGCTCGTCACCGCCAACCACCTTTTCCCACGAAAGGTGCCTTTCATCACTGCATGCCGGGCGCCTGTCACCCCACGCCTCGAATCGAAACTGGCCGCTCTCGGGCGCCTCCTCAATCCAAACAGTCCGCCTCCGCCTCTTCTCTGCACATCGCGCCATTATTCCTGATCCCGCCCGCTCCGTCCGCCCCGCGTATTTGTCGCTGCGTGGCGCGGCCATCTGTCATCGCTGCGGCGATCAGCGCTGCCACATTGTCCTTTGACTAACACCACCACCTTCCCACTCGACCTCAATATGCAATGCCCGCCGCGCTACGCCCTTTACTGCCTCCAAAGCCCGTGATTCCACCACTACACCTTGACTGAGGATCTTCTCCCACAAATAAAATCCCAATTCCAATCAAGCCCAGCTCTCCCGATGTTTCCCCATCATTGCTGCTCGTGCCATACCCTAACAAACGAAGCCTCCCCCCTTCGAATCGCGGCGCTGTTTTGCCTCAATCATAATGTTCACAGTATTCGGGTGCGCGCGCCTCTCTACCACACAGCTTTAACCACCGCAGACCTTCTTCACGCGACCACGGCGAGGCCCACCACGTCGATGTGTCCACGACGTTCACCCTGTCTTTCCGTCCTCCGATGGATCGTCGTTCTCACATTGGTGCTATCTCAGTGTGTTTCCCTCTCTGCTCCCTTTTTCTATCCTTTCCTCTTTCACATCCCCTCATCCCCTCATTCTCCAACTTCCCCACCTGCCCACCTTCCTCCTCTCCTTTCTTTTCTTCTTCATTTCATACGCTGAAGCTCTTGTCAGGTGTCCGACGTGCGGGTGCATTCATTTGGAATAGTTTTGTCCTCTAGGGTCTACATCAGGCGAACACCGTTGCTCCACACCATGCGACACGCACCATACCAGCTTGCACCATGCCCCCTGCGTGCACCTCGCCGCTCTCGTCCTCTCGTTGCGTCCCCGCCCACCTCGACCCAGCGCTGCCCACGCTGCCTCGCGAATCCCAAGCCAGCCGTGCACCCCGCACCACCAATGTATACGCTGCACTCGCGGGGACGCTTCCTCGCGCCCCACACCCCCCGGTCCGCGACGTGTCTCATCGTCCCGATCCCGCTGTCGTCCTCGACGCGTCCGCTCGGGACATCTCATACCCCCACCGTGTCCGCAGCCCATGTAGCGTGCTTCCCCTTCCCACGTCGCCTTTCTCCGTCTCCCTGTGCACCCCGACCACGTCATCTTGCCCCCCATCGCCGCACATAGGTCTAACGTCGCCGATACGACGACCGCACCCGCAAACCCGGTCTCGCCCCTCACGCTGCCGTCGCTCACCCGTGCAGCCAGACCGTTTCGACGCCCGCCTTCGCTGCACGACGCACTCGTCAGCTGCATCCTGAGTATCATGCTCACCGCCGCCGCCGCCTCACCGACTTCGGCGGCTGCATCGGAGCTACCCCTCGCATCCTCCGCCCCATGCCAGAAACCACGACGTCCCCCGTGGCGACTTTCAATCCCCCACGCCGCCCTCCTCCCTGCACCTCTGTCCCCAAGTGCGATCATCGGCAGGACGCGCCGCCCACGGTCATTCTCCGGAACACGCGCGGGAGCTCGGGAAAACTGTCCCACTACACGCACGCCGGCGTGAAGGAGTCCTGGATTTTCTTGTGGATCCCGCTTCTCATGCGTTTACCTCAGCTACATTTTTCTTTCTTTCTTTCTTTCTCACTACCTTGTTATAGTACCTGGTTGAGTTAAGGCACGAGCTTGTATCAGGCGCTGTCTAATATTCAATATATTCAATAATAGACCTTGTTCAAACCCATTCGCAAAACCAAATCCGAAGAATATCGAAACATCAATGAATCCTCGCAATAGTCACGATGAACCGACGAGGTAATTGTATCTAATTTTTTCTGCTATATCTCATGCCGATATTCAGACGTCCCCAGGCGTCGATGGTGCGACACTTGGTGGTGACATTTTCGGACTTCCGGGACATTTTCTCTCTCAGAACACATCCCTCCCCTTGACCCGGCCGTATCCAGGCGAGTGACCTTCTCGTCATTATACCAATCCGAACATGAATTGTTTCCTCTCGTCTCCTGCCCTTTCTCCCAACCAAATCCACCTCGCTCCCCTAATTAGCTTCGGCATCGCGCTTGCTAGCCGGTACGCGTGGTTCAATTGCATTGTTCTGTTCTGTGCATATGGGTCTTCATACCTAGGCTAACGACAAATGCTGCACAAAGACTCGATGCGGGCACAAATTCCTCATCAATGATAACCGGTGTAGTTCATCTTCTCTCCATCCTTGAATCCCGTCGCCTTTACATGTTCTCCGAGCCCGACGCATCTGGATACTCTAGGTTTTCGGAAATGCTACCTATCAATACATTCCTTAAATCACTCACTGCGTGGAGAGCGGTTCTAGACAGGGTCTGTCGAGGTGAGCAGACGATACATAGACAGACCTAGAATAACATTTGCAAAGGATACATGGAATGCGGCCCGTCGAGCCGTTCATAAGTGATGTCTGGCTACGCAACCTCGGCTGACCATCGGCCGAGATTATCTAGCGCGGATCAGCAGAGATCTGAAAATGTAATGTCGGCACATCTTGTTCAGCCCTTCCAGTTGATCTTGACAGAGCATGAGTCCAGATGAACTAGGAGACCTCCACAGATCTCGACAGTCTGTGTTTAGATTTGTCCTGCACGCAGTGACTACTACTTACACGCCATCTACACTCATCGTTCTCCATCCATTGCATTCTCGTATTTCCTCACAACTTGTCCAAATCAACGGTGCGGTGTTCCATTTCAAACGCACACACCGTTGCTCGTCCCCTCACAAAATATCATCGCTTGATCGTGTAGATCCTGCGTGACTGTCTGTGGCAGGTTCCGTTCGGTGCATGTTCTCGTCGCCGGCTCTTTCACCGAGAACTAACCCAGCTTAAACTCGGCGGATTCTCCGGATCTATCTATCTATCATTTCTGCACTGTGTCTGCGCACCATTCTCCGTCAAACATCGAGCACCCGCCGCCTTCGAGTCACCGGTTGGACCTCAACAGCGCCGGATCCTCGTTTTATGGAATTGTTCATGTACGTAGTCTTTCTACCCTTTTGTCCCTTTAAATTATATTATTTCAACACCGTCTTTCCTACCCGGCGATACATCCCTCGTATTTTCTGACTAGCATGGAAATCTTACTCCATGCAGTGCCTACAATGGAATACATGCTGAACCCACATCACCAGATGTAATTTCTCCAAGAATTCCGGGGAACTATTCGGGAGCTTGTCTGACCAAGCCCTCTGTCAGCTTACCTCCAATTTAATCTGATGCGCTCACAATTTGTCCTGGAGTTGCGCACTTCTCACCTCGTTTCCCCTTCAATCATATTAACCCTCTCGTCCGCCCGCGCCCCGCATTGCTTCCCTGATATCTATATTGACAAGGCCCATACCTTTGGCAGCCAACGGCGATACACTCCCTGCTCCATGACTTTCGTCTGTTATGCGTATATTCTCGGTTTCAAACCGTTCACCCGACGCCCAAGGTCCACCATTGGCCTCTCGTTCTTCGTTTGGGCACGGCAGCACATTACGTTCTTTATCTTCCTAGGGGAGATATCGGTGTTCATTTCCGTGTTGCCCTGGTTGCGCATATGTCTCGTACACCCATTGTCTGCTCACGAGTCCTAGGTTTTTTCGATCAGGACGTTCCTACGAGCGCTACCACTAGGTTCGACTTTCGTTCCTGCCCCTGAGGTAAGCGATCCATTCCTTTGAGGTAATATTAGTACAGCTCTTGACGTGGGCTCATGGTTTTCTTTCCTGCTATTGATACAGGATGACTTCATCCTCAAACTCTAAACTGTATTCCTGTAGAACTGATCAAACACAGACGACGCTAGGTCCCACTGCCCGCCTAAATGCTCATGACCGATTCGTGACCGGGTGCGTTACTTCCTCAAAATTTCCGGAAGAAGAGATCTGTAAAATTATCTTTCATGTTACGTCCGCATGTCGTCGCAGTCTATGCTATGTTATTTCTTGGATTATGCGTTCTTCATCACATCTACATCGAATTCGTTCAACAGGGGAGGAGTGTTGTCATTTGGTTCGTCGTCGCCGTCCAGGGCGTAGTAGGAATACATGGAAAACCGAATTGCCGGTGTGAACACTGAAGATTGCAGAGTCTGCGACTCGAAAAGAGAGAGGACAGAGATGCCTGGGGACCGGGGTCAAGGAAAAGAGAGGGGTGAGACATTAACAAGTGATAAGGATGGTGGGCCAAAAGGAATTTGAAGAGAACGCATGCCCAGAACAAACGTGGTGATTCGTGCGTGGTGACGAGAGCCAAAAGGTCAGGTCGGATCCGGCCCTGATCTGGCCAGGCCACCAAACCGTACAGACTGGTTACGAGTCTAAGGCACAACAAGCACAAAGCATCTGCGACCAAACACTGTTACAGCGGTAAACTTCTTCCTCGCAACAACCACCAGCGACACCATGAGTGTCAAGTTGAAAAAAGGGAATGTCGGTCGCCTTGCAGCCTGAGTTAGAAGGCGATATACCTGCTCTGGGTCTCTGATGCTCGATTCGCGGAACTCTGCGAATGGTATTTGTCCACTATATTGTCCACCCAGTTGTTCCCACTCGAAATTTAGAACGAACTTTATGTCACCGGGTTATACAGGATGGAACCTGTACCACACCATGATATTACTCCTCCTCGAGTGCAAGTGCCCCTGCCTCCTGGACGCCATCCGCACAAAGCCTCTGAAGCGCTTTGAATTCGCCGTTCACAAGCTGGTCGTTGCTGACCCACCAAGTGATTTCTCAGCAGAAATACAAGCTATTCTCTATGCATTCCGCGGCACGACCGACCTCTTCCTTGCGCCGAAGAGGCGCGTTCTCCTGCCTATCGTCAGCACGGTGCCACTCCAGCGACTGCCAGCGCTCCCGCACTCGCTGCTCGCTGGGCACCAGTGGATTTCGAGCGTTCTGTCTTCACCAATCGCAACCCTCACAACTCTCTTCCAATTCGCCTTCACGATCCCAGTCATCCGATATCAGCATACGCTCGCCGCGCGCGCTATCTCGTCCGGCCAATGTGTCTGAGTAGGTCGTCGCTCGGATCCATTCATTCTACATGCACGCGTTTGCTTTTATTTTTATTTTTATTTATTTCCGTTAGGTTCATCTAGAACTTGTTTGCAGTCAAGTATGACTATGTATGCAGATCTGGATGCTGACTTCGAGGATTCGTCATCAGGACGGCTTGTCGATCCCGGAGATGTCCATGACCTTCTGCAACCTCGTATGTCCTCCCTCAACTCGCCGTTACTGAACGGAATTCTTGAGTAGGTGGGTTGGAGTGAATTCGCAAGAGCAAGCTCGTATGCGTTACTCGGATACTTGAGACAGTCTCCGCACACGCCTGGTATGTTTAGAAATACGTTCCAGCCCACCCACTCACGTTTAGCCTGCAGCTTGTCTATCATTCGTTCCACGGTGACATCCCCGATCTCCCGCGATTCCCAATATTTCTCGATGATTAGCCTACCAATAGTAAGCCCTCTGTATTGCTCATCTCACCATAAGTTCCGATTTTTGTGGATCTTACTGATCAATGTCTGTTTCCCACCTCCTTGTCCTTGGTCCGGTCTAACTAGACTCACAGGGATCGGCTATCTGTTAAATTAATCCGCCACGATGTACTGTAAGAGCTTATTAACGTACTTCTCAGTTTTATTCTTTTTTTATTCTTTTCTGGGCTGTGTGCGGATAGTTTAGACCTGTCGCCTCGATCGATACTATTGTTGGTCCAGTCTAACCCGCTCCCTATCGCGCACTATATCTGACTTTTTCCTCTTCACGCACCGATAGATCGTCGGCTGTGTTGTGCCTTGTCCGCCGGCGAGATCCATCAGAGCCATATGTAATCCAGAGGGTATGTTTTTCACTTCGTCTTCTTACTTGTTCTGAGTCGTTCTGCATTGTCGTCGAGGCAACCTGGTGCTCTCCATCGCCGCAAGGTCGCAAGCCGTTTCCCGAGTTGCGCAGGACTGGGCCGTTCGCGCAACGTCGGTGATATACGGTGAGTCTCAATTTACATGGATGTGCTTATACTTAACTTCAGCCAAAGTTGTTTCGTCCACACACTCTGACACGTCCTCGGGGACCACGAAGTAAGTGATCATTTATCCTTTTAACAGGCGCTGATACTTCCTCATAGCCACAATCGTTCGGCCGTGCGCACACCTGGGGACTCTATCCAAAGCTCTCCACGGGGGCTTCTCTCCTACGGTAAGTCACCCGGATTTACTACAGCGCATATACATTTTCATTTCGTAGGTTATCGACATCTGCATGCGGGATGTCGAATCTAGAGAACGCAGTATGGCGAGACGATGGACGAGCGTCGATGACTTCAGTACAATAGAGATCAGTATAATTCCCTCGCAGGGACAAATGGACAACCCTATGCAGGCCATGAACTGAGAGAAAAGTGGTACCCGTTAAAGGACTTTGGATAGATCAAGAAATTGGCATATCATAGTTGGATGCTGCTTTCCAGTATTCTCAGGTGCCAATATGTTAGGGTTGTTCACAGTACTGTACCGTAAGTTCAGTCACAGGTCTCAACGCTGAGTGAATTGAACCTATTTAATTTTGTTCACAGGTCACTAGCCTTCAGGATCATGTTTTTAGGCCAAAAAATGTCGGTAAATTCCGAAAAGATCACCCAAATAGGCAATCGAACCAATTAAACTTGAACTTAAGGGGTCACAGCTCACACCCGCTGAACCTATGATCGAAATGCTACAGTAGCCTCTTTTCACACCCTTTTTCGGCCTTTTTGCCATTCTTTTTGTTTTTTTGCCTCCTTCAATTAGAGGTACAAAAAGGGTAGAAACCGAAAAATAAATGGCACAATTCTGGGGGAAATGAAAAAGAAATGTGCGAAAAAGGGCACGAAAAGGGCCTACTGTGAACACCTCGGTCTGGGGCTCCCCTCCTTTGCTTCCTTTTTGCCTCCCTTTCTCCATTCAATGCAGTCTGGGTACTCCTATCATTCCTCAAAGCTCACATACCACCTCAAATATTCAAAAAGGCACTGGGGTGATTTCTTCTGGATTTTATAGCACACTCAGTTACATTATGTGCCAAACACAAATAAGGGTGCAAAAGGGGTGCAAAAAGAGCTCGAAAAAGGCGCAAAAAGGGCTACTGTGAACAACCCTAATATATACTCACTATCACACGGCCGTCTGTCCATCGTTCGACCTCTCAAATCAGTGTCGACTCAGGATGCTGGAACTAATACACTCACCTGAGGTTGTGGACCGAGAACTGGGCCTTGTATACTCCATTTCCCTGGCACCATTCTCTCTGAGTATACAAACTACATTATCAAGGGATTGAATGCGCTCTTCGTGTGTTCTGGGGTGGCCCAATGCTGCCAATGACCCAGAGTCACGCAACTCGCTGTGCAATGCTGCACAGAGGGCACTGCCATGCCTTCCCGCCTGCAGATTTACATCTGCCCCGTGCTCAATCAGCAACTTGACTATATTTTCGTGCCCTTTGTAGGATGCTGCCTGCAATGCACTGCCACACTGTCCCCCCTTTGCATTCACATTGGCACCTTGCTCAATGAGCAACTGGACAATGTTCTCGTGCCCACTGTAGGATGCAGCTTGTAATGCATTGCAAACCTGTCTTCCCTGCCCTTGCGCATTCACATCAGCACCTTGCTCAATGAGCAACTGGACAATTGTTTTGTGCCCCCGCAAGGATGCAGCCTGCAATGCACTGTCAAACCGTCCTCCTCGTGCCTTGATGTTGGCACCTTGCTCAATGAGGCACTGGACAATGTCTTTGTGCCCCGTGAAGGACGCAGCCTGCAATGCGTTGCCATAACTTCCACCCTGCACATTCACATCTGCACCATGATCAATGAGCAAGTGGATGATGTTTTCATGTCCACTGTAGGATGCTGCCTGCAATGCACTGCCATACTGTCCATCCATCGCATTCACGTTGACAGCTTGCTCAATGAGTAACTGGACGATGTTCTCGTGCCCATTATAGGATGCAGCTTGTAATGCATTGCGAAACTGTCCTCCCTGTGCATTCACGTCGGCGCCTTGCTCAATGAGCAACTGGACAATTGTTTTGTGCCCCATCAAGGATGCAGCCTGCAGTGCACTGTCAAACCGTCCTCCTTGTGTCTTGACATTGGCACCTTGCTCAATGAGCAACTGGACAATGTTTTTGTGTCCCATGAAGGATGCAGCCTGCAATGCGGTATCATACTCTCCACCCTGCGCATTCACGTTGGCACCTTGCTCAATGAGCAATTGGACAATGTTTTTGTGCCCCATGCAGGATGCAGCCTGCAATGCATTGCCCAAATGTTTACTCACTGCATTCACGTCGACACCATGCTGCACCAGCAATTGAACCATTTGAAGGTGGCCGTAATTTGATGCTACGGCTATTTCTGGACAGTCCGGAAGCAGCGAATATGGGACCCTTTCAAGGAGGAATTGCGCAATTTCCCTAAGGTCTGTTGCTGCAGCAATCCACAATGTGGAGGGTTGTAATGGCCAATCACGGACATTCCAAGGAGGAGACCGCCATGTGCGCCTCCAGCACCCTCCCAATTGGGCCACTCGGGGGAGAGAGTCTAATAGCATGTCCCTTAAGGCACCTTCTGGAGGACCCGTGGCATGTGCCAAGCAATATTGCGAGTACTCAAACAGAGGGGGGAGGTCAGGATCTATATTTTCTTCTAAATCCGCAATATTGTCAAATGCCAGATATGTGAGAAGGGAGCGTGTAATTTCTGTTTGTGCATCCGGAAATTGCTGGGGCTGAATATGGTCCAAGTATTCCTGTGTGGTGTAGTGAACAAGTCGCACAACAGACAGCTGTTCGTCGATGATGACCAGGCCAGCACAGACTGAGAGAATAATCTCGACATCCAAAATATTGTCCTCATCAAGTGATTTTGTGCCAGGTTCAACAGCCAAAGCTGTTTGTATTTCCAGAACTGTTAATGGCCGCTTTGCATTTGCAACCCAAGTAAGAGTTGAGTGAGCAATTGCATAGGACTCCTCGTTCTGGTCACTAATACGTTTCATTGCTTCATCGTAACTGTTATTGAGAGTCTTTGGTAGAGTTTTCAGAGCCTCCCGAACCCCTTTCACGGTGCTCTTGGTGCTGAGAGAGTCAATATGAAGCTTGGCAAGCAGGAACCTATACATAGATCATTTTATGGGTTCCTGCAATGAATGGGTGACACTTACATTCCATCCACAGTGCCGGTAACAGCTGAATGGATTTCCTTTTGCAAGCCGATGCGGCTTTGGACATGCTTTGAGAGGCGTGGGGATTTACGGATCTGGGCATCCAGATATCTGCCAACGTCGTCCTCATTTGCGCGGATCTCGAGTGTTGCGGGATTTGGGAGGGCAGAATCTGGAGTGATGTGAGGCCGGGAAGTTATCATCAAGTTCACTGTGGGTCCCAGTTCTGCGAGATACTCCATTAACATCTGTCGTTGGGTCTCTGGATATTCATCGACGGCATCGACAACAATGTAGACCTTTAAAAACTCGGTGATAACAGAGCGGAGTACCTCAAAGACTTCATCAAGTGAAGGTGATGTTTCTTTCTCCTGGTGTTGTTGATACAACTTCTTTGGAAGAGGGCCGACATCTTTGCCGAGCACCAATTGTCGCCAGAGACCAGAGAGCAGCCTAGTTGGTGTGTGGTTCTCGGCTTCCTTGTGGTTCAGATAAATGCAGGCTACACCAAGATTTTCATTCTGGGATTTTGGACTGAAGTGGTCGATAACCATTGATCTATGCTCAGAATCATTAGCTGGGCAACATCATGGGAGAATGAGCGCACGCAAGAACAGTTTTCCCCGCACCCGCTATAGATTTAGGATTGATTAGCGCCGGAAAATATGGATACATAAGCTACACACGAATTCCATGGCACCAGAGTGTCTTTCCTGAACCAGACTCCCATTCTTGAAAGTGTGGATCCGCAAGAAACCAGCCTCCAGTTCCGTGCTGCCGTGCTTGGGAAATATCTGCCTGCCAGAGAAAAAAATTGATCGGCGAGAGCCATTCAATAATTTGTTTGCGCTCCACAGCTAAAGGAGGTTCAAGAATCGGTACAATATGTGTCTATCAACACTCACAATCCATCTGTTGTATGCCCCTATAGCTGTTTAGAAACAATATTTGGGAGCGGAAAGGGATGCAGTGACGTACTGATTATTCACGATGAAATGTTCAGCTTTGACATCGTAATATATCTTGGGACCCTCCCCAGTCCCCCCACTCCCACCTTCTACCCCACCCTTCCCACCACTGCCCCCTGTGCCGCCTAGGTAAAGTAAGCGATACCGTTGGCTTATCAATTTCGCAACACACCATAGATGTTCTGATTAACTGTGTGGAATTCGCTAGCCTGGTGAGACATTAAGGCCAGTGTCAAATGATAGACCTCGAGTAGACGGTGGATCTTGCGTATGTAGCGCAGTCAGAAAGAACAAGGGCTCACTGACAGCTCACTGACAGACACAGCCGAGTATATATACCAGAAGGGTGCGACTGACAGCCAGCGGGATTCGCTTAAGTTACGCGAGTCCCACTATTGATCGTGTCCGCATCAACTGCTATCAATGCATCATTCCCGGCAAAGCATGGCCCGTTGTGAGTTTTCTGGGTGTATTGACGCGTTTTAACGCGTTTTCCAACCGGATTTATCTCTGGGGGGAACGGTTTCCTCCCTCCTTTGGCCTGACGGCACATCCAGGGTGATTTATTCCATGCTTTTTTTTTCCCCAAAATTTCGAGTTTTCGAGCTTATTTCTAGTTTTAAAATTACTCTGGCACGGGAGTCTCCCCTGGGCGCTCGCCACTAGGCCAACTGTGTGGTGCGTCCCGCTCACCGCAGATTCCGAGCCGTGATCGGAGGTTGAATTCATATGACTGGGCCGAAGAGCCGATTCTCACTGACAGGCGTGAGTCCCACTGACGAGCGTCAGCTGAGGTCCCGAGTCCCACTGTTGGCTATTAGCCGAGGACTCAGCGAGTCCCACCCACTGGCCATCAGTCCAATCCTTTTGGTCATTCCTCGACACAGCCGGCAGGCAGCCACATGCGTCAGTTTCCTAACTTCGGTACAATTGGCCAGAAATATGGCCTTGTCTGTGAAAGAAACTGCTGCATAGCTTGCGATCGGCGGTGAAACGCCAGGTCGATGTCGTTCAGCATAAGTCCGAGTCCAGCCACTTGTTTCTCCTTGCGAGTTTCCAGAACTGCGTAAGCAGATCGCGGAGTGGCACGCAGCGCGCAGGATGGCCGAATCCTCCAGTCATTGAACCGCCAGTTGAGAAAACAGTAATAAGGTGATTATAACCGCAAGACGTTCGACGCAGGCACAGACACATGTTGGAGATCCAAGCTTGACCATGCGGTTCACATGTGGTTCACCATGGCAATCATTATCGGTCCATGTGCTTTGCTATCTGTTGCTATACCTCCGCATTATTTTATTCAGTTCTCTACTTACATGTGATACTATTCTTATCTATTGGATATTCGCCTACATATAAAAAGCTAGAATACTTGTGGTAGTTACCTCACTGGTTTGCCTCGCAATTATCTCTTGCTTGCAAACTCCCTTCCTGAGCAAATTCTACAACACAGCCATCGGGTCAGTATAAAACAGGATGGTGATTTGCCCAAATGGCAAATAGGCGATTTTCCATCCTTTCCTTCCTCGACTCGAAGTCCCGCGAATCATCAGATGAAGGAAGGAATGGCTTGAAAGCCACAGAAAGCAAAAGATTTTCATGGACTATATACGTGACATGTTGATACGTAGGAAAGAAGGCCATGGTATCTAAGTCCGAATGCGAGTTCATGCAAGGCCCAGTCCTTGTAACAGCTCTCGAAGGCGTATCACAAATATTTATTGTTGGGGACGACGTCGTACGACCCTGGCGAGTCTTGAGGTGTTTCACTGGTGTGCAGGGACTTGGATAAGCCTCCAAGTCCCCGAGACAGCCGGTATCGATAAAGAGTGGGCCTCTCAGACCAGAAATCTGTGTCTGAGCGTAGATTTGGCCACACTACAAGCCGACTGAGAAATCTACTGCGGCGTTGATATACGACTAGCTCGGAGGCTAGGAGGATGCTAGATGGAGCTCTGAAGCTCCGAGAGAGAGATCAAACGTAGATGTAGAACGGATAGCAGTGGATAAGAGAATTACTGCTGGTAGACGTACCAAGTCTCAGACAAGGAGAATTCCTCCGAAGAAGGCTATATTGCTGAGATCGATACACTTAAGAACACCCGCAGACCTAGTACATGAGCCTGCTGTTAAGAGAGCTAGGCGAAATGTAACGGTAGGTCGTTAGATGGGTAAGGTAGTAAAGATAGTGACATTGATCTGACTACGTGTATGATAAGTACATGATCACGTGACTAGACACGTCGGGAATAAAGTGAAAAATAGATGTAAATCGAGGTTAGTTGAAGAGTAATCCGAAAAGGAAATATAATGGTATATGGCCCTTACAGTCCTCCCTCAAAGCAGCCCCTCTGCCGCCGCCCGCCCCAGCTTCCGCTCCCTCATTCCCTATTCCACCTCCCCTCCTCCCCTCCTGCGGCCCACCTTCCACCTCTCACATCCGCAGGCAGGCGTATGCCGGTGACTAACTTGCTTAGGGTCGTTTTGCGGTTCGGGTAGTCGCCAGAGGCGCCGTCCACTGGAGCATCGTATGTATGTAGATCTGAAGGGGAAGTCATGGAGGGGACGAGGCGGCCGCGTGCATCGGGGTACGGGCGCAAGTCAGCAACGAATGAGGGAGTACTGTAGTATTTCATTCAAATCGACAGTCACGCGTCATGCACCCCCCTATCGATATCGAAATTTGGCAAGGGTCACGCATCACGCGGCCGTTTGTCGAACCTCCCGAGCATCACACAGGGCTCAAAATTGACCGTAAGAGCCAAAAAAGCGAAAATTTTCGTTTCGATGTCGAAATTTTCGCTGGTGTCACGCCAAATTTTGACTGTTGTCGAAATGTCAAATTGGGTTTTGGGTCACGCGTCACACCCAGTGTCGATTTGAACGAAATACTACAGTATATACCAAGGCCAGCACATACATGCATTCGATCCGCTGGCACATTCAGCTCGCAGGCGGCACATTTCATTTCGGGAATCTGCCGGGCTTGGCACCGACCGTCCTGGGAAAAGAGAGTGTCTTTTTCTTCACCGCACTCCGCTCTTTTCCTCCTCCCACCACCACCCCTCTCTCCAACCCGCCTGCCAACAGGTCAAAAGCGCGTCAAAATGCCCAGCGATGGCACCAACTCGAAGCATACCGCCACCGACCAACTCTTCATTGACAGGCTCTCGGCACGCCGGTTAATTGACTTCCACACCTATGTAGTATGTACGTCGTGCCATGGCCCGCCGCATCACATCCCAAACACACCAGGTTTTCTCGTATCAAATTCAAGACTCCACTTCCTTGCCGGTGGCCTGGCTGTTCGGAATAACAGATTTAAATTGTAAACGGCATTCGTACGGCGACGGTATGTACGTGTTTCATTTTCACACTGTATTTCGCAGCCTCCAAGTCGGCCCAAGTTGAAACCCAAGTTGGAGCCCGAAATCGAAGTTGGATGTCAAGTCGTGCAACATCAATCAGGATACGTAACGCTCATGCTAGCGTATCCAGATGGAAATTATTTATTGAATGAGTGTGTTAAGTACGGGCGAAAATTCTGACACTGGGTGTCGAGAATTGATCCGGGTGGATTGCACTGGCCTGTGGGAAGACGGTGAGCGAGAATTCCCTGAGAGTAGGAGTCTCGCGACGCATTCGCGCAGCTGTATTCCCTGGGGCTAGTCGTGAGACTCACAGGTTTAGCGGACACGCGGCATCATGATGCGCAGGACATTCGCGTGAAGTTGAGGCTCGGCTTGCATGTATGGTGCGAGTTTTTGTGCGTGGCGCCGCAAGTCAATTGTAAAGGCTTCAGATGCCCAACGACCTTTAGCTTTCATGACGTCCATGGGAATACCCCGGAGTAGATACTCTAGGGTCGATCCGATGCGAATGCCGTGGACGTGTATGAAATCAATGTCTGCGGCTTTGAACGCCGCAGTCAAACGTTTCTTGAAGGCGGTTTTCGTGAGTGGGTGTCTGCTAGTGCTGTGGAGATATGAAAAGAGAGCGCGGGTTGGAGAAGGCGAGTTGATAGATAAATGATTGTGGAATGCGTATTTAGGATCAGTAGGGCCGGCTTGCTCTGCCCAATAGACGCTCTAGCCGTGGGGCGCTGATTTTGTCCGAGGCAACGCAAAATTGGTTTGTTTCAACCTGTTACGATCGGACACTTCCCCGACGTCCGAGGGCCTCGCGTGAATGGTCCGAAGAATATCAGTGGTGGACGGCATCCTCGCTTGGCGGTTTGAAGATGAAGGTGTTAGACGATCTGCTGCCCGCAACAGCGCCAACTCGGGCTTTTTCTAAAGGACAGACTATGAAGGTACGTGTATGTATTATCCTGTCCTCTCTGCCTGTGTTTTCCGCCTCCGCTTTAGTCGCAGCCCTTGCCTTGGCCGGGATCGCATTGCAGGTGTCTTCGTTCCCATACAGAATTTATCGGGTCTGGCACATAGAATATCTATCACATCGTGGACTGGAGCCGACGTTGGCTGATGATGGCTATGTTGTGCGGACGGGGAGGAGGAGTCGAGATCGGCTTGAGAGGCTGCCTGGTGTTCCGCCCGCTACTCAGAAGCAAGTCCTTTCATGTATCAAGTACCTCTTGTGAATATATTGCATGCTGTATTTTATTTTTAAGATTGTCGAGGGGTACAGTACCCGGTACCACAATGGAGGTTCTGACCAACTTCTGGCGCCAGAAACGATTCTGGCGTTAGGCGTGTCGTTATGCTGCCAGATGCGATTCTGGCTGCATGGCACGTTTGGTTGGTTTGATGCCAGATCAGCCAGACGCGTTCTGTTTTGCTGATGTTCGCGCCTTGTCGCACAAAGAATAATGGGTCCTGGATGATGGAATATTATGTTTGTGGGTTTGAAATGAAGGTTATGGGCGTGGTATCGGTATATCGAAGTTGCATTAGCTCGTAACAACTTAACGTCCCCAGGAATATGAAATTTGTGTGTTTTTTTGGAGGCAGTCAGAGAATAATTCATAATAATTGTGCGCTTGGGCTCGGAATTTGGGAGGGGTAGAATTGGGCGTAGAAGTGACCTTAGATGTCGCCAAGACTCCTAGCCGACGGGCAAACATCCGTTTTGGCCGGACGATGGTGGTCGGTCTGGATGGATTTACATCGTTGGACTCCAATCCTACGCATTTTGGAGGTACCAATTACGGGACGAGGAGGAGTTGGGGAATAGGAAGTTGCCCAAGTGGTATCTTACTTGGGGACAGGTTTTTCGATCAAAAATGCAACGTGGGGTTTGCAACGAGCTCAATAAAAATGGCCGGAATAACGTTAGATAAGAGGTAAGGTGCCTATTAGACGCGCTATTAATCTGTCAACGTCACTGTCTTGTACCCTGTCTTGCAGCCGACTCAATGGGAGCTTGCTCTTCCAATACGAAATTTGACAGCATCGCGTGCTTGAATCAATAGAATTGGAACTTCAGGCGCTTATTCGTTTAGTGGTGTACTTCTCAAGCGCGTCTTCAATGACGTGCACCGCGCTCTTCGCTGATACAAGTCCATTCGTGTTCGCTACATCCCTCTTACTACGATTTCCCCTGCCAAATTTCGAACAATCAAAGTGTTCGTGCGATGTTGAACTTCCGGTTAATTATCGACTATGAACTTGAAGGATCGACTGAGGTCAATGATAAAACGTCGACGGTAAATATCCAGAGCTGGCGAGCCTTTGATTGGCGCACCGTGGACAACCTCTGGAAACGAGGATATATATACATATATACGGAAGTTGAACTTCGATGTTGAGAGTGTGTTAGAGCGGTCAAACTTTCACTTCAGACTCTGACCGCCGACCTAGTGGTATCAAGAAAGAAGTGCCGTGGAACGTGAGTTCCTAGAGTCCGGCTCCAGGATGGGACAATGCAGGTGGATAGCGATGAGGTGGGTGCGAAGAGATGTCGGGCGAATCTCGTAAAGAATCGGATGAATTGGCAGGTTGGTGTGAAGGGGGTCCTTGGGTTTGCGAAGTGTCGTTGTCGAAAGAGGAGGGTCGCAGAGTTGAAGGTCTAGGAGGAGAAGGGTAAGCCACGGTGTCTGGCAGTGTCCGTAAAGAATGAGATGATGCGAGGTGCGAGAGCGGTCTTTCTCTCCGTAAAGAGGCGGGTTGCCGACTTGGAGAAGAAAACAAATAATGAGCTGACACAAGTGAAGAGTGCGATACTGTGTCCGGCAATGCCCAAACCGGCGCCAAAGAGTAGCCGTCGAATTCCCTTCCGACAAGATGATTGCAAGAAACATAGTCAAGGGGACTGGGTCGTATGGGCCACAGTTTGGATCGGATTTTTAATTTTGTGATCCACAGCTCTCCGCAAAGAATCAGATATCGGACGCTGGTTGAGCCACGCCGATATCCTCTCGCGTTCACTCAGGATGGATTGTCTCTGGAGACGGAGAATATCATGTCAGCCAATTGACTCTCGTGCCATCTGGCCGCCGAGCTGCGGCTAGAGAGTGGCATCATGCCCGTCAGCGGGGACGATAGTGACGGCTCCTTCCCCACTGCCTGAACGCTCATTGACAACCAAATCCACGTCGGCACAACGAGCTCTGCTAGCGCATCATAGTGATCTAGAGCAAAATCGAAGGCGTCGTTCGGTGGAAGAACAACTGGTGGTTGGGCATCTCCCCAGTGGAATGTGGAGGTACGGCAGCAGGCCGCAATGGCGAGGATCATGGCGTGGTCCCTGACAAAAATTGGCGTGGCTGGCAGGCAGTGAAGCATAGTAATGATAGGCTCTGGCTCACAATACCCAGAAACGCCAGGAACGGCCTGGGATATCGTGGAGCGTATTAGTCGTCCAAGCAGCATCTCTTCGCCAAGACTTGGAGCACCTGGTTCACCGTCCAGGAAGTCTGCCACGTTGTTCCACTGCTGTGAGAAAACAGGAAGAAGTGGTTTGTCATCCAGCGGAGAATCTGTCCTGCCCAGAGCCTCGACCAGGATAATTTTTGCAGAGGGATCCGACGTGGTGGATGCGAGCCAGGACAGTGCGGCATGAGTCCACAGATTTTCTTTGGAATGGACGTATGCACGCTCGGCCTGTCGTAGGGACTGAGGTGACTCGGAGCCTGATTTCAGAACCACTTTTGGCAGCCAGCGGGGTTTCTTTCCCAACAACTTGACTAGCGCGGAGTGCACGAATATGTAGGGGCTGAATATGATGACGGAAAAGATGTTCCCACCCAGGCCGTACACAAAGGAATAGAGAAGCGCTGTTAACGGGGTGCGGTAAGGACATCCAATGGCCAGGATTGGAAGTAAATTCGTCGTCATGTACGCGCCAAAAAGGAAACCCGCGATGCAGGCCACGACCAGGGCTATGACGTGGTTCAAAGCATATAGAAAGACCACGAGACCGGCCATGAACAGGAAGAGGGATAAATGCAAGACAGTAGGAAGGAGGCCGATTATGAATTGCACACCCCACTTGTCGAAAGATGCATAGCGAAATTGGCGGATCAAGGCGCGCTCACGAGCGGACCCGGTGATAAAAGCTGAGTACTGCCGCAACCACTGCTTCGCGAGCACTGCGAGGAGTGCAGTGGTGAGACTGAGCGCCAGGCTCGCGAACCAGAGACCGTTGACCCATATATCGGTACGGGCCGCGGTGAACGATGTGTCGGCGGTGGGGATGGAGTCAAATGAAGTACCGTTAGCCTGGGCGCGCTGAAGTGCGACAAGCTCTAGCAGGATGGAATTCGATATGGCGGTGTTATCCGGCGAAAGGGCCTGTGAAGTCTGAGCCACAAAAGTGGTAAGCACGCCGGAGAAGAGGGCGGCCTGTCGAGCAAATCAGGGTCCCAAGTACACTCGATGAGCCGAAGAAAAAAAGTAACCCACAAAAAGTAGAAGAATGTCCAAATTGTCGGCGGACTCAATCATCATATCGCCGTCAAAAATGGCACTTTCGTCGTTGTAAACGAGCCACACGCGGGCTTCGGAGCCCAATTCCCTGTAGGGTGGATCCTCAGCATACTTGCGTCTGTAGTCTGTCGGCGCTAAACATTATGACGAATAAGGTGAGGAATAAAACCGGTGAATTCAGTCGAGCAACTTACGTCCTTGTTCGCCCCTGTTCAGACCGAATCGCATTCGCGGAATGTGGTTGTGTAGGCCGTGACCAGCGGTGCCAGGGCGACTGGCGATGGCTGCGTCTCCCAAGTTTGGTACCATCTTCGTTCGCTCATGCTCAGCCGATGGTCGCGAAGGCGTGCTAGCATGGGGTGCGGCATCAGGAAGAGGGGGTGATAAGCCGCTCTGCGCATTTTCTATGCCTTCCTCCTTCACCCCAGTAGGATCCAAAAGGTCACCCCCACCCGACGGGGGTTGGCCACTTTCGGCATGTAAGATGAAGTCCTTCGAGTGTGACGACCTTTGAGAGTGACGGTTGCTGGAAGTCATACGCGAAGGTCCTAGCGGCTCGCAGAATATAGTAGACGGTTGTTCGGCCATAAAAAGGGCTCAAGTGAGAGGAAGAGAGCAGTTTCTGTAACCATAGCCTCAAGGTTGACAGACACTGCTTTTTATACTGCATCCGACTCGGAGTCGGTCTTTTGCCCAATTCGGTTAAATTCAACTTGTGTCGGCGTGTTGTTCCCACCTCGAACGACTGGGGTAAGTGGCCATTGAGAACCGAATAAAGTGGTGTTACGGACACAATGATGTTCGGAAACGACCTTCGAAGAGTAAACAACGAGTGGACGAGTGGCTAAGCGGAAATGGCATGACTCCTAGCCGGAAAAGACCGGCTGCTATCAGTACGTAGGATACATCACTTGATGGCCGTGGGTTCGATTCCCAGACAACCGCCGGAATATTACAGGCTAGCTAATTTCGGTTCGGACACCCTCGCCGACACAGTGGTGAAAATTGACGACCCAGATGGCGGATCTTGGAATGTGTCTACAAACTGAATGAAACTGGATGAGCCGAACTTAAGTTCGGGGCGCTTCGACCGATTTTGGAACTTTAAGTTCCGGCAGAACTCAAGTCCCACCTCCACTGGGCCACCTGTGTGCACCCACCCTGATCCATCAGACTCAAACTCAAGATCTGTCTCGCACTTGAGTTTTATCTCGCATTTAAGTTCCCCCAGACTTAAGTTTCAGATAAGTAATATATATATTGGATATTGTAACACTTGAGTGCCGTCGAACTTAAGTTCCGCTGCGACTTAAGTTCTGTCAAACTTAAGTCCCACCACTTGAGCTCACCATAACTCAAGGCCCGTTGTCGAGCTCAAGTCCCACCTCAACTTGAATCGTGTCGAACCTGAGTTCCTCGACGGTCTCATTGGACCGAGTTTCCCCATCTTACAGTCCATGTACGCACTGTATATGCTTACCCTAATCCGTGGTAAATAAAGGATGAATGTTTTTATGGACATCGCACGCACCATTCCATTCACACTATGCATTAATGAAACAATCTGAGGAAGCAAACACGCGGCCGGTTGGGTGACTGAGGAATGTGGGGTCTAGGAAATTGCAGAGATTGAAGAGGGCCTTCATGGTTGTCAACTGGATGGCACGAACCTTGAAGAATCAAGTTGGTGCCACACAAGCCGCGCATCCGAGGTCGGTGGCACAAAAAGACAGGAAAGCTGAAGTCAGTGGCACATACGAGATTGGGGACTATGAGTGCCGTACCAGAAGGAGGGGAAGGAAATGTCTCTGAGGAGAGAATAGAGGCAGCCGCAGGGCGTTCGGAGTGAGGAGCGAGTGTGTGTAGTGGTCGCAAAGAACAACCAGGAATTGATGTGACAGGTGCGAGTGACAGTCAGTTTGGCGGTGGCGATCAATGTGGCTGTGGCGTGTCCTTCTCTTTCTTCCACCACCATCTCCGCAGCCTCTTTGCCCAGTGTTAGGCTGTAGACTGTGAGTTTTCTTGTTTCATTGAGCTCAATAGGGATGGTCACTCAGAGTTTCAGAGTCCAGACTCTCTTCGACTCCGACTGCAATTTGAATGCCACCCAACTGCGCACTGAACGCGCTCAAAAAACTTGGTATGCCCATATGGCATTGAGTGTTCTGGTGCCACCTCTCCTCCCATCTTGATGTTCACTCATTTCCACTGTGAAAATACGGCCAAAGCAGGTATGAGATTACTCGGTTTCGCGTTTGACATAGAACTGAAGTTTTTTGTAGAACTTAAGCTCGCCCCGAACTTGAATTCGTCGTAAAACTTAAGTTTGCCAGGAATTCAAGTGCGTCGGAGGAACTTGAGTGGCAGAAACATGAAACGTGAGTTCCTAAATTGTTTTGCATGTACGGTTTTCTATGAACTGATTTCAAAACTTAAGTCTTACAGGAACTTAAGTTCGAGGTGGGAGCTCAAGTCGAACTTAAGTTCCAAGTCAAATGGGTGATTTCATGCCTATTGTATTTAGTGGTAGCAAAACTTAAGTTCTATGTAAAACTTAAAGTTCCAAATGTGGTCGAACCGCCCCGAACTTAAGATGAGCTAATAAATTATTTGAAACTGAGGACGGGTACTACAAACATCCAAAAAACGAAAAAAAAAGAAGAAAAAGAGCAAACAACGCGTCACCAACAAGGCCCAAGAGGTGTCCACAGCACGACCTACAACGAAGGACTGGGAAATCAACAATAACTTCCCCCTTACTGTGCCAGAGAGCGAGGCCTCAGGGAGCAAACCTGATGGGGAGGACGAGGACGAGCCCGAGAACGTTAACAACGGGTCAGACTCTATTTACACGTGGTGATAAAAGACTCGATGCTTTCTCAGGAGTCAGATCTTGGGTCCATGGTAACACGATTTGTGCTTCCGCCATCGCAGTTCCGCATACCTGCTATTAAGTACCGCTCCAATCCCATTCGTAATCCCGACACGAGATTTGGCTGTCCAAATCCCGGATGGTCGAATATTCTCACCTAAAGCTGCGTGGACTCGGCAGGCCAAAGTGTGCATTAACCAAGAATGATGTCGTAAGTTGAACAATAGGGTGAGCATTCGATTTTTGTCGCTTCTTTCCACCTGCCCATTGCAAACCACTAGCCAATCGGGACAGCGCAGAATCTATTTTATTCATTCACATGGTCAGGCGTGAGCTCGTATTCACTCACCGCATTTTGACAGGTTCTGGACCCACGTTAGCCGAGCTTTGGCGAGGTCGGCGCGAGATCGGTCCAGGGGCCTCGGCAGATTCGCCTACTGTAAGTACTTGTACTGAGGCAACCGACTCACCCACCGTGACAACATCAAAACATTTGGGCAATTCAACCAGCCGAATTTGACTGAAGCTCAACAAGAAATCGATGTGGTCTTGAATGAAAAGCAGCGTAGTTCTTGAGAAATATTTGCAAGAGGCTCGCATAAAACTGGCGGAATACGAGCTAGGGTACGTCATCGCATGGGAGCAGGAGCCTAACAACTACATCGCTGTGCGGTACTTTGCGGACCGCGAGAAACTCCTCGCCAGCAGTGCACCAAGAGTGTTTGATGCGCCCATGACGCTGTCTCCCTGCGCAGAGGGAACGCCAAACATCTACAGCGTGCGGCTCGAGCCCGATATTGACCACTCCGTCATCGATATTGGAGGGCACTATTTCCGGCACTGCCAAATCGATCGGCAGCAGCGCAGGACGCTCACGAATTTCACGCACTGGACGACTGCGCCGCGGCCTGCGGTCGACAATGCGACTGTACAGTGGGGTGTACAGGGCAATATTGGGGACCGCGATGCCTTTAGTCTTGACGACAACGAGGTCGTCGAGCTCATTGAGGGCCAGTTCGTGTTTGGTGATTTTGGGTCGTGGAGGGTGTATCTGTATGACTTCGTGACGGGCGGGAAGGAGTACCGCGTTCACGAATCCGTCGTTTAGTCGGATTTTTTCGTCGAGAGGGAGGGACGCGTATGGTGGGGCTGGTTCTATCGAGCGAAGGCGCAGCGCCGGGAGAGGCGGGGCAGCTTATCACTTATCGTGAGCATTAGTTAAACGCACGAGAATTTGAATGCGTGTGTTTTGAATGGTTGCGGAGTATGGATGCAGTGTCTGAGGTAAGCTATGCGTCTTGAAGTCCGCCTTCCTTTTGTTCACGCTACTATTGCAGTTCCATCCTCGTAGAAATCGACTTAGGTCCGCCCGGGATGAGTAAACCTAGTGCGAACCAATCCACATCTTGTATCGCTGATGAAGTCTTGTTTAAAGAAACCCACCCGTAGGGAAGCTGTTGGCCGACCGAGGGCATCGACTCCATTTCTAAACGCCAGCCTGAACCTCAAACACCTGATCTCTTGCTTCGGACCTTGTTCGCAAACGCACAGTTCAACAGGGGGTACGCTTGTCACCGACATGTTCTGAGTCTTGGGATTCCAATCTCGTTAGCCCTCTGCATTCCAGCCTTGTGTTCGATAGCTGTAATTACCTTTCTCACCCTGCTATCATAGGCCAGTCCAACGACTGTATTGAGCGCCAAATCCACTGTACATTGGAGCCTTTCAAGCCAGAACTGGAGGCGAAATCTGCTGGCCAAATTTCATATCGGTTACTGACTCATTTGCGGGGATGTGTTAACGGCGACACTCTCATTCTCAGACTCGTCGGTTAGTTGGTGGGAGTCGCGACACTCTCGCGGAAATCTCACCAGAGTGGAGTTGAGGACAAGTTGCGACACTGTCCGCTTTCAGCGCCTTGCCCGCCTGCGGGCATGCCTCGGGAACAGCCGCCCTGATAGCAAATGCCTCTGTCTTCCTTACCACAATCATCGCCCCACGTCGCCCCACGTCGCCCCACGTCCGCCAACCACCACACCCCCCGATTGACGTCGACGCCGCCGACGTTGCACACCAGATTAAATGGGGACGGAGATGGCCTAAGGACCAGCAAGGGGGACCGAAAGTACGTCGCAGTTTTGCCCTTCAAGTCGCATTACTGACTGGTAACGGATCCAACCAGCTAGGAAATAGCACTCACTCTTCAACCACCTACCGAACACCCACCGTTCGCCGATGCGTATGGCTGGCATCGCACAGTGGACAAGAGTATAGGACAAGGTATGTTTGAGCAGGCACAGAGCAGCAGGTGCGTCGATGTGGGTTTCACCTCTACTGTCGTATTCCATTGCGCTCGCGCGCACGTGCACCTCACATCACTTCTCGCACGCATGCGCGTTTCGCAGGTGAGTTGAAAACTGGGAATTGCGCCCTCCATTGCAGGGACTAAGGCTCCAACCTTTTCCGTGTAAAAACGTTTGTACACGGTTTAAACCGTTTTCTTTTCTTTTTATTGTGCCGGAGGGTCAAACGGTTTTAAAACCATTGGTACAAGGTTTAAACGGTTTAGGGATAGCAAATGACTTACAGGCTATTTCTCATTGGAAATGGGATCGAATACTTGTGTGAAATAGATGCCTACATGCCTTCAGCATCTTCCTATCACATAAAAAATTGATACTGACTATGCGGCGCTGAACTAGCGGGATGTGTTCCCAATATGGTAATTGTCATTGTGGTTGATGGCGCAACTGCTGCGCCGCGCCGCTCCTTGATGAGCTGTTTTTCAACCAAAACTGGTCGAGTCAGTAGTAAAAGCCGCAGGACACAAAGTTGCGAGCCTTTTGTAAGTCAAGACTCCACCTACCTGCTGGTTCTTAAGGTACTTACAGATAACCGTGTATAAAACGTTTCAAACGGTTTTAAAATGTTTTGTAACCTTTTCCTTTTGTTGTGCCCGGATCCATACACGAAAAACAAAAGGTTGGAGCCTTAGCAGGGACCCCGCATCAACGGCATTATTTCCGGACTTGGAAGGGGGAGTAGCGTTTCTCGTACTTTTCAGGGTAATTACGGTCTCCACATCGAGGCTCATTAGATAGCAATTAATTCTTTCAATTCTGTTAGATAGTAAGTAATAAATTTGAATTGCCAGTCCTTTCAAAACACAAAGACCTCTGAATGATTCAAGGTGATTCATATGCAGCTGAGAGCGAGCGCTGAACTTCAACATTCGCTCGACAACTTCGGCAATGTGACGCGCATACGCGAGAGTGTCGCATCTCGCTTGGCCCGCTCCAGACTGGAAGGATTTTGGTGAGTGTGTCGCAACTCGCTACGCGAGTCTGAGCCTGAGAGTGTCGCATTTGATTGGTCCCCCTCATTTGCCCAAATGCGCGGGTAAAAGGTGGGGAATACGCTGCCGGTGACGTGTACGCCCGGTAGTTTCGGAGCGAGATCGACTATCTCGCATTCGTTTCAGTAGCAATTATCCCGCACACTTTGCAACGAGATTTGTTGGGCCTTCTGCGGATGTCATTAAATTCGAAGGTGTGAACAAAGCTGAAATGCTTGTAGCGAACTAATATGCGAGTATGTGCTATCAGTTGTATAATTAGTGTGATTGGCAGAATTCTGCCAAACTGCCAATGGCATGGCAAAATGGCAATATGTGGAGGTGCTTGGCAGAATTTGGCAGAATAGCCCCTGTAATAGAACATCTCCATTATTTTGCATGGAATTTCCCATCAATAGATAGGTTGCGCAAAAGCCGCACGGCCGCATGCGGCTTTTTGTGCAATGTGCAAAGCCGCATGCGGCGCCGTGCGGCTTTTGATTCCCTATCCATGATGTATTTAAACCTTGCATAGAGTGCTTTGAAGCTGTTTGTGTTGATTCTGGCACCAGGTGGAAGAAGGAAGTGTGGAAAATGGTTGAAAAATGGCCTGTTTGGACAGTATTGCAGTCATAGCCACACAGCGGCTGTGGCAAAGCCATTAATGACATGAAGGTGGTGCACCTGATGTTAGGCAAGTGGTTCAGTGTACTGCATAGCACCTAATTTACTCAGATTTCATCGGAATGACCAAGGATTGTCATAAATCCTTTGGTTTATCACGCGGCTTTGCACAATGCACAGAAAGCCGCATGCGGCCGTGCGGCTTTTGCGCAACCTATCTAATGAGTGGATTTTGTCGTGTTGCTTTGGGTTTTCCCAGGCTTCTATGTTGGTTCTGTGTGCCTACAAAATCAATGACTTAAAGATCCTTACACTCAGTAGCATGATGGACAACATAAAGGAGGCAAAATTGGTCCAAGACGTGATGGATCAAAAAAACATCAAATTCACAGTCCATGTGACACTGGCGATACTCACAGGCACGAAAGTCATCTAGAAATTGAATTATGGTCAAAATACATACTTGATATGATCGCTAAGACTTCTGCCATATTTTGCCATGTTCTGCCATCATTTGGCCCTGCCATTGTGCCATTCTGCCTGGCAGTTCTAGCCCAAAACAATTCTGCCCCCACACTATTTGTATTGTATTGAAATTCCAACCTCATTCGGTTTCTATGAGTTCTACGAGCTTAGAATGAAGTGGCTTCCTCGCTTTCAAGGTGCGCCCAAGTTCACTGGCCTCTGAGAGAAAGCTAAGATAGTTGTAGCAAACTAATATGCAGTTGTAGGTCATCGTATATAAGAGAAATCCCAACCTCGTTCGGGATCCACGAGCTGAATGACTTGATGCTCGACACCGGGTTATCTTCCCTCGGCCTTGAGGCTTTTCTTGTTTGCACGCTCTTCTTCGGCATTGTCATCCTAAGACAGCCATGCTAGGAGGCTTCCTTGGCACATTTTGAACGAGATACGAACCATCATCTTCCAAATAGCATGACACAACAAGACGAAGGTGCTGGTTGGAGTTTTAATTTGAATCCACAGACTGATTCCAAGAAAAATGAATATCACAAACCTCAGGGCGAGCAAAGCGATGTGCCAGAAGTATCCAACCGCTACATACGGAACAATGTCAGGGATCACCGAACACTCACAGGTTTTCACTCACCATCGCTTACAGTCGGTGTATCTGGTATACCCGGCGTTGCACTTCGAAGACTGGGGAGAGCAAACAAGAGCGCGGTGGATGCCTCCACGATGTCCAATCTTTCGGTTTCGCGATTTTTCAGGAGAACCACGGCAGTTGCGATTACAACACCGAGGGTCACAAGCCATGTGGCTAGGGTATGTCCATCAAACTGTCTTCGTGACGGTGGGATGAGAAGACGCACTGATAAACATTAAGACTGCAAAGCATCGAACCACCTCTCTTCGGTGTATTGTAGCGGAGAGGAGGACGGTTCCATCACCGAAGAACGCAAGTGTATCATTTCCAGATAGCTGCTGAAGCGATGGATGGGCAGAAAAGGAGTCCAGATCTTGTCCGATCTGGAAATACAGCGGAAGGACTGTGGTAGTAATATCGTTTACTTCACTTAGGTCACGATCGAAAGTCTCAGCGCAAGGAACGACTGAGTTGTCAGTAGCATTGGTTAAGCTTTGGGCGCCTATGACAAGAGATCCCGAGTAGACATCGAAAGGGAAGTGAGAGATCGACGCATCCTACAAGGGCGTTGTGAGTGGGTTAAGGACGGATATTTAGTAGATCTCACGGCAGTTGTGTTATACGAAGTCGAATTGAAATCCCTCTTATTTCCATAGTTCATGGAAAGAATTAGAGGTGATCCTTCCGGATCTGCTATAAAGAAACAGACTATACAGCCACGCGTCAACAGTTTCACTGATAGAATCAGTGGAATACAATACCTGGGATTGTATCAGCGACCGCGGGCGGATTAGGTTCGCCCAGCTTTGCGAGAAATGCCTCCATGTCGAAGGGGAGAATGGAAGAACCAGGGTCGAAATTCTTCATCGATTGGGTTAGGATACATTTCGGGAATATGAACTGTATAGTATATCCTCTCAATTCTCGGACAAACGCGCATTTTCCCGCAGATATTGGAGGAGATATTCACATTTCTTTCTCACCATGTTCAAAACGCGTCGCAACCGCGTTCAACACGCGTTTGATCGCTTTTGGTTCCAACATGTTTGGTACTTATTGTGATTTCGGCACTCTTACCGTAAGACCATCACATTAGAACCATTAGGCGTGAGAGTTCCTGCCCAAGCCTATCTTGGAGGCAGGAAGAAGACCTACACAATAGGCGTGGTCCCAGGTGCCGAGCTGAGCGCAGCGGATTTTCAGAACGAGCTCTTGGTTTTCGGGTCGGATGACACTAGGAACTGATTCCCACCAAGCTTGCCGTCGTTGGTAATACAATGGGCGACGATGGGGAGGAAAGCGTAGCCATTACTGGATGTTCGCGCGCCCAGAAATATTGATACTTTGGACTCGAGTTCCTGCACGGAAAGATTGAGACGCGAAACGATAGGGAACGCGAGGCGTACGGAGAAAAACTTGCGAATGCTTTCGGCGGTTTCCTCTACAAGTTTCATTACACGCCGTTTAACTGTCATGCGAGTCGGGATGCGAAGTTGATTCGAAGAAAGAGTAGGTGTCGGATGATGTGTGTACCGCATCAGACGTAGAAACTCGGGGTTTTCAACCACATTGAAAGCTTGATCGTGGGAAACCATCCACTCGACAAGAAGCTTTTCAAAGACGTCCAGATCGAACAGGAGCTGGAATGAGAGTGAATCAGTAATATAAGCCGCTGTAAAAAAAACGTAGTGTCCGTGGTCGGCGGATCTTTACGGCCCTTGAGGATCTCGTACAATTGGTACATTGGTGGAACACGAGGTTGAAGATGGCAGACGAGACCTGTAATGGGTATAGAGTATCCCAAATCTCAATTGGCTCGCACGAGATATGGAGAGGCTGCAAGAGGATAGATTCAATAATGGAAAGTACATTGATGTAGAAAATAAATTGGATTCGTAATCTAGATTGTAACAGACGAGACGTACGACGGGCGGGGTATGTATCTGGGAAGCAAGAGGGGATTATGGACTCGACGTCAGCAAAGGCGCTGAAATGGAAGCATCGCTTGCTGTCCAGCGCGTTCACAGAAGTGGTGCTCGTACCCTCCTCACGATCGACGCGGAATGGGCCAACAGAGGTCGTTGAGGGCGCAAGCGGCGACGTCGGGCGGATGTGTGTGTAGGCAGGTGGGCGTGTAAGTCAGCGTAGCGGGGGTGGGGGCGCGTGACGTGGAGGTAGCCGGCAGTTGGTCTTCTCCGCAATGGTTGCGTCGATGCTATGGACACGGGCGGCAGCCGCGGAGGTATCAGCGGAGGTCCGGACGCAGGGCGTAGGTGGTGGCAGGATGCCGCAAGTAGTCGGGACGGCGGGGGCGTAGGTGCATAGGTGAGTAGGCATTAGGCGTAAACGAGCGAGTCGACGTGCGGGCGGACCGAATCGTCGTGCAGAGAGGGACGCGCGTGAAGCGACGAGGCATGCAAGGGGCTCAGCGTCCGCCGATCCGAGTGGCACGCAGGCAGAGCATGGCCACCGTAAGTCCGGGGGGTTACACGCACGTAGGGAGCGGGGGCGGAAACCTACGTGATTTTTTTGGGAAAGGGGTTAGCGGGCAGCGTAGGCGGGTAGGTTGAGCATGAATCCCAGTGAAAAGTCCGTATGCCCCGGTATGCCCCAATCTGCTCAAATGTGCCGGAATCACTCATTTGTGCTCGGATGTGCTGAAAGTTGTCGTTTCGAATATAAATAGATCTGACGTCAGCGCGATTAATTGTTTTTGTGCCAAAAGATCGACGCTCAAGCGCACTGCGCAATTTGCGGATTCTGCTCTTCCCCAGCGTAATCTGCAGAGTTCGCACTTCAAATTTTCAAAAGTCGTCGTCGATGCGCGTCGGTGAAAGGATCGTCACGGTCACAATGTCACATCACTCGCTCCTTGCCTTCCCCCACCATCTTCGTCGTTCGTGCCGTCGTCCCGCTGGTTCTACGTGGTTATATGCATTCCAAATGGTATGTTTTACGTTCTCTTACACCCACCCAGCTTTTGATCCAGTTTCAGCAAGTCTCGGGCCCTCTGGAGCGTTATCGATGAATCGACGATGATCCAATACGTTGACGCGTAAGTCCAAGATTTGTCTGTCTAGAGGTCTTACTTGTACTTATTCTACATTCTATCGACTCGTTACTGGTTTCCAGGACTGCCGAAAACTGCCACAGAGCCTCTGGGAGATGGTGACAGTGTGATACGGAGATGCTAGTTTGGTGTGTTTTCTGTTTCACTTTGGCTAGAATCTGTCGTATACACCATTCCCCTCCCCTTCTGCATGTCCTTTCCCTTGTCCGTGGGTTCGTTGCGCCTCATTTGTTACATCTGTTGTCCTTTCGTCCTTCGGCTATGTGCCGCACGCTACTCCTCCTTGCACCCACCACGATATGTTGCATGCTCCGTGTTCTTTCCCCTCCCTTCGTCCCCTGCATCTTGTCTGTCTTGACTTGGCACGACTGATGTGTTTCCTTCTCTTTCCATCGAGTTAACGCGCCGCGTCTACGAGTAACACCGCACACAACAAGGGTGAGTGTCAATTTATGTACCTCACTTGCTGATTCCTTTCGGTGCATAGCTTCGGATCGTTAGGTTAATTAATCCCTTGGCCTCGCTCATTCCATCCACGCGGACAAATTCTCGCAGGATCCAAAGCGGATAGGTTTGTTGCATCTATCCATGATTACGTGTGATCTAACTGGATCTTGTAGAGCCACGTTGGCGTGTATGACCCAAATGGTACGTCTGCCAAACTTTTTTTTTGGTTTTCCTGCTTATACATTCCGTAGTTGCGTCTCCACTTTCGCTTTAGATGGTCGCGAAGCAACGACGGCGGACGACATGTTCCTGCCTCCGAGTGTTACTGATGACTTTACGGACAGTTGCGTGGACGCTCCCATGATGAAAAGTACGTTGCCCGTCGTTCTTGTTCTAAATGATCGCCTTACTGACCTTGCAATAAATCTATAGTGCGTCTACATGCGCCTGCGTTGATCTGTCGGCGGGAACGTGGATGGGAGGAACTCCGGTGCGGGTGTGAACTTCGACGCGGACGGGGACTTCGCAGGATGCATTGGTACAGTGCGGCCGCACTTAGGTACAGCGGGTTCATGTATTTTAGCAGAATAATATGAATTATGATTTATTGAATAGCGACAGGCAGTGGTGTTTATAGGGACACATGTGAACAGACTGCGGCAGGCCTGAGCATAAAGTGAGCAGAAATGAGCAGATACGAGCACATTGCACATGTGCCCTAGGCTCATTTCGCTGCTCAGATGTGCTCAGATGTGCCCAATTTTTAGTGGGCACATTTCAGCATATTTGGGCATACCTGGGCATACAGACTTTTCACTGGGCATGAATACCTAAGTAGGAAGGTAGGCGTAGGTGCCAAAATTGGGGTGGTTCGAGCCGTACGTCGTAGCTGGGTGCGTAGGTTTGGGCTGCGACGGACGTAGGTCGCGGAAGAGGCTGGCGTAGGTGCTGGATGGTGGACGGCGGTCGGCGTAGCCGCGTAGGTGCAGAGGTTACCGCGGGAGGAGCGGGTTTGGGGGTGGCGAGAGCCCGATAGTAGGCCGCGTAGGCGCGTAGGTACTCGTACGCTGGGTGGTAACCTACGCGGCGCAGTCGAAGGCGTGGGCGGACGCAGCCGGAGTGTCGTGTGAGTCAGCCGCGGGATGTCGGAGATAGAGGTGTAGGTGGCGTGTATGAGAAACGTAGGTTAGTGGGGCGTAGGCGTAGAAAGTGAGGACGGGAGGACAAAGCTACGTTCGTAAGTTGCGGGACGAAGGAAGGAGAGATATGCATGACGTGATGAGATCACGTCAGAGAGTAGGCCGGCCCGGGCACGTACCTTTTGGGCCGCTTTGAGTGGTTTCAGGCAGATATAGGGTGTATCCCGCTGCTCGGTAGCAGGAATATGCTTTGTGAGGCCTCAAAATGACCCCTTAAACCCACTTTACCCCTTACACAATGTTCTGGGTGGATACGAAAATTTTCACAGGTAATGATCGTGATTTAATTGGTACGTAGGTTCAAAACGTGCCTTTTTGGGGGGTAGCTCTAGTGTGGGAACCGTGTTATGTGGGGGTGAGATTTTTTTGAGAGGGGGTAGAGAATCCATAAAGAATGACACCTCTTACCTACGGTATATACCCCCAATAGCATTACCAATGTAAAACAATTTTTGGTCGGAATAGCGCCAGGCAGCGACGAGCGCAGGGGTGTTCCCGAACGGTTTTTGGGGGGCAATTTTTTTGAGGCGAACTTTTTTGGAAATTAATTCCGTTCCCGCAGCGCGGCGGGAACGGTTTTTGGGGAAGATTTTTTGGGGGCGGGGGGCGTTCCGGCAGCGCTGCGGGAACGGGTTTTTTGGGGAAGATTTTGAGGTGAATTTTTTTGGAAATTAATTCTGTTCTCCCAGCATTGCGGGAATATGACGTTCCAGACGTTGCCTAATTGATTTCGGAATTTTTTTTTGGAGTTTGCAAAACCTTTTCCCTTCAAGCTTCAGGATCCCTTGATATTAGATTCGTACATACTATGCCCTGTAGTATGCCCTTTCCCAAAGGACTAGGGCTAAATCTGCCCAGAAAGTGTCTGGAACAGTGATTGATGATCATATTGATGCGATCAATTCAAGCCGATGCTGTGCCGAGATTTTCTACCCTCGGTTGGTTGACCTCCACAGCTTCAATAATGAGGTTTAATGAGGATGTGATGATATTCTGCCTTGCTAATCCATGTGGATGCGAGTTGGTGAAGACATGTTCCGAGGACGAACTGCTCGAGCCTGAGGGCTGTGATAACCAGTAGTAGAGTTTGTGCAACACAAAAAACCCATCAGATGGCTTATGTGGCTGCTGCGCAAACTCTCTATTGCAGAGCTTAAATTTCCTCGGCCAAATGTCTAACTTTCAAATTCAAGTCTCCACAACGTTTGAATGCTCTGAGATGGGGATGTAACAAGTCAGATACTAGCAAAGAGCATCTTCAAATATATTCAGTGTTTTTAGATGTCTCGGTACCTTGCTTGAGCAAGACCAGGCCATATGCTCAAAATAGCCTTCCTTGCATAATGGATTCCAGACCAGATGTCGACAATCCGAAGGAACAGAAAGTCAGGCACAGGAAAGACAACTTATAAAATGCCGAGCTACTGTTAAATATCGCGTCTTTCATGAAAACCACCATGCGACTTGAATTCAAACTCCGCAATTACATAATAAGCGAGCATTGCGATCAGACCCCCCGGTAAAAGCAAGACTAGGGCTGCCTACCGCCGACCGGTAGACGACACACCTCCGTTGATTGTTAACCGTTCTTTAACAATTACCTCGATGATTCTTTGTATCTCCGAGTCTTTGTGTTCATCTCCATGCAGTGTTTCCCTTTCTTCTGGCTCCAATCTGGCTCTCTCGTCGTCGTCATTCCTCGACCTCCAGTGACTTCTGCGCAGCTTGATTTCACACCACGATCCGATTTTATTAGGCCGGAAGGCCACGTAGTCCACGCCGCACGGAGGATCCTCGAGAATAAAGGCCCCTTGTCCACTCGTTCGGATTCGTAAAGGTCCCCCATTTTTTTCTCGCACCGGAAATTACTAGAATTGCAACATCCTTTCGGGAATTCCCTATCATAGTCGAAACTGTCTCGCTGGTGTATCAGATTTTCCACTGATCTAAAATCTTGAGCTCGTCGTACCTGCCTGCGTTGATCATCAGTTATTTACGGCTGTTCCACGGTCCACCCGTTCGAGCTCTCTGCGACTCAGAGTCTGCTACTTCGGCTCAACTTTAATTTATCTCCTTCATTCCTCCACTATCTGTTTGACTTTTCCTTCAAGCGAAATTTTCGCTGGCTGCACGGTTATAAACCCCAATTCTGTTCTTCACATGGGCCAGAAACGACAAGATTTTTGCTCTTGCACGGTGGATCTCCTACCGCGTAACTAATTCAACCCGTTTTATTGCGTACAATCCGGCCTGCTTGAAATTTGCAAGCATCTTCGTTCGGGATTCCAGGGCCACACGGGAGTCTCATGGGGGTTGTAATAGAGAGCTTGCGCAAAAGCCGCACGAGCCGCAGGTTTTTCTTCACTGTTCTTAATTCTTGTCTTGCTAAATACCATTCAATGCCCCTTAAATATCATATTCCACTCTTGAGAGTGCTATTTGTTGGATGTGCAACTGTGGGAGGCCGCATTTTCACGCACCATGAAGGCATCATTCAACCTCCACTTCCCTTCCCCACACTCTCACGTCTGCTGCGCAGCAGAGGCAATGTCGAGGGTGTTCCCTCTCCCCACAGCACCTCTCCTTTGCTTCAGGTAAGCTTACAATGAAATAGTTGATTGACATCTCTCACATTTCAAAATTTGCCGTGCGGCTCTGCGCAATGCAAAAAAGCCGCACGCGGCTCCTGCGGCTTTTGCGCAAGCTCTCTAATGAGCCCTCTGTCAGACTCTCTTTCCTGTCTTCATCCTTTGTCGTTGCTTCGGCCATCAATTAAAACGCCCCTGTGTGCACATAACCCCAATTTGTCCTTCTGCAAATGCCAAGGGGCCGCCCAAGACGTATTCGCGTTTTACACACAGATGTGACAGCAATAGTAGGTAAGTAAATCGCTTCCATCACTGCGCAGTCGACTGCGGAGTTCGGCATTTGTATTGCGGCCATTCTGTGCCGCAAATCATGTCGTCGATGATCCTTTTTGGGGTTCTACTCCACCAATATGCGGTCAACCGAGACCTATTTTTGCTTAATGAAGCTATTTTTCTCGGCCGGCTGTACGAATCAAGAAGGATATAAAAGAGGCCACAACTGCCCTCTTGAAGTCGGTCTACATTGCACCTTTCCACCTTCTCATCTTCTGCAATATCCCCCTCTGGCGCCGATCATGAAATCTTTCCGAAACATTATTGTCGCTGCCTCTGTTCTTTCTGCATCCCTCTTTGTCAATGCGGCCGCTGTTGTAAGTGCCATCGGTGAACACCCCAGAAATATAGCTGAAATTTCGTTCAGGATGGAGCTACGACTGTCAAAAGCCGTACTGTAACTGCCACACAGATCACCTCCCTGAGCTTTGTGACTGCCACGCAAATCACCTCGGCCAGTGCACTCCCTACGCAAATCACCTCGGCCAGTGCATTCCCCACGCAAATCACTTCCAGCAGTGTTTCCTCCCCCACGGGTGGCTTTGTTGTCACCGGCATCTTCACGACGTGCCTGACAGTCACCTTCGCTGCGCCAACCTTCGGCGCATCCGGTTCCAATTCTATCTGCCTTCCTACTGTGCGTTATATCCTTCTCCCTTTCCTTGTTGATTCTCACACCGACAATGAAGGCCAGCTCCTCCCTTACATTGGTCACTCGTTCTTCCGCAGCCGTGAGTTCAACTACGTGCCACACTACTCAGATTCTCATGACGTGAAGCCGACTGGCTCGGTGGTGATCTCCACTGGCTCTTCCGCAGCTGTGAGTTCAACTACGTGCCACACTACCTAGATTCTCATGATGTGAAGCCGACTGGCTCGGTGGTGATCTCCACTGGCTCTTCCGCAGCCGTGAGTTCAACTACGTGCCACACTACTCAGATTCTCATGACGTGAAGCCGACTGGCTCGGTGGTGATCTCCACTGGCTCTTCCGCAGCTGTGAGTTCAACTACATGCCACACTACTTAGATTCTCATGACATGAAGCCGACTGGCTCGGTGGTGATCTCCACTGGCTTTTCCGCAGCTGTGAGTTTAACTATGTGCCACACTACTTAGATTCTCATGACGTGAAGCCGACTGGCTCGGTGGTGATCTCCACTGGCTCTGACGTTGCAACTGGAACAGTGAGTTCACATTCCTGTGAGTTTGGTCGAATTCTCATATCAATGTAAAGCCTGTCACCTCCACGGTCATCGCATCCGGCAGTGTAAGTTGGATTCGTTCTGATTCAAGCCGATGGCTGATATCCAGTTAAGGCAAGCAACTCCCCCGGGAATGTCATCATCTTCACAACCTGTCTGGCATTCCTCCCGAGTGCCACTGCATCTGCAACCGCGTTCCCTAGCTTTTCCCCAACTCCGCTGTTGCCTGAGCATCACTATCGCCAGCAGTAAGCCTACAACTCCATTCATTAAACTCCGGTACTCATTCGGTGTTCGGGATGTTCTTCGACAGATTCTAAAAACTTTCTCCAGGGGACATTTTGCGCCTCAGTTAATACTACACAACTTATTATGGACAATTTCATTACATTCAGTACGTGTCGAAAACAAGACTTCATTCTCTCGGCACAGAAGAACCATGACTCAGACATCCTCGTGAACCCCTTCCAGGCGAGAGTTCTTTTTTCGGGTATCCAACTATGGATCTGGTTTCCGGCTTGGCGCTCGAGGACTTTGATACATCCAGAATATGAGTGCGCCAAAATACACACATCCTTGATCGCGCTATAATTTTCTCCGCCCAGCTTGAAAAATAAAAGAGACCAAATTAAATTCGTAATCAAATTACAGGAACCGGAAATTTAGATTTCCAAGCCACTGAAAAAATATGTGTCTATTGGGTGACTTCCGTAAGACAGAAGTGTGTAAAATCAGATACTTTTGCTGTTTTGCCCAGATGGCGGGGCATTGTTTGTGTGGTTTTAGTGTTGTTTCCACAACATGCTATAACTAGCATATTCAAGATGTATATTAAACACACCATTTCACCATATTATTTCATTCAAATCACTGGTATCCATTACACCCCCAGTAAATCACAGATTTTGGTCCTGGTCATGCATCAGGCAGGCCAGTTCTAGCTGGTTTACTGGTTTCCAAAATCCACCAAAAATTCCCAAACATTATTTTCTAAAGTGCACTAGGAATTCTTAATTTTAGGGCCCATTCCTTGTCTGTCGCAATACAAGTTGAAACATAGTTCAAAATTAGGTAAACCACCTCAAAAGGCTCAAACACCGGATTAGATTCCTTTGCTCTTGCAACACAGCATAATCTTCTCTGAATACTCTGGGGCAAAGCTAGCACAAAACACTATACAAGTTGTCCTGTTTGGCCCGGTTGTCAAATTTTTTGTACCTGTCACGCTCCTCCATGCCACTGACGAAATTTCAAAGTGGAATTTTGGTCACGCATCACCCCTGGTGTCAAACAGTACTGTGTCCATGGCCAGTGGCTTGATTTGAGCTAGCCATTAGCCGCTCAGATGTTCATAAAAAGCCCCTGGAGGTCCATTGTTCACAATTGTAGGTTCACAGGTCAGTGGATCAGTTGTCCCAATTACTTCGTGGAGTAGACCAAAGAGTTTGTCGCGGGGCTGGAAAGTTTGTCCCGGCACCTGAGAAAGTTTATGTCGCAGGCCTAACTTTGTGTGTCGCGGATTACTGATTCCCGTGCTAAATAAAGTCACTGATTGACACACCGGTGAAAGATTATCTCGACCTATGTCAATATGTTAGCAGAGAGTAGATAAACCTGAAGAGAAATTAAAGCTTGCGGATTCTTAGTAATTTAATTGCAGGCAAAACCGGCACAGAAGTGGCCACAATCAGAAGCCCTTTTAGGACTCGCGTATTTATTCTTTGTCCACGAGCACTGAAAGTATCGCTGAAATAGCAACTTTCAACAGGTGTATTGACCTAGGTCAATATCTTTTCTTTCTGAAATTTACAATAGTGTTCATTTCAAACGGGATATTAACCTAGGTCAATACGTCATTTGAAACAAGGACTTTTGTAAATTTTAGAAAGAGAAGGCATTGACCTAGGTCAATAGGCCTGTTGAAAGTTGATATTTCACCAGTCCTTTCAGTACTCACGGACAACGAATAAACACGTGAGTCCAAAAAGGGCTTCTGATTGCGGCTACTTCCACGCCGGTTTTGCACACAATTAAATTAAGAATCCGCAAGCTTTAATTTCTCTTCGAGTTTATCTACTCTCCACCAACATATTGATATAGGTCAAGATATTCCTTTTGCCGGTGTGTGATATCTCTGTCTAGCGCGGAGGGCGTCAAAAGACCTATTTTTGTAGCGTGGAGTCCGAAAGTTTCGCGCGGGATTCAAAGTGCATTTAGACCGCCATAGTGTTCGGCATCACACAGACAGACTGTTTCATCCATGGACACCGTGGTCTTCGCTGGGCCGACACCGACCAACCAGCCCAATTTCTCCCCGGAAACTTCGTATTCGGCCATCGCTGCCTTCGCCGTCATCAGTTTGTCGCTAATCTGTCTAATTGTTTAACCTTTGTCAAATACGTTTTGCCTGTGTCGTTCGGGATAATAGAGTCAGAGACAAGGATTTTCGAGGATTGTGAGGGATTCTGAGAAGGGGTTCTCAAAGTGGTTCTGAATTATTAATCGTGGGAGAAACCCTCAAAACCTAGATAAGTACATTACATATACTACACCCCCACCTGCAGCAACTTGCTTATACCTTGGCCATACCTAGCCCATTACTTAGGTCTCCTCAAATTTGGGATTTCAAAAGGTCGTACTTTCTAGTACTCCAAGGATTGTGGAAATCAGCCAAGATTTGCGCAAAATACGAGGCCAACTACAGTAAATGGGGTTGTCGTAGCAGGAGTGTTACTAGGATTGACAAGGTGGCTATACTTAGACCGAAGATAGCCGTCCAGTTAAGAGTCTAAAGGCCATTCGAATGAAGCCGGAAGTGAAAAGTGCGAGCATCAGAGATGAAATTAGCCATTTTGTCCCCCTGAAAAGTAAAGTATCCTTGTGGTACCACGAGTGTGGAAGGATGTTCACTTTACAAAGATGGTCGGACAGAGTTCTTCAGCAGGAGATATAACCCTCACCGTGGAACAAGCAAAATATTACGAGAATCAGTCCCACGAGGGAGAGTCCAACGGGATTCCGAATGGACCAATCTGAGGCTTGGAAAAAGCCGCGCGGAAAACGCAGCAATGCAGCATCGGGAAACCACGGGAAAACCCGTGTGCTCGGTACATTGCGTAATTTTCGTTGTGCGATTCGGCGCACGATCGCCAAAGCGACGGGAGAGCAAATTATGACGAACAGAATCGAATGTTTGCCGAGGAACCTACCCCATATGTCGAGACCAGCGTTCCCAATTGCGATCCAGATTATCATGGCCCCTACGACAAGGGAATCAAATGTGCACATGGAACTTTGCTAGATCTCGGCGTGAGGCTGGGCTTACCCGCGAAGAGCCCCAAGATTGCAAGGTCCACAAAAACGGCGAACACGACTCCAGACAGATCACATGAAAAGAACCAACTTGAATGGCCAGCAGTTGGATTTTCGGCGAAGGAGACCCAGTATGAGCTTCACGAACATGAGTATCGCGTCGGGTGTGGGGCCATGGACGCACATTAACGTCCAGACAACACCGACAATCCAGTCTGTAGTAGTGGGTCCAATTGATTGCCCCTGGTATGTGGTTATGGCTTTGTATGAACCGAGTCCCAGAACAAGTGCGCTGTTAAGGACTCTCCAGGGAGTGATTGTGGTGTGGGGTTTCTGTCCCACTGAACGCATATTCGCCTCCAGCGCTACAACACGTTGCTCAAGCAACTCCTGCGTTCGGTCCAGCACTGTAATACGCCGAAGGAGAGCCACCGGAGGCAAATCCGTCAATTCATTCCTTTTTCTCTCTTTCGCCTGCCCGTCTTTCATTTCCAGGGAAACGTGCATCTCGCTGTCAACTATATCTTGCTCCTCTATTTCTGTTGAACAGGCCCCATCTCTCTCGCGAATCTCCCCCCCGCGCGGGGTTCTGACAATAGCATGAGAAGGGCGGTTCAGACGAAAAATGTCAAGTCGAGTGAAATACTCACCCGTCGCTGGACCCCGATTTTCCTATGCTTCGTGAAGGATTCCTCGGATGGATTTGTGTGCGTATGTCCATTAGCCCTGTAGAGGTGGAAATGGGCAGGCAGCGATAGAAGGACTTTTGCTCCACATTCTGCTCCAACGTTTCAATAAGTTCCTGCAACGACTTCTGATTTTGTTCCAGCGCTGCAATACGCCGATGAAGAGCCACTGGAGACAGATCTGTCAAGTCGTGCGTCTGATTTTCTTCCATTTGGCCTTGCTCCATTTCTGTTAACCGAGGCGTATCCATCCGACGAGGCGGACTATTGAAAAGAGCGCGGCTGAATCCTGTGTTTATGGCACTAGACCCTTGGCACGATCGAGCTTCGAGGCTACTGGTATAAATTTTAAAGAACGATCCCCACCAAGATAGTGTACAGCGAAGGAAATATCTCACCCGTCGTTGGACCCAGACACTGTATGATCATCCGCGCCTTCCGCAAGATTATTCGTATCGGTCAGTACCCCTTGGCTTCGGATGCGTATATCGTTCGGCCCAGTAGAGGTGGACATAACAAGCGATGATAAGTCGATATGGGTTGTGGCCTTAGACGACACTCGCTCTTAAATACTCGGGCTGACACAGCCCGGCGGCGTGAACCGGTGTCGGCTCCGACAGCTCTATTGCAAGCACCAGGAAAAAGGACAGCTTGTCCGAATCTCACATGGCCGCGATGAGTCCTCAATATTCGCTTTTCGGCGTACTGTGGAGGTGCACACACTATGCCGACCCCTGCCGATGCCAGTGGATCCCTGTGGACATCGGCTTATCATATATAACATCACAGGTATAAGAGCGTAATAATAACACGGCATGGACGAGTTGACATGGCTGACATGACTTATGTGTGCATGTTTGCTCATGATCATCCGCACCATTGCCGAGGAATTTGTTGGGAACTTGCGAGGAACTTCACATCTAATTACTTCCATCTCGTTTATCAACGTCGATGTGTTGATAGTGCACTATCGATAGGTTGGTTAATTATTGCGCTGAACTGGACAGATCTTCCAGGCCAAATCAACTTTGACTCACTTCGACTTCTGGAAACCGGACGGCCTAGACCAAGAAAATTCTGATTACTTTCATGTTGTGTATCAATCCATCGCTCAAGAAGCCCCTTAATCAAGGCCCACAACATGTGTTGAGCAGCTTCAGGTCAACATTTGGGCCCTCGCACCACGCGGTATGGGGCTAACAGTGTAAACACACAGCCTAGTAGACCAATTCTTCTCACACTCTGTATCAATCCATCGCTCAAAAAGCCCCCTGTATCAAGGCCCACAACATTCGTTGAACAGCTTCTGGGTTTTCGACTCCCGGCTGCTGCACAGGAGTAAAATTGTGCTCGGCAATTGATATATAACACTCAACCGTCACCCAAAGGCTATCATCATCTCCCCCTTCGTCCTCTGCATATGATATGTTTTTACTCTCTTTCTCTCGCGCGCGCTCTTCGCTTTCTCGTGGCTACCTATTCATACTTACTTATTCATCTCTTTCATTCATATATCTCATATAATTGCCTCATATCCATAATTTCCTCATCCCCACCAAATTGGATACCCACTAGAACAGTATCGCAAAAATCTCACATTCCCAACCACGATTCCCTCACATCCGACATTTTCCCAGCATTGCATCAAGTCGAGTATCTGTTCCTTACCCATCTTACTTATAAAATCCTTACTCAGTCAACAAACACCGTGTATACCTACCAAACCCCAGTTAACGTACAGCTCCCATAGCCCTTAAGGCTGCATGTAGTTACCCAATGAATATCAAATCAAATCAAATCAAATCAAAACCTTCGCTTCTCACTCATGGCCAACAGGCCTGTCGATAGCAGGCATGATGATGGCGAGTAGTAGCCACATTCGTCACTTCGTTACTTCCCTTAGGACCGAGCAAGTTCGTGAGTTTGATGGGAAAGCGTGAAGAGCTTTTGTCGCTAGTGAAGCGTTTAACGAATCAGAGGCTTGGTTTCGCGGCTTTCCATCGGGGCGGGACGCTTATTGGTGTCATTGCCGACATGGAAGCAGCTCCCTTACTCGGAATGGCGGACGCACTGCTTCCAGCCATCGACATTCCATCGGTTGCAGACTGTCAGAGTAATGTTCATATCTGTTATTCCCACGTCAAACTGTTCGTTTTCTGGATGGAAGTTACGTCTCCTAATGTTCATTTCAGGGGAATTTCCCACGTATCGCATCTTCCGCGTGAGGATCAGGATCGCATACGAAATTTCACGTATATGGAAACTCCCGAGACACCACCAAAATCTCATGGCTGAACTCTCTAACACGGAGTTCTGAAGTCCGTGACTTAGTCCCAACCGAACATCGTACTCGGTGCCAAAAAAACGCGTGCTGTCCTTGGATCGTCCTATTAAGTGTTGTCAGGGTCGGTTGGGCGTTAAAGCCAGGGCATGGGCTGGGTCGGGCTCAAACCCGGGCTGAAATGAAAGTTTTTAAGGCCGCGATGGGGTGAGCTTATTTCAGCAGAATTTCAGCAATGCTTTATGTGTAAATTCCCATTTGCCAGTTCTTTTTTCCAAAGGAAGCGACGCTGATTCACCTGGACAACCAGTATGGTATTAAACCGGGAAGCGCAACAGCCGGATGAATTCACCAATATCTTACCGAATACTGGACCAATCTTTGAGGTCCAGGTAATGAAAAGGCCTGCATTAATTCAATATCTATCCCACAAAGCCATTAGAGCCATTAGCCATCAATTTGCGCAACGCCAAACAGCCATCAGATGGCTCGAATGGCTGCAGCGCAAACTCTCTATTGTACGCGTGTGAGGCGACTCAGAGGTGAGATGGCCACGCGGTGAGCTTGAGCAGAAGTGCAAGATTGGGAGAGAACTTGACTGAGAGCGTACCTACTCCGGAGGATTAACGTGATGTTGCCATCTTTTTTGATGGGCATTGAGGCCGTGGTCTGCGCACGTTGGCTAGTTCACACATCCGAAAATTGTTCAAACACATACATCTAGGTCGTCAATACTGCGTTTTCGCAATTCCATGCACTTGAATCCGACACTCTGGCTCCAACAGCATTTGGGTTCCGGAACTCCGGTTGTAAATTTTGCACGACTTGCATACTTTCCTTGAACGGAATGACTCCTGCTTTGACATTCCACGGTTCGAGCCGTAGGCGGGATGTCTGGGTCAAAGATTGATCTCAGAGGCAAAACAAATTTCTTTCCCTCCCTTCACGCACTTACAAAGTAAGGTATAGCAAGGAATTATAAATCAGCGTGGGCAATGTTAAAGAGATAGGCAACGATGCAAAATCCATATCAATGTATTTTTCAAACATTTCTGTTCTCCTCCTCAGCCACTTGTCGTTGGGTCCTCTCCCACGGACACTGGATTTTCCAAACCAGCGGTGTTTTTTCGGGCCCGGGTGCGAGGAAATCTTTATCAAGTGCTGGCCATACAACTTTTCTCCACTCGTCATTATTCACATCCCATCCCCTGGCCAGATATTCATGTGTCGGGATGTCAGCAAGGTCATTGGCAGAGGATCGTCGACCGTGCTTGCTGAAAAAAGCTGGGACACCAGTTCGCAATGTTTTCGAACCAGTTGCAGTTTTCTTTTCCACCTCTGCAACTGAAAGAGATATAGTTCCTGGTTCGTCATTTTCTGTTTTGACTGAAATATTAGTTAGTCAGGTTCATACTTATCCGTGGGAAGAGCTTACATCTGGGAGCATTCAAACACCTAGCACCCAGCTCAATCTCTCCCTGTTCATATATGGAGACCGTTTGTTCCGTCCGAATGTCCTCGAGGTAACTCTAGAAATAAAATACCTCAACTTGAACCTCGGGGCAAAAAAAAAAGAGATTGAACTGACACTCATCAGCACCAGAATGCCACGTATGCGTGATCTCAAGGTTGTGTCCGAAACCCACACCAACACTTGATTCCGATTTACAAAGGATATCTTCGGAAGCGGTGTTTCCGAACCCTGGAGAACGGTCAGTTAAAGGGTCCAAATATTTGGTCACCACTCGCCGGAGGACGTAGATTGATCCCCATGCCCACTTTTACTTCTAAAGGGAGAACTTCGGGTCGCTCGGCATCCATTTGCATGGCCTGCGCCCAGTACCCAATATCATACGAGGAATATGATTTGTTGTCCTCATTCCATGCCTCTCCAAGTTCGGGGACCACACAGCAATTGGGCATAGCCTTTGCAAAATTTAGTAAGCAACAGAAAGATGAGTGAGGATCTTGCTTTAGTATCTGTGGCCTCCAACATTATATCATTATTGTGATTGTATGAGAATCCTGCAGTTGCCAAGGGACTACCCTGTGAAAATCCCAGAGCAGCTTTGACCCCCCGTTGAATTTGCTGCTGTTTCCCGTGTTTGTACACTCTCCCGGGAAGGTCAACCCCCGGTGCAGGCTATTTTGACATCAGGTAATTTTTGTGTATATGGGAAGAAATACTTGCAATTCACGGTCAATAATTGACTTCTTTCGATGTGAGACGAAGCCGATACTTGCATAGGAACGATCTACTTGAGTTTCCCGTGGTCGAGTTTCAATTTTGAGATCAACTAGAGCAATGACCTCGGACTGGGATAAGGGTCGGGTGAAATCACCAAAATCAATGGGTATTTCCGTCTCCCGATTGATTGTGAACTAGAAGACATTATCAGACAATAATTCGAATTCTTGAAAGCATTACCTTGAAAGTGTAACCAATATTTACTGCATATGTATGCACAGCATTGAGTTTGAGGACGAGTTCAACCCGTGTTCTGTGTAACGGACTTGCCCATTTTCCATCCTGCATAGTTGGGCCTCCATCATCCCCGCCTCCACCTCCATCGTCACCCTGCTGAAATTGAAACTCAGTCTGTCATTCTCGTTTCTGCCTGTGCTCCTGTCTCGCCTTCCACCACTGTTTCTGCCAATACCTGGAACCCTCCTATTTGGTCCTTCATCACCATCCCTACCTTCGCCTCTAGTTCCATTCTCGCCACCATCTTCACCTGCACTTGCACCTTGATTGATATTCTGGGTATTGTCATTTGGTCCACCACTATCCCTGCTGGGGCTTCCATTGATACCACTTGAATCCACTGAGGTGTTATGTGGACAGAGTTCATCAGCTCTGGATGAGTGGTTTAAGATGGAACAATGAACAACTGATTTGACGTACAGTAGAGTTGAGGCAGGATTATCATTTGCAGATCGAATTACCACTGGAAAGCCTGAAGAATGTGCCAGTGTGTGGGCCATATTAACCACTACTGATTCATTGTGTGATCCAAAAATCGCAAAGGCAGGCTGTGTTGGTGAAAGCATCCAGGCAAATGGCCCATTACAACCGCTGTTTCGGAAGGAAGTTAGAAGGGAGCCGTCCCAATTATCCTCTATCCATGTTACAGCTTTTTCAGATTCGTGGATGGACATCAAGCAACCCCCACTGCTGAAACTGGCCTGAACAGAAGCCAAGTCATCTGCGGTAAAAGGAGCAACCGGTGTTCTGAAATTCAAATGTTTTCAAGGAGGCTGCAGTTTCGGTTAAATACACACCCTGGTCTGTCATCACGTGGTGAGTATATGAAGAAAGTCCCGGTTCCTACTGCGGTGCTGTTGCCATATAATATCCCTAACCCCAATTGTACAACAACACAAGTCAGCAGCATAGTTTTGTGTACCAAAGGCGCAGGGCACACCTTTATCCTCTGGCTGTGAGTGGGGGTGTCCACTGTTGGTATTTCCTTCACTGTGGTTTGGATTCAGCACTGCTCAGAGATTCGAGTTCAGCACCAGGTGTATATGTAATGCATTACTGTACCTGGAAAGGGCTCAATTCTACTAGTTCTGTCATGCTGCTCCAGCGGAGGTTGTAGATGCCAGAGGGAAGTGTTTGCAGTGGTAGGGAAGGCTGAACTACGTGCGGGAATTATAGGTCCTGTGGAATGCTTCAATGATGGCTTCTTACCCCCATTGCGAGGAGGGGAAGCCCCGAGTAGGTGACTTGTGAGGTGTCGGCGATTGTGAGGAGGTCGGGATGATTGTAAGGGTGATGTGCCTGCCTGCCGAGGACTAGTAAGGCTATCATCTGAAGAAGGACTAGTAAGGCTGTCGTCGGAAGACGGACTCTCTGAGCCATCCCCCTGGGGAAAGTTGTCAGATCTGTCACTGCTCCGGGGCAGGATCCGTGCAGGGGGCCGCATTTGGCTGGAGCGGACTACTCGGTTGAAAGTGCTGTTAGTGCTGTCCCTTGGGAGGTGGGTATTGGAAAGAGGGATAAATTCCGCCTGCTCGACAGTGGATGGGAGTGTATCGGTTCGTCTGAGATCTGCGAGGTCAGCTTCACTCGCAGTGTCTGCGCCTACTCATCGAGTCTGAGTAAATGTTGCGACCCATGTAGGGCAAGTACCTTGGAGCAACAACCCCGCTCTAAACTCAATCCGGTCTGCGAGCCGCAGGGCGGCGTTCCCTCCACCCGTGTCATCATGCCGGGTGGGCGGGTAGTGGGCGGGGGGTTGGTACGGCTGTGAGGGGGAGAGGTGGGCATGTGATTCAAAGATAGAGAAAGAGATAAGAAGGGAGGGAGGGAAGGGGAGGTGCCGCGAGCGTTGAGGGGGGATGTGTGAAAGGAAGGACGTAGGTAGGATCGAGGAGGTAGGAGGAGTAGCGAGCGCTGGTGTGGCCACGATGTTCCAAATGGGAAATCGAAGATACAAAAGGATCGAAAAATGCGAAAGAAAGGGAAGCAGGCAAGGCCGTCGAAAGGAGAACGAAAGGAGGCAAAGAGAAAGAGGGAGGAGGAGGAAAGAAAAGGACAAGAAAAGAACATACCTGAGCTTGTGGGGGCGAGCGCGAACGGATGGTGGAAGACGCAAGAGGACCGCGCTCGTGGGGGAACTGCTCTGGGCGGGGACGCAAGTGCGTGCGCTCATAGAGGCCACATTGATTGCACAACTACAAATCCATTATCAGCAAAGGCACTCTTACGAAGAAGAGAAAAGGCACTAACGATTTTCCCCGGACTTAAATTACTCCTCCGCCATGTACTCGTATCCGTCGTGCAGCAATTGAAACACCTCCGCCTCACACGATCGCTCGGCTTCGTCGCTGCGTCGTCCGTGTACACCACCTCTATCCCCGCGCCACCGCCGCCACCGCCGCCTTGGGGTGGGGCCATCGGGGCGCTGAGGATGGTCCCCGGGAGGGGATACGGCACGTACCCGCTGTGGGCGATGGGGAATGCCTGGGCCGCGTGCTGCGTGTGGGGGTGTGGGTGGCAGTCGTACCCGCGGTGTGCGTCGTCGGGGTGCGCGTAGGGGTGGGGGTGGTATTGTGCGGGCGGGGGCGGGAGTGTGTACATGTAGCCACCTTGGTAGCCGCGCGGGAGGTCGTATGCGGCGTAGTGCGGCTGCTGCGGGGCAGTGGGGTGGGGTGCGTGTGCGGGCGATGGAGGAGAGCGGCGGCCCGGGGTGGATACGCTGGAGCGGTCGAGGGAGGAGGCGGCTGACGGCGAAGGAGAGCCGGAGTGGGTTGGGAGGGTGGCGATGGGGGGCAGGGACGCGCGGCGTTCATAGGGAGAGCGGCGTTGCTCGCTACTCGGGACCGGGGGCGCGGCGTATGGGTAGGCGGGCTGGGGCTGGGCACTCAACATTGAATACGGCTCAACGCGATGGGGCATCTGGTTGGTGGTGTTGCTCTGGAAGTTGTCGTACGCCGCGGGGTCGAGGTTCTTGTCTCGCTCGGCGGTGACGGGCGAAGGTGAAGTCACAGGCGGGGACGCGTCTCTGGTAGGCGGGCGGCTATTTGCGCTGTTGGGTGATGATGGAAAGACAGAATCAGAGAGCCGCTTTTAAGCAAACGGGGCACCAACACTACACCCACCTAAACATGGATGATGGCTCAGTAACCATACAAAGTTTGTTTAAACGTTCTCCATCCCAACGGTAAATCGTGTTCAAGCACTGATTTAATTAACTCACGCCGTGGAGGCATGGAGGGAGCGAAAATATCACAGGGTGAAACTTAAGCCGTTTAAACATGATCGCCGTACAAAAACACTTGTCATTAATCAATGTTTAAAGTCGGTATGTAAGTTACAGAAAAGTAGAGGAAGTAATCTTCAGACAATAGACAGTGTTGAAAGGGTGTTAGACTTGGGTCTAAGCTGTGTTGAAACAGTGTTAAACCTCCATTTACAGCTCTTTGCGGAACTTAGGGCGCGGATCAAATTTTTTCAAAAAATGATGATTTCAGCATAACACTCATACCTCCCTCAAATCTTGGTCTTTTCTCCTGATTCCAACACCATTGTACTTGTATGGGATGCGCGCACCTGCATGCACCCGTGGATATATGATGATTATATAATCTGTACCAAATATGGTAAGTCACCAATTTGCACGTATATCACCTCCCGTACACACACAAACAGTCTAGGCATCATGATGTCCTCGCATATGTCTAACAATATACATATCCAGCTGCAGGCATGTTTTGACTTTCAATATCAGAGCCCCGTACGGTCCTGGATATGACCCAGTATATGTAGGCCAATGGTATAGCATAATTACAGCACATGGACGCAAAACGGGGATCCCTGCGCCTATATATCATACATACTATGTTTATTGCGAGATATCCAGTTCTATAGTTACCTAGGGCATGTACAGGAGGTGATATACACAAAATGATCCTAATTTCCGTATTTGGTACAGATTATATAATCATCATATATCCAGGGGTGCATGCAGGTGCGCGCATCCCATACAAGTACAATGGTGTTGGAATCAGGAGAAAAGACCAAGATTTGAGGGAGTTATGAGTGTTATGCTGAAATCATCATTTTTTGAAAAAATTTGATCCGCGCCCTAAGTTCCGCAAAGAGCTGTAAACCGGTTGAACGGTGGCAAACTTGTGTCTAAACTGTGTTGAAGCAGTGTTAAACCTTCATTTAAACCGGTTGAACGGTGTTAAACTTGGTTTAACGTGAATGCAAACAATGTTGAAACAATCACTAAAAACGGCAATGTCAAATCCGTTCCGATTATTCACCATCATTGTCACTAAGTTCAACCCAACCCCTGTGCGCAAATCAGTGAATCAAAAAACCTCGAAAGTGGACACCTACTTCCATCCCTGCTTTTTTGTTTGGTTGGAGCTTTGACGAGACTTGGACGCACTTTTGGCGCTGGTTTCTGGCTTCGGGGCAGCAGTACGGGACGAGCGACGGACAGGAGGGTCGGGAACAGGGGCCGAGCCTGTTCCGGCAGTGTCTTTTCTGTTCACAGATATCGTAAGAATGTTTTTAGATGATCAAATAAGTGAGTGTACCGTAATCGTTGCCTCTTGTTATCCCCCTCCTTCTCTTTCTCCGATTCTTGGTTCCTTGTTTTGTCCCTGGGAATGGGTTTAGTAAGCTGAACAGTGTAACTGGATCCTAGAAGGAAATTACCTGGATCGCTTTTTGGGTCTCGCTGTATTTTGACCTTGAGATTGCCTGGGTGGTTGCGTGGAAGGTGTAGGCGTACTGTCACGGGAAGGGGTTGTTGGCACCGGTGAAGGTGGAGGAATGTCGAGATTATGTGCAGGCGGCGGTGGCAGAGGCGGGGGCGTTGATGGAAGCGCTGCAGTCGTAATCTCCTCGACAAAATGGAACGGTTCTGAAGGGCAGATTGAATTGAAGAACGGATTTTTCAATGGAGTCGGAAAGACGAATTTCTGATCATCGTAGAATTTTCCCGGTTCCGCGCAAATATCCTCCCAGGGAACGGGAAGTTCATTTGAGGTTCCCAGAGTTCTGTGAACTACAAGCCCAGTTTGAGTCATCGAACATTGCATAAGGGGATCACTTACTCCAGCACTTTTCCAGGTAGTCTTCGAGCAGCACTCGAATGTTGGCCACGGTGTATTGTCAAGGTCTACCGACGGAAAATTCACTCTACCGTCCTCGTCCACAGTGACCGATGTCAACGTGGAAACTGCTGGCCCTGAGGTATCTGTCAGCACATCCTGACAACCAAATATTACGCCACCTACGGGGGATCGCACTCTCTGCAAACTTGGACCACGCTATCCCATATGTTTGCGCCAAATCATCGCCCCCAAAGTGGGTTTTATTATGTTTAGAGTGTCCGTGAACACTATGAGATGTTAACTTTGCAGGAATAAGAGGCGCAAACGGTACTTACGTTCCTGCCAGAAGGTCTCCATTCTTGGTGTCTCGGAAGCCGTAGAATAGGACCATCTCTGCATCACCCAAAAGGCCGCCCTGACACAGGCTTCGGAGGGCCAGGTGAATGTTCGTGCTAAACTCCTTCTGATTTCTACGATCCTCGTAAACCGTGGGCAGAGAAAGCAGGACAGCACGTACGATTCGACATCGGCAGCTTCATCCTCTGCCTGGCTATCCCAATCAGATTTTTCCTCCGCGCTCAGAGCATCCCACATCTCCTTCAACGCTATCTGATGAGCAGCAGCGGCATTAATGCCGGTATCTGTGACACGTTGTGCGGCAATTGCCCCAATTTCATCATGGAAGTCCCGCGCAAATAGCTGGCGTCCGTTGAGTATAGATGTGAATTTTAGCAGTGGATTATTCTTGATTAACGCAGATGCAGGCGGTTCCTCCGGGTGCGACTTCCTGTATACATTGTTGAAGTAGTTTGTATATTTTCTGACTATCATCTGTATATTGCTTCATTCAGCAGGGGGCCATGGAACGGTGGAGGAGGATGTACTTTAAACCACTCAGTCCGAGGGATGGTTGATACATCGAGGTCAGCAAAGGCCGAGGTGCCTAAAGCTTTTGTGGCGACAGACTGCTTCCAACGCGTAAGCTCGACACCACGAACACCGGCATCCAATTTCTGGAGCAAGTCTGGGATGTAGGTGTTGAGGTGCGCATCCTGCTCAGCGGTAAACTTTCCCTTGCGCATGATGGGAAGAAGAGAAAGAGAACGACAACGACACCTTGTTTGCTGCTGCTTCCCTCCCTCATTTGTCTTCGTGCCGATTCAATGGAATGCGCCGCGATCGGGTCATTAGATCATTACTCGTGCAGGGTCCTATTTGAATTTTGAACCCGCCAATCACCCATCCACAGCAACGAGCAAATGGGTAAACTCAGTTGCTAATTGGGAGAAAAACCAACCAACCAGTATTCAATACTCAATCACAACCGCACAAAGCAATACGGGTCCGCCGTGTACGCATGCTCAGACGTCCACAGCACAATCGGTGATTCTATCTGGGTTTCCTACCCATTCTAGAATTACAGTCGAGGCTGCATGTCGCGTCGCGTCGAAGCCAGTGACATAATAAATTCACGTGCATTATTCTGAAACACATATAAACATTGAAATGTACCTTGAAGCCCGACAACCACGTTGGTCCAAATGTCCAGAAATCCCGTTCTCCATGTTTGGATGTCCAGAAAGCGCATGGTTCCAAATGTCGGTCCTGGGCTAAATAGTTTTGCCAAGGCCCGCCCAACTGAAGAATGTGTTTCAGTTTCGGAAAACTCCGATACTCTCCGCTGTCTCGCTCATGGGAAAACGCGGACAGCTCCATCAAATTGTGATCATCAGGAAGCTGAAACAATTTCCGTCACCGAATATCTTAACCGACACTCAAAATTTTTCTTCAGCTTGTTCTCGCCAATATGCTGCGCCATACACGACTGTGCTACCCTGAATGTCGCGCCGGCCACGAGCCTGCAACCCTGCATGCCGCCTCGGAAACCAATCGGAAGCAGCCGCTGCGGGCAATACAAATTGGTGAGTGAGATCCACACCTCATCATCCGAAAAATCGCTCCAATGTCCACCCCCCGTACTCGCTCTTCCATGGCTTTGCCTCGTCGCGGCCCCCATGCCCTACTTTATCCTGTTACCACATCCTTGGGAATCACCGGAAACAAGACTCAGAAACGCCGTGAAGTCAACGCCAGGCTACGCGCCCTGCTCGCAATCCACAGTCCTTTCCCTTCTCCCTCCACAGTTCTGCCATCCAACCACCAGGGTCACGACCTGTCCGGCCCATTGCTCAACACCTCCATCGAGCCCGGAGGTTACCGCCAAGTGGTGCGCAATTCAACCTTATATTTTCCACAGTTCGCGCTCTCAATTCTGTAACCACAGTGCTTTGGATGTTCCCAGGCGCCCTGTCCGCCCGCGGACAGGAGTGCTCGCCGGAAGGGCGCAGGGCACAAGCCCAAGATCTTCTTCATTCGGCGTGGCTTGCCTCCGCACATTCTCAAATCCGGAATGCTTGGCCGTTTAGCCCGGGCTAAGGCGGAGTTTCAACCTGTTCCGAGAGACACCACTGCTCCAGTGCCTGCTGCCCTTTCGCTCCCCACGGCTGCTGACCGTTCACTCTCAGCATCGTCTGTCTCGGCATCGTCTTCGCAGCTCCCCCCTTCATTTCCACCTTCTCCCTTATCCCATGCGCCCACGCTGGAGGTCGAGATGCCCATTTCCCCAGCGACTACTCCCCAGCAGCGTCTCAATTACTACTACGGCGGGTATGGGGGAGTGCATTATTCGCCGGATGGTCACATCGTTGACCGCTCTGCAAATGCAAACACTGCAGACGATGACAGCGACATCGAGATCCTTCCTGCCCTGGAATATCCTTCGTCGGACTCGGACGATGAGCCCGAGAATGAGCCTATCCCTGTCATCACCCAGGAGGAAGATGCAGACAAGCGCCCCATTGATCTCACTGTTCCTATTGCGCTCATTGCATGGCATGATGTGAGCAGATGTTTTTCTCATATACTGAACACGACCTGATTCTATTCCAGAACAATGCGGACCCTATGTACATGTGGGCCCATCCACGTGTCAACAACCGCGACGGTCCTGCCTCTTCATTTCGGCTTGGGGAGGTGGTACTCAAGGATTATCTTGCCGCCTTTATTCGCGAAAATTTCCCAGTCCAGTCCCATATCGAACGCTACCTCGATGGTGTGGACCGTTGGATCACAGTCCCTTGGTCGACTGCCACCATTCAAATCTTCGGGGCATGTAACAGGACTATTTATCTCCGTAACCCTGGCATCACTGTCGCCGCACCCGCACATGTTCTAGAGCTTTAACCGACTTACATTTATCCTCTTAGCTACTCCATTGCGGCTCTTATTCTGTTCACATAAAATGGGCTCTACTACTATGTATCTCAAATATACCTTACTAGTTATGCTTCTCAAGTTTCCTCATTGGTTTCAGTTATATTTCATTGGTCATTCGAACATGATGTTGTTCTTTCATTGGGTGGATTTCTAAGCTCTAAATTAGGCCTTGGAGGTGAAAGTCGAAGCTACAAGACGCCGATGAGGTGCTGACTCAGCACCACACCCAAGGCGTGCTGCTGCTAAAGCCAGACGTGATGTGCGGAGGACTCTCGAATATTCTGCCCGGCAGTTTCTTACTCATTACTTCCTCGTCGTAGTTGAACCATTGAATCTTAATCTCTCTCGTATCCTCATGATAATGTTTGGTATCCTCAGATTCCTTCAAGCCCAAGAATTTCTGAAACAGATGTAGCCGCACTCACCAGTGAAGTTCAACATTCGCCGATTTGACAGTCACATCTTGTCACAGCGTGATGATGCGCATGTCGAAACCCAATCTCAAGCTCTCGGCTACGAATGGAGAAGAAAAAAACCGACCCTGGCAAAGAAAGCCCCTGGAAACGATCTCTGATCGCCATCTGTATATGAAACAGCCATGTGGTACGCAGAAGAATTGTTGTTGATCTTTGTTTTTATACCTTTCTTGCATCACTCACTCGCATTCACCTGCCCTCTCAATCCTCTAATTCCCTCAATGGCGTCGAGGAGAGCCTTGAAGCGAAAGGCCAAAGACATAGATGATGCAGCCGCCAACCACACTGCCTTTCACAACCCATCGGTGAGACGGCTGGAATTCACGGTGACTACAGATGCAGGATCGGCCAGAACCACATCTACACTGGGAAGGATGTCAGCTATACCTGCCAAGAAGCCAACTCTCCAGGAGCAACCAATCATGGAGGATGAGGCACCGGAGCCAGAGAAACAGACACTTACGAGGGTAAGTTTGTATTAACTAGCACTGATTGAATTAATCCCGGTACTATCCAGAATGCCCAACTGCTGGAGGACTTCGGGGAGAAATTTGATGAGCTGGGAGACCTGTTGCTGGATTCTGAAGCCGATGATCTCGCAGGATGTTCATGTGCTTGTGGAAGAGCGGGTGCAACCGCCACCATTCAGTGCCACGACTGCACAGATTATGAAATGTCATGCCAATCATGCTTCGTGGAGACTCATATTCGAAATCCATTTCACTGGGCTGAGGTCTGGGATTTCGAACAAGGTTTCTTCGTAAGGCACGACATTTCGAAACTCGGTCATACACTACAGCTCGGGCATCGAGGGAAACCTTGTAAAACACCAATTGGGGAACGTTTATTCACGGTTGTAGACATAAACGGGGTCCACTCATGTCGCTTGGCCTTCTGCGGGTGCCAAGAGGTGGTCCCGAATAAAATCAAACAACTCATGCGAGCCAGGCTCTTCCCGGCGACAACACGGGACCCCATTCTGCGTTTACCATCAATCTGCTGAAGGACTTTCAACTTCACAATTTGGAGTCCAAGAAAGCAGCATACGATTATCTGGCTGCGATTCGGCGTCTATCCGACAACTCTTTTACAGCTGATATTCCAGTGCGTTCCTCTTGACATGCGACGAGTATTCATTTCTGATATGACATGTGAGCAGAACCCTTACCAGGCGTTCTTACGCGTTGTCCGCGTGTTCGATTTTCTCACCCTTCGCAAGCGAAGCGGCCAACTCCACAGCATAGATAGTGTGCTGAACCATCGACCAAAGGGAAACCTACGGGTGTGGTGTCCAGCCTGTCCGGAGCCAGGGTTCAATTCAGATCCGAACTGTCGCAAAACACCGCACCATTTGAGGTATTGTATACCAAGACCATGACTTGAATTGAGTTGACAATGTCTCGGCCTCTAGACACCTCAATCAGAGCCAGAGAACGTTGGATGGGAACTTTCAATGCAATCAGTTCAACAAAAATACCGATCCAGACGATGTCTCCCTGTGTGCAGGAAAAGGCTACTTCCCGCTTGAGTCTGAGTACAAGAAATACCTCGGTAAAATTCCAGTTTCAAAGGAGGTTTGTGTTTCAACCACGCATTTCGATGACACTCTTAGACTAAAATTATCCCAGAAATCGACTTGCAATTATCTGAAAGCTGTCAATAAGCAAGACAAGTCGAAATTCAGGAACATGGCGGTAACAGGGACCATCAACTGTCAATGCAGTCATGTGTTTATCCTCTCTTGCGTTGATTTGCACCACGGCGAGAGGTGAGCACAATTTCTGGCAGACCGGGGCGATGACCGTTGAATATATTCATCTAGATTTGCCAATGCTGATATGTGCCTTGCGATGGAATTGACTCAGCACCAGCCCAATGAAGAATTCGAGTTCATTCTGAGGATCGAACTCGATGATGTCGATCAGATTACCACTTACGATATTGCCTGCGAGTATTTCATTCACCTGGAAGACCGTTTCAAGGCACATTTCCCTGCACTGGTCCCACGACTCAAGAAAATGCGATGGGGCATACCGGCTCTTCATGTTCAGGGCCACCAGGATTCGTGCACATATCTGTTTGGAACGGCATACATGGAGTGTGTGGGACATTTCCACGGTGAATCGGCAGAGCAATACTGGCCAGAATCAAACCAGTTGGGTCCCCATGTTCGTCAAATGAACAATGGACATAGACAGGACACAATGATTAAGCATCATGGTGACTGGAATGCCAAGAAAGCCGCGTCAATAGGTGAGTTACCACCACTCAACTAGCAACTCCTGGCTTCATATTTTCCCAGCTTCTGCCCTAGCCGACGAAATTCTGGAGGCAAAAAAGAAATATCTTGAGAAACGGAATCATTTCATCGGACTTAGTATGTCATTCAGCGATCGGGTCGGAAAATGGAGAGAACTATCACGCGCACCGTCCAAGATCGGGAAAGAGGCCATTAGTGTGTATAAGCATAAAACCACAAAAGGTCTGTACTCTGTTGTATCAATTACTGGCAGCTCAGAATATTTCCAGTACCTTCTCAACAGGCAATCTTTCAAAAAATGTTGAATGATTATAGCTCATTTTCCACTACTATGATTCCCAAGAGCAAGATTGCCCAGTTCATGGATGAGGGCCTCAAGATCCAGGACTTGCAGTGCGTTCACGTTTCCCCGGATAAATGTCCTCTGAAATGCTAGCAGGCGCAAGCTCCGCGATCTTGTTCACGCAACCCATGACCATGATTTGGTAGCGCGCCGCAAGGAAATCACTCAGCGTACGTCAAAGACTCAAATGCGGCTCGATAAATGGCGCAAGATCCAGAAGGAGTTGATGCCTCATGTCGGGGACAAAATTGCAGCACAAACCTTGGCTGCACCGCCAATCCACGACGAGAAATTATTCTTACCATCTGATTTCCCCAGAGAAGCGGACCGGCAGGCCTTGGACCTTGTCAGTTTGGCGGTGGAGGAGGCTCGATGGAGAGAGGGTCAGGTGTTTGACTTGTTGCGGGCCATTCAGAACATTGTCAAGACCATTTCGACATTATACGGTCGAAAGAAGAAGAATGAGCGACAGCAGAAGCAAAACACTAGAGCTGGGGACAATATTGAAGAGGCAAAAAAACTTCGAAACCAGTATATGGAGTCATATGAGATTACGAGGCAAGCACTCATCGCACTCGATGCCGGCTCTGCCTTTCCCCATCTTACGGAAGCCGACCTTTACATGAAGCCTGTAGTGCAGAAAAGGCGTGTCGGCGACTCGCAGCACACAGATGGTGCGCTGTGGAGACTCCAGGCCGTGATTCCACCGGAGGGTGAAACCGGCCAAGCATTTGGAAGCACACTCCACAATACAGGTAGGCTCAACCCTCGCTTGACTGCAGAGATGGCTGCTAAATCTGGTCGTCTACATAGATAATCCAACGGTCAGCGGTACGCAGATGGATAAGCGGAAATCAGGTACGATAATTGGATAGGATGGAGCCTCAACTCATATCTCGATCAGCACCTCGTCAGAAGAAGAATTCCAACGAGTCTGTTGCAAAGGTTGTCGATGAGCGGCCAGAAGGTTGGGTATGGCAGTTGGGAAGGTTATCCAAAATGTCAGATGCAGAGATGGATGAGTGGTCAAATGAAGGTGAACTCGCAGGCCCAGCTCATTCCACATATCTGATTGCCCCTCGCATGATCAAAGGTGACCGGGTTCAGTGGTTCCGAGCTGAAGCAGAGATGCAGCGGTGGCAAGAGCAGAAAGAACAGAAGCTAGCCGAGCTTTTGAGGACAAACCGGAGTTTTCTGAAGATGGAGGCCACCTGGGCCATATTGGCACTCGACAGCGCGCAGAAAAGTCTTGGACACAGTGCATATGCGAGACAGAAGGCTGCCATGTATCGCAAGCGTGCAGAAAGGGCACAGGCACTGATTACGGCCGTCGGGTATGGGGACTTGTTGGCACCCGATGCGAGCATCATTGCACGAGTGCAGCAGGAGCGAGACCAGGAGCTGAAATTTGTAGCTGATGCTCTATCTGTGAAATAGCACAACCATGTTTAATTCACAGCGTTCCGGAATTGCCGTCTGGAGATTCCGGCTGGTTTAAAGACCGTGATTAAACATGTTTAAAGGCTCTGATTAAACTCTTACTTAAACATTGCCCCGTCTGCTGAAGACCTCCCAGAAAGTCTGGAACAGGAAGATTCCTTTAGGGCAAAAAATGAGGGTAGCCGAAACGCAGCTAATGCAAAATGCCTATATGGCATCATTTGTACGCATCTGTTCAATGTCATTATGGTGCAGTTGGTTTCGACGTTAGCCGCCAATTTTGAGTGTTTATGGAAGGTTGCTGGTTCAATTCTCGCTACGTCGGTTTTTTTTGAAGTTTCCGCCGGTTTAAAGACCGCTATTAAACGTGTTTAAACACCGCGATTAAACCCACACTTAAACACTGCCCCGTCTGAGCCCGTACGTCTTTCAATCAAAAGGGGGAACCCCGGCCTTTAAGTAAATCAGTGCTTGAACGCGATTTACCATTGGAATGCCCATTGTTTAATCAAACTTGGTATAGATTTATGATGGCTCTGGTCAAGCAACAAAAACCAGATCGGAGGTCGAGCTGGCGCTGATGATCCATCAGGTACTCCCGTCACGTCGCTCCTCGGATCAGAGGGTCATCAGCTTCTTTGTTAGTACCACTAGCCAATGAGCTGACTGCACATGTCGGTGGGCATTCATTTTCGTTGCTGTGTCTTTCGCACACCGCCTGCGCAATGATGATAATCTGCAATCTGTCTGTCGAGCGGGAGATAGATACAGGACCCTATACAGTGGACCTTACAATAGATGCACCTCAAGTTTTGGAAACAAATTTCAAGCAAGTTTGGTTTTCTCGCTCCCTCTCAAAAATTCACGTACCAGACAAGGCTCATTGACTTTTCGGTCTCCACAAAGCCACTTTTCGGACAAAAAGGTCCAAATTTTCGGACCAGCCTTTGGTGGTGCTTCATGGGGCGGGCCTCCAATCGCTTACCGGTCCTCAGCTCAAAGCACCAAAGTTACCACATTTTCCATGACCTCCCTAGACAGGTTAGGGTACAGGGATGACCATTTTTCTCATACATTTATCACAGATGATCCGATATGTGACCAGAATTTAAATGGTCCACGTTTTCTCCTAACGGGACCGCGCCGGAATATACTACCCACCTACTATATTTTCTAATGGAACCAAGTTCAACTCACGGCCTAAATCCAATTACGCATTTCATCTGGCCTGGGAGATACTGTGGTTGATGTATCTATTCTCAGAGGGCAAACATAATACTGAGGAATGTTGAAGCCATAAATAAGTTCTGGACAATGAGTTTTGATATTTCAACTGGCTCTCCGACTTGCGCACGCGAGAAATATCGAAGCTGTTGATTAAATTGGGAGAAGGAGTGCACGATCATCAGTGTGATTTCATCTATTGGCTGATGTGATCTACCACTGGATAAAATATTCATGTCTAACATTGTATCTGTCCATGAGGCCGCGGCGTCTTCTGAATTCTAATAAATTCCGAAGCTGATCATTATATTTTCCATGGTGTAGCACGGGCACACTGCTAGTGGTATAAAAAGCACATTGGGAATTGGTCAAAAAAAGAAAATCTTCATTGCAGCCATTGTCGGACTCACTCGCGACACCGAGTAAATAAATGTTGACTATAAATGTGCACTAGCGTGGCACGAGCACAGAGAGCGCGGGACCAATAGGTTCGAAATTGTATATCCACACAGAGAGGGTACGTATAATACCCATGGTGCTACTACATTTCATGCGGTTCAATTTGCGAGAAATCAAATCAAGGGATCTCATGCCCGTCTAGAAAAGAGTGCTAAAGTACGGGTATCAGTCTAATTCTTCCTTATAACTGAGTTCTATGTTACTGTTAGGAGCCATAGAAATGTATTTTGCTCTGCCGGGGCAGGAAGTGGGGTTCTCCGGTGCCGTGGTGCCCAGGTCGCGGGAGACGTTGCGCTAGATATTTGGTACGCCAAGGAATACAATGTTGCAAGGTCCAGCTCGGACTTGAGTACAATCATGGACGAGCATTGAACCAGAAAAATGGCAGAAGATCTGCACCACGAGAGGTAGTGCGAATAAATCTTTGGAGTTGCAAAGACCTGTAGCATCTGACCATTGAGATTGCGCGCGATGCCTTTGAGGGGAGGATATCGGTCCCTGTGACGGGATTCAATAATACCTCATTTTTGAACGAACGAGGATAAACTCCGCAAGTGATTGATGAATTAGTTGCGTCGCAATACTGTGTATCGGAACTGACGTTCCGTCGCGTGTCCCAGCCATGCTCGTGTCGCCACGTGCGCGACACCTCAACGGATCTGTACATTCCGAGCCTGGATTATTTTCATCTCCGTTTATCCACCTGGACTTGATTATCATGATGCACACCTAACACTGCCCTCACTAATGCTGGTGAAACCCAATGGAGTGGAGAATAAGTTACTGGAATGTCCGGAAAGTGATGAGGCAATGAGCATGTGGAATGGCTGTGAAGGATACAATGCTGTGAATGTCAATCGGCAGAGTTACGGGCTCGCTTGGGCCCGGAAATGGTCCGCGGTCCGGAATCGTGGCACAGCACGTGACAGGTATTCAAGCAGATAAAAAGCTGGTTTGGACAGTATTCAGTGGGTACCCCACATTATTGTGGCTGTTCCTGCACCATTCAACTTGGGCAGGCAGTACACTTTGGCTCTTCATCCATCGTGCTCAGCGTAACCTACAGGCGCGAAATTAAAGGATCCGCGGCCGCGCTGGGTTGCTCGCTTCGCAGACAGTTGATTTACAGGATATTAGTTGCATACATAGCGATAATGCTGAGGATTTTTCCATGGTCTCAAGCCTGCCCCATCGATATAGCATGATATAACAGGATCTGGAAGAGAGGATTGTGTACAAAATTGGAGTCACTACTGTCCCCGCAGGGTTCATGTAACTTCCGTAGTAACAGTAGCCTGCCAGCGCGAAATAATGAGATGAAATTATGCAAGTGCAAGCAAAAAACCATTATCTGACTTGATGTGAACAAGTATGATTATCCATTAGTTTCCTCCAGCAACTCGATATATGTGTTGTCGTTGTACTGGACATTCTAAGGCAACTGAGTCAGCTTTAGGTGAGAGGAGATTAACTAGGGAAGTTTACCTGAACAATTTTTGTGAGAGACTGGGCAGTGTTGAAAATCATATCCATGAAGGGTGTATTAAAACTATCCGCAAGGATTTGCAAAGTATTGACATTTAATGTCATAAATGCTGTGATGTTGTGCAATTGGATTCGACTGGCAGTGGATTGCTGAGCCATTGGTGGGTCATTGTGCGTGAAAGATGAGGTATTTTATGCTACATCGCCCTGGGAAAGCTTAGGAATTTCCCATTTCATTGGTTGCGATTTATAACCACTTTCCCATGCTGATCAAGATATATGCCTTCTATTCGACGGGAATGATCAACAAGGTACGATCTCCAGTCATGGTTCTCTGCTTCAGGCCATACATTGCCGACTCTTTGTCAGGGTCTATATTCACACCATCACTCCCATCTACACATTTATCAGACAATCTCCGAACCTTGACACGGGCCCTTGCTAGTCTAGATCTCTTAAAACAGATGTACCTCCGAGTCTTTGGCACCTGCTGATCTCACTGCTCCCATCATGATCATATTCGCCACTAAATTATGTATAAAAGCAGGGTAGTTTACGCCTGTAAAAGCAGACTCAATAGACTCTTTGGATTATCCCCCCATCAAGCTATCATCTTCTCACCCACGCTCCTTCCTGCTCCTTTCCACTTCATTGTCTGCGCCACATCTCCTATCTCAACAGCATATACCTAGGGCGGCCCTGGGCGGGGATAAGACATCAATCGAGTAGCAGCAGGTTTAGCGTGGGGGTTCGCGTCTGGCGCTTGATCTGAGCCTCCATTTTGATACGTTGTTTGCAGACATCGTCATCCTTGACTTGAAATGAAAATGCAAGAGCTATGAAAGCATCGGGAGACGGGGGAAGCCAATTGGGTGAAGGGTGGTTGAGAACGTCGAAGAGCGAGTCCCGGTTGATCGCCTCTAGCACTTGGCGGCGACAGCTATACAGCAAGGCGAGGCTCACTCGGAACAGGAACGGAATTCCTGAAGAACACCAGTCAAAATAGTCGCAGAGTTAGGAAAACAGTTGAGTATACCTTCGAAAAGGAAGAGGTCCCAAACCCTATTCAGATAATCATGTGGAAGGGCGTCCACAAACAAGGTAGAGAACCTACGCAACACTGAATTAGTCGCCCGATTATCTATCCTCTCAGTGAACTTACCATGGACGACATAGATCGACGGGATTGATGCTCATGTCGGTAAGAACCTTCTTGGCAACCCGAGCGTCGTTGGCTTCGAGAGTACGACTGAATAACACCGCGTCGACCTCTAGTTGCGTGGTATTGAACGAAAAATAAGGCCGCAGATACGAATCCATGATCGATACAAGTATCCAGAATGCGTCTTCTTCAGGGGAGAGGGCTAACAAGTGGCCAGCGATGAGAATTAATCCTGACCGAGATTAGTTCTGCAAAAGAAGGTAGTGAAGACGACTTACCCCTGGAATACTCGACGTCTGGTACCATGGTCAGATACGCTTGCAGCACGGCCATGAGGGCCGCATGACTACTGTGCATGTGTGGATGGTCCGCCGAGCACCTCTGGACGTCTCGCTCGATATCAGCCAACGCACTTACCCGCCGACGCTTTCCTAGCTGGGCATAGACTCCTGGTAACCCCTTCGATTTCCCGTCCGTAAGGTGCGACCAGACCAGGAAGCGAACAGACGAGGGTACGCTCCCATCCATCAAAAGGTTCTTCACTTTTTTGTTCTTCTTGACTTGAGCCGGAGGAACAGCACCCATCAGAGAAACCCACTTCAACTCCCGCCGCCGATTTGCGTCGATGGATGTCTCCGAAGACGACGAATTATGTCTTGTGCGTTGAGGATTCGGGGTTCCGCCCTCACTGCACGGTTTGAGAGGCTAAGTAGGATGATGTAGACGACCGTCAATTCCCTCACCCAGGTACAATGAGAATCAACTCCGCGTCTTGATACAGAGTTGGCAAGATATCCTCAAAGAAACTGGTTGCACACGTAGAGGAATGTGGCAAGAGTTCCAACGCTCGAGGCCTATAAAAACATAGTAAAAAGTAGACGAAATAATTGAGGGATACTTACATCCGCAACAGCTGGAGAAGTTTGGTGAAACATTGATACCATTGTTGGGTGGACCAATGTCCTCGATCCAGTTTGGCAAACCAGCTGGAAAAGCCATTCAGGATGCGGGTAGCCAGGGAATCCACGCCATCGTAGTCGAATGGAGGTTCTGATTCGTCGAAGGAGCCCAATATGAGGATGTCGACTCCGATATCCTTGAGCACCTGGACCATTACCGAACATAGCTTCTTTGCAACCTGCGCATGAACACCTCCAGTATCCAGCCAGAATCCAGGCAGGTCAAGAATACCGCCGAGATATCGTACACAGAGTGTCAAGTTCGATTAATATCCACTCAATGACACTCAATCCCCCGTCTTCACAGATGGTCAAGAGTGGGACACTGCTCTTCTCCAATGTTGTCGAGGTTTTTGTATCTGATAGACAGGTCGCAGCCAATGTTTTCCAGAATTTCCACTCTTTATCTAAGGGGGCAGTAGAGCAATCCCAGAGTGCTGATATAGCTGTTGTCGATACTGCGCCGTCCAAACATTTTGCGCAGAGAAAAACCCATCGAATCCCTGGAAACGAGGTGATAAGATCTACGATGTGTTTGAAGGCCTGATACTGCGTTTGGGGGGATTCAGTGCTGTGAAATGCAGGTTATGGTTGGTTATATATGTGGTGACAAAACAGATAGCAACCACGCACGGTAGAGTATATTTAACAAGCTTGATGCAACACTCCTTCAGTTTCGGAGTGACTGACGTGCGCAAAAGCTCCAGCTGACGAACTCGTTCTTCGCCAGTCCCAAGATATAATTTAATATTCTGGGTAACGACATGAGGACCCATGCCTAAGGCATGTGCGGCGCGGTTGGCCTGTTTCTCCAGAACAGTGCCCAACGAGGTGTAAACCTGATCCAAGGTGCGACCTGGCGATGGATTCCGGAGAGCATTGAGAACGAGCGCCCATCCTCCTCCCTCGGGACGTGAATTCTCCTCGATCTTCGCAACAACTTTGTCTGTATCAGGATCCCATGGTATGAGTGCGAGGGTTGAGTCCATACTGCGGGAGTACGAGGAGGTGAGTGGGTGAGTGGGTGAGAGCGAGAAGAGAGTCGCGGGGACCGGCGCTTAGCGACACAGCCGACAGACAGCCTCAACACAGCTTTTTTTCACAGGCCTCCCGAGCGGTCCTCCACACTCGTCAGACCGCTCATACAAAGTACTTTGGGATCATATTTTCAATGAGTATGTTGTCCGGTCGTGATGCTCGCGAAAGTCATTGGTTGAATGAATCAAGCATGCAAAGCTTGGGCCCCGAGCCGATCGCACTGGAGGCAAGTCCCACGGGCGTCGTTTCACGGCATTTGATGGGTAGAAGACCGACACTTGCCACCGCCACATGTCAGAACAAAGAGGGTTTGTATTAATAGTATCGGAATTACGGCCCGACGTCACCGATCACAATTTCCACGTACTTATCAGCACCTCTCTATAGCTCTTTCGGACTTGTTGGGCCCTCTACCAATTCCACACTTTGCAGCTTCCTGCCACTCCGTTTGTTTCTCTTGCTTTTTGGGGTCTGTTCTGCCAATGTGAAGCATTGTCACTGTGTGAGTTGGGAAGTCAGCCGGAGCCTCGGAGGTTTCTCAGAACTCGAATTCGATGTTGTGCTCAATGCCCGAAGAATTTGAGCTTCGGCTGCATCAGTAAAAGATGCATGCAAGGCATCTAAACCCATTTCAGCATGTATGCTCGCATGTTTTTACCTGCATCCGTGTTAATTGAAGCCTCAACTTCTGTTCCGCTTAGTTTCCACTCGAACAATCGGGTTCAAGAAGCAGAACAACTTCATGAAGCACAAATTTTGCATAAGGACTTTCTGTAGCTGAATGTTGGCTGAATCAGCTGAGTTCATGGATGGGTGCTTCATCGGTTAACCTTGTCTGCAGACACTGGATTTATCCCTTCAATTTGCTATCACACACTCCCACCTGCCTTTCCAACACATTGGAAAGACCACAGATCTGGAACCACGCACATTTCCCACACTAGAGTAAGATTATGCTACTTCCTTCAAGTCCCCTCTCTGCAAGCTACAAGTCCTTGACTTGAATTTAAGTTTTATTTGTTTCACAAATGTTCTGCTCTGGACTTTTCTCCTAAATTCAAGCCCTTGAGCTGAAGACTTGCTCTTCTATTGGAGTCTCTTCTGATTCAGTGATATCTCAAAATTGAAGTGTGATGGAAAGAAAAAAGCCAACGACACGAGTCATGTACTTCAATCAGGATTCAAGTCACAGCAAGGCCTTGAATGTGGTGTGAGGATTCCAAAATGTGTATGTATGGTCTTGGTCATTCTGCATGCCGGAAAAAACCCGGGTGAGGAGAGGTTTTGAGGGCCTGATCACACGTCAATGTGCAACATTTAAAGCACAGAAATAGAACCTTGTTGGCGACGCTTGGCTCAATGAGTACACGAATGTGACCTTAAGCGGGGCCGTCGTCGATGGGTACGGTACACACACTTGTTTGCGGTATCGGCAAGGTCGCACAAACGGGTTTACAGTCCGACCAACGTTGCAGGTTTGTTGGTGGACATTGTGAAAGTCGTCGGCCTCTTAAGTTGTATTAATTTGTACCATAGGCTATGCTGGACCATGTATACCGAATTTAATCTGACTTGTTTGAAGCCGAGAGTATTGTTCCCATTATGTAACAATTCAAATCCAGTAGTTCGTCTTTTCATTGTTCCAGTTACTGTTTTGCTACTCACACCGTCGAAAGACTTATCTTGACCTATGTCAAGAGGTTAGCGGAGAGTAGATAAACTAGGAGGAGAAAACAAACTTGCAAATTCTTATTAAATTAATTGTGTACAAAACCGGGGCCGAAGTAGCTGCAATCAGAATCCCTTTTGGGACTCGGGTATTTATTCACTGTCAGCAAGCAATGAAAGGGCTGCTGAAGGATCAACTTTCAGCAGCAATTTCCAACAAAGGAGAAAGCACATCTTTCCAACAAAGCAGAAAGCAATGTTGAAAGAAGGTCTTTCAGAAGCCCTTTTGGGTAAACTGAAACAAAGACTTTCATTGATTTTGGAAAGTGCTGCAGAGAGAGGATATTTCAGGAGAACCCCAGGGTGCACCCTAGGGTGCAGCCTCAGGTGCACCCTGAGCTGCACCTGAGGGTCCTAAGTCACTCTTGTTCAGTATAATAGAGGGTAGAATAAAAGTGCATGGAGGAGGATTTGGGATGAATGCACCGGGCAACAGCAGAGGTAGTGGGGCTTCAGAATTGAGTGGCACAGGAGGAGGGTCACAGGTGAAACTCACGCAAGGGGTGGAACAAAGGAAGAAATATGCCACAGTCAAAGGTCTTTGAAAATAGGAATGTCAGAATGAAGGAATAAAAATGCAGAGGTCAGAACTGCATACAGTGAGACTCAATTGATCATAGTGCTAAGTGAGTGGCATACAGGGAGGGTCAGAGGTAAAAGAAATATGAGAAGCAGAACACGATATACTGGGCTACATTGCAGCCAGTGCAGGACAAGTGGCACTTGATGAGGGTTGAGGTTGAAAAGAAAATGTCTCGGTGAGGGTCAGACAGAACAAAGCAAATGAGGTTTTGGATCGAGTGGCACTATATGAGGGTCAAGGGTAAAAAAAACTGTCAGAAGGCCAAGAAAATTGTAGCAAATGCAGGAGAAGTGGCACTCAGTGGGGGTCAGACAGAACAAAGCAAATGAGGTTCAGATCGAGTGGCACTGCATGAGGGTCAAGGGTAAAAAGTGTTCAGAAGGTACTCAGCGAGGGTCAAGGTAAAAAAAAGTGTCAGAAGGAACTCGGCCAGGGTCAGATCAAATCTAATGAGTTTTGGACAAGGGAAATTACAATTAGTGACTGAACAAGTGGAAAAATGTTCAGAAGGTACACACTGTCAATGTAACACACACTGAGGGTTGAGGTACAAAATGTCAGAAGGTGGGTCAGATCGAATTGAATCACTAAGAAAATGATACCCACACAGAATGAGTGGCACTCGATGAGGGTCAAGCATAAAAAATGTTCAAAAGGTACTTGCTACGGGGTGAGGTAAAAAAATTCGGAAGGTGGGTCAGATCAAATCAAATGAGGTTTGCAAGAAAATCAGAGAACAAGTGGCACTCGGCGAGGGTCAAGCATAAATGTCAAGATATTCACCGAGAGTCAATGTACAAAATGTCGGAAGGTGGGTCAGATCAAATCGAATTACTAAGAAAATCATACCCACGCAGAACGAGTGGCACTCGATGAGGGTCAAGCGTAAAAATGTTTGAAAGGTACTCACTAAGGGTTGAGGCAAAAAATGTTGGAAGGTGGGTCAGATCAAATTGAATCACCAAGAAAATCATAGCCACGTCGCCCACCCCCGCCTGCCATCGAACTTGATGAAACACCGCCGCCAGAAGCTCTAAAAGTTCCAACGCCCACACCAAATTTAAACGCCGTCGCCGCTGCACCTCCAATCCTTGCACCATTTCCGGTGGACGGACCACCCCCTGGTCCAACGCTCCCAGAACTGGCTCATCCTTCCGAATGGTGCCCTGGATGTCACAGAATCTGTGATCATGCCTCGGGGGAGGTGCCTGTGATAAGATGCAATGAGTGCGGATTTTGGTACCATGTGAAGTGTGCCTTGGACATCTCTCCGCACCTTGACCCAAATTCGGATGCATGGTTGTGTATCGGCTGCGATGGCTTCGATTTAAGGCCAGATCCAGCGTGGAGCGATGTATTGTAACCATTTATCATACCGACAATGCTGAAATTTAAATTCATCCACACAGGTTGGGGACGTATATCATGTTCAAAACGTCGCCGCAAAGTGCATTTTATCCCGCCCGAGTGGCCGGTTTGACGAGCACGGACGCCGTCCGAATGGAATGGTACAAGGACAATATTTACGACAGAACAGAGCGCCCACTGGAGAGTGAGTTTGTCACTACCAAAGCGGATTGCGCCAAACATGCCGCCGCCGATGCTGATTTGACTTATGAGTCGGTAAGTTGCTGTTGTCGTGCGGGTAATTTTCTAACTTATTTCAGGATAATGTCGGGTGCATCAAATGGCCCCTTCGACTTACCGAAGATGCTGGAGAGCTGCACAATTACACCAACCCTGCGATCTCCGCAACTCTTCTGGTCGCACGTCAGCCTATCCTGGATATCATCACTGGGTCTCTCTTCCATCCCATCGTCCCAGATTATGACCTGTGGATGGCGAGTGCGCAAGAACTCAAAGCAGAAAAACATGCCAACGACTTTGCGCGGAAATTCTTCAGCGCTGCGATTCTACTGGGAGATGCCTCTTTGATTGACCCGCATACCGAGTATGTCCTTCAGGCATTGTCTGCGGGCATATTGCCTGTGCAGGAGGCTGTGGAAGGGTTCCCGATCGACCTACGGCGTCGGGCCATCATAATCGCTCCACTCCTGTTTCAGCTTGCTATCCTGCGGATGTACCTGCGGCGCACACCTACGGATGATGAACAGATCTACTATCTCACTCGCAGTTTCGATCAAGCCGAGTTGCAGGCCCTCCACCCCGATGATCCTTTCGCGGGAGCCAAAAGAGGCAAGGTCATCAGAAATATGACGGTCCCTGAAATCGTTCTGCAGGCCGCTGAAAGTAGCATAGAGGCGGGAAAACATTCCCCGCAGATGGTGCCATATCGGCACACGCATTTCCAAGGCCGCAGATGCCCGTATCCCCCCGAGCTTTGTGCTCGCCAACGCATTTGATGCTCACGGACAAGATTACACCTGGATCCATTCAAATATCCCTGGAATTTCCCATCCCCTACTCCCTTCTCTTTCGGAAGTCCCCAAATCCCGTCCATCGAGCCCGTTGTCTGATTTCCGATGGATATGGAGGTTGAACTTGCACTCGAAGAACCAAAACAGCATGCCAATAAGTCTGGAAATAAAAAGCGCAAGCGCGAAAAGGCGGAAATTGGGGTGGAGATAACTCCCCAGGCTGTTCAGGCTCATAGGCCACAGCTGAGACGTAGTGCGAGGACTCATAAACCGCGCAAGTGATGTTTTAGGAAGATTTTGCTACTCAATTAAAGTTGTAGAGTTTCCTAGCATGGTTTCTGACGACTTTCATTGTGTTTCCGAGTGGGTTAAAGCTTAGATTTAACATTACTTGGATGTATTGACCATATACCAGTTAACGCTGAACTCTGGGAGTGGGAAACAGCTTTGAGGTACCCGTGTTGGACACGTGCCACCGATGCAACGGGAGGAGGGCGAATCACAGTAGATTGGAACGTGCCTGAGAAGCCACTCTGCCAGAATGAGGCAACATCCTCTTCTCTGGCTGCTCAGACACTGATCCACAAAAGATATAGCGCCTGTGAAAAATTCCAGTTTTATACGGCCAAGGCACTCGGGCAGACATAGGCGGGAATTTGGATACATCGTAAAGATGTGTCCCAGATGCCTGGGGCACTGGGTAAAGCTTTGCTAAGATGTTGGTACACCAAATTTCGAACCATATAAGTAAGCTGTCAATAAGTAAGTTTCGCCATGCGTGGGAAAAGCTAGGTAAAGTTAAGTAACTTCGGATCAGCGATGCCGAAGGGGTAAGTAAAGTTAAAAGTAAGCGACCTAAGTTACTTTATTCACTCTCAAAATATGGCACTGCTCTTTTTCAACTCTACCATTATGAGTTCGCTGGGGAAGACGCTCATGTTAACCTACCAAACACCAGGGAAGGCTTGCTTTTGTACTCATAAATGCCTATTGGCATCCAGGAAAATCTGTGATTTTGTAATAAGGCATCCAGTGATCGCGCATCAACCTTTTCAACAGAATACAACATGCGAGGTACGAGCACCACATTTTTGGGGTGTCTCTCTATGAAAGACTACACCAGACTTTCATTCCAACAACAGAGATGTTGTAGGAGCACATGCACAATTGAAGCCGTGTACGGAGACTACCGGCCGAGTCCCACGCTATTTATGTTCCGACTCCTTGTTCTCATCCACGCGGCAACGGCGCTGGCTATCACTGCCGTGGCAAGTGTCATTGCAAGCGTTGGTCATGTACCATGAACCCATTCCCACGGCACTTGCCCCCAGTGCGAATCGGACACCTCAATCGGTTTGCTGTAGGATGTTGCGGTGCTTCAATGAAACACTACATTTTGATGGCTCCTCGGCCAACTTGACCCGAGGTCGGCTGAGGTTGGCCGAGGTTGGCCGAGGGGCCTCGACCGGGTTGGTCGAACCCCTCGGCCAACCTCGACCAACCCGGTCAAGCCCCTCGGCCGACCTCGGCCAACCTCAGCCGACCTCGGTCAAGTTGGCCGAGGGGCCATCAAAATGTAGTGAAAGAGGGACAAAACCGAACCAACCGAAACAAGGCCATATCCAGAAGACTATATCACAACATACACACCCTTAATCCAACATTTTTGTTGACAGGGCTGAGGGCTCCAGAGCGGTCCACCAATACAAAGATCTGTAGTTACCTGTTGAAAAAAGCGGTTCCATAAATTGTATCGTATTTTCAATTCAGATCTTGCCCCGTTGTCAAAACCCGAAACTTATTTGTTAAAAGAATAAAGAATGGGCAGCTGATTAAGCGCCATTCCTAAATGCCGTTGCGTGTTTGCGCTGCCTCACCATACTGTACCAAAGGCTCAGGTGACGGGTGAACTGAACGATTTTGGTGTGACGGTGACGGGGCGGTTTTCAGGCCCGAAGAGGCTTGAAACATGCTCAAAAATGGCAAAAATTTCTATCCGGCAGTTGCCGGATTCTCATTTTCTCGTGATTGCCGAGAAATGAACATCTACCCCAGTGAACAATTGAGGTGACAGGTGACACCCCGTGAACCTTTGGTCGAAACGCTACAGTAGAAGGGACAGAACCGAAAAAGGCCATGTATATATAATTCAGGATATCTCAACCCAAAAGGAATGAAGATCGACCTGACCAAGTCCGTGCAGCGCAGAATCAGTGCTGCAGAGATTGGGAAATACAACGGCACCTGTGGAGAAAGCGCAAATCACGGTGTGCCTTGCCGTTGTACTGAACCAAACGTCAACTGTACTGTAGTACAAAAAATAACGACCATTTGAACAACGCACATCGAGTTGGCCGCGCTAGCCCTGCAGAAACCTTTATTCAACCACCGATACTGGATCGTCGGACTCCGAGTCAGCACCGGTCTCATTTCCCGGATTCGTGTTGGAATATCAAGGGTACGATCCCATGGACCGGTGGACCTTGATGAAGCACCGTATGTGGCATACCATGTGAAATGGCGAACACCGTACATGGTCTACGATGGTCCACCATCCCAAAAAGAAATGACACGACCACGTGTTTGATCGTACGCCTTGCATTTGCACCCCAAAACACAACGTAACAAAGCAGGGGAGTTTATGCCTGTAAAAGCAGACTCAATAGACTCGACAGATCCCCCCATCAACGTATCGTGTTCTCACCCATACTCCTTCCTGCTCCCTTCCACTTCATTGTCTATGCCACATTACCTCGCAACAACTCGAAGTTCACATATTGTTTTGTTAACGAAGAGAAACGACACATGTTCTGACAAGTGGTTGAGGCACACGTCCCAGCGGCATCAGCTGTTGGTCATCCGAGGCCGTGAGTAACGAGTTAATGGGCACAGATAAAACCATCAAACTCCACTACTCTTCACCTGGGCGATAGCATGCCGCACCGAGCACAGGTGAGTCTTCTGCTCATAGCCAGAAATGTGGGTCGATCATCCGGGAAATGGGGAGTGCGGTTAAAGTGAGCGAAAAGTCCCAGAAATGTCGTACAGGCGTGGAATGAAAATCAAGTGAGGATAGGGCAATGGGCCGTGTGGGCGTGAGGTACGGGTGTAGGTCGAGAAGGCTCGGTGAGGGGAAGAATGAGTGGCTCGGGTGTATCGGGTTCACTGACGGTGTACTCGCACCGCGCGGTGGAGCGCTCTTTTCACTGGCCACAGCGATGGTGGTAATTCAGGAGTAAAACGGGGATGTTTGGCACTATGTACCGACGAAAAAATATACAGACTGATGGCCGATGTACCGAAAGTAAGCCAGGAGATGTGGTTAGGGGGAAAGTCCGCGAGCATGCCATTCCACCCTTCCACAACGACACGAGCGTTGCTGCCCCAAGACGAAAACCGAATGAGAGATAGATAGTATGCACATAAAACTCAGAGTACTCCCTCGGCAAGGCACAATTTCAAGAGAAGAACAAGGAAAGAAACATTCGAACACAAACAGAAGCCGACCCCGGCATAGAAAAGGCAAACCGCACAGAGCAAAATCCGAAGTGCGAGCCATGCAGAGCCATGCCCCGTGAATCGCGAGGCAGAGTCCAAGGACGGGCTAAGAATCGAGTGAAATAACCGAAAAAAAGAGAAGAAGAAAATGGTACTTCAAAAAAGGGTGGGTACTGATGTGGATTTGCTACCTTGCTCCATCACAGTAATGCGGATGATCGCTGAACCGCTCAACGAATTCGACGTTGCGTGCGCTGCGGCGTGGCGAGAGCACCCAGCACCCATCGCTCGCGGGGACACAGGCTCCAATTTCCTCTAGGTGAAACCAAAACGGACAGGAAGCACAGAAAAGAGATATAGCGTAGGAAGACCATGTCGGCTGGCGCCCCTGCCAGTGCAACACAAGATTCGGCAGAAAGGACTGCCCTCCCTAAAAAATCAAGGTCCGGCACCGGACAGGAAGAAAATGTGGAGTACCACTGCGTTGAGACCCTCTGTAGTCAGAGTCTGACTACGTTCAAGGAGCTTGGACTACTTCTGACTTAAGTCTGACTACAGCCGTAGCCAGACGTCGTAGTCAAAGGGTTTGACTACGTTCACGGAGCTTGACTTGCGGCACGTAGTCAGGCTGTGCTATAAAATTATTTTTCACAGAATATTATGTGGTCGGTGCACCGTTAACTGACAATGTGGTTGATTGTGTGCCGTGGTCTGTGGTTGTGGTTAGCCATTTTCCGCGGCTGGCCCAGCCGAATTCTCACGGTTCGCGGCCAAACGAGACACAAGAGGGCAACTCCCCACTTTGAATGGTGCAGTACATATTTTGCCACAGTTTTTAGGTCGAGGTCATTTTTTCCCAATGACGATAATTTTTCACACCATCGCAGTAACCGATGCAACAGTTATAATGGTTGAGAAGATGCAGGTCATGATGAGGAAAGGTGGGTCCAAACATAACACCCTTTCCGAAGAACTGTAAGTAGTAAATAATGAGGTTTCAACACTGTTTACTTTTGCGGATGTAAGGGAAAAAATGAATCAGATTTTGTGCAACGGTCACATTGGTTCCATCGTATCTTTCCGAACTACAGCGTCGATGAAAGTGTCCAAGCTGGAGGCTAATCTGCTCCATCCATTTGTACATATTCACGGAGGGTCTCTTTGGCTTTGGTGACTTGCATTAGGTACCGTCTGCCAGAGCATACGAGAACCGCATGAGGATCGGTCAACCTTCAGCGAGCGAGGTGGTCACAGCAGCGGTTACACACTAAGTATTAGATCGAGGAACAGAAGGGAACCTGTCAGTTTGCAGCGAGCAAGGACACAGAAACACCGACAACCTGTTGGATAGAGATCAGCCTTCCTTCAGCGAGAGGCGCAGAAGCACTCTAGTAGATCCAGAAGCGCAGTGGGATCGGTCAGCCCTCAGCGATGCGCGACGGACACGGCGGCACTCACGCGAGACAGACACCGCGATACTCACTTTCTGTTCGACGCCGCGGATCGGTCAGCCGACGTGAGACGGACGTGGCAGCACTCACATCCTGTCCAACGCGCGAAAAACAGCACTCCGGGCGAACTTTTGTGGGGAAAATCCAACAACTGTTTACGAGAGACAGATCATTTATTCCCGCAGAACACAATATTGATTGCTATGGATTTCAACCTTCAGGCTTGCAAACCAATATTGCCATCTTTGCTAGTACTAATAGTACCATCCACTAAACCGGATCTATCGGAGACCACGGGCAGCGAAGCCAACACTCGCAGTCCTTCGTGCAGCTCGCATTGGCAGTGCCGCCGGGTGTGAGCAGAGGCGGCGACCCGTTCTTCGGCGCCGGCTGGGTCTTTGTCGCCGCGCAGGTGTATCCGAAGTCCAGGCACGCAAGGCGCTCGGCGGAGTCGGTGAGCCCGGCAGAGTCGGTGCAAACCGGCGTGTTGTGACATTGCTAGATTTGCTTCAGTATGTGCTTTCTGCTGAAGTGGGAAATCAATTACGCAAGGACTCCATGCAGGGCAGTTGGGGGTGGGAGTGCCGCCGCCCTCGCGGGCCTCTGCGTGGAAAGTGGGCTGAAAATAGAAAGTTAGTTGCAGAAAGCAGTAAATATTGTGAGAGTACATTCGCCACCACAGCCGTGAGGAACGGAAGGAGGATGGAGAGGAACAGCTTCATTTCGGATTTGTTTTCTGGGATGGCTTTGCTTCTGCGGCTCTTCAACTTTTATATTCCACGGTGTATTCATGGAGAAATTTAAACGGCTTCATGGAAGCATGATTGTTACCTTTTCAATTCAACGGAGAGAGCGGTGGGTTCTACACGCGTAATGTTTCCCCGCGCACTTCAATGCCAACCACAGCAAAGCCAAGATGAATTTCAACGCTCTATAGGATAGTTTCCTGATCCCTATCGCTTGTCGGTGATTGGCGACGGAATTTCGGAAAACCGACGGAATACTTCTCCGTGGGTATTCCGACTCGTATTCATCCAATGATTCCAATCCTGCGAATCAGTAGGTTTTTCATCTTCAAACGGTTTTCGCCTCCTTCTTCCCCTCTTTTCGCGCGTATTGGTCAACCATTTACATTTTGTATTTGTGAGTCGTGCCACATTCACCGAGGTACACGCACACCGAGACGTCTTCGCTGACCTCGAACTTCAAATACTCCAAGCGAAGCTACCATTTGCGTTATTGGTTAATTGTCAGTTCCCTACACCTTTCACAACACGCATGTGATGGCTGATTGTAATCTGGCTGTAAAGCAAGCGATGTGGCATGCTACGAACACTACAACGTATGAAGTGCCAAGCAACTTGAAGCAAGTGTGCGGTGTAACGTGTTCTTCCGCTTCAAGTGTGAAGAAAGCCATGGGCGGCGACGAGGGAGGACCAGGATTAATAGTATATGGGAGATAGGACGTTGCACAATCCAGTAAAGCGCGGGGACGCGAGCAAAATGAGAAAGTCGAGAGCAAAGACAACGGCAATAGATCATTGATCCAGACTGCCAATCAACACCGCCACCTAACCCACTCTCCCTTGACGGCCATGATCAAGCTACCTCAGAGGCCTCGCGCTGGTTCTTCCGTTGATCGTGGAAGCGCATTACAAGGCATACGATACATACCAGGCTGAGGAACTGCTCGAGAAATTGACGCGTCGGCTTCTGGTATTGATTCTGCAAATGCGCGCCTGCGCATTTTCCATCGCGCATTGAGCGCGCGCCGCCCAATAATCCGCGCACCCGGTTCTGGACCTCTGCAGTTGCTAGTGGTGTAGAATGTGGCTGAATGTGGTGGAGCCAGTCTCCCTCGTTCCAGGTACGTCTGCTTTACAGACTGAGAGATCATCTTCTTTCATTTCACTCATCCTTCCCCTTTCTTCAGTGCTGTCTAGATACCGAAGCACGACGACGACATATCGCCGCGTCCGCGTCACGATACTCTTACCGCTCGACACACCCCAGTGCAATGCGCAACGCTGGTCATCCAGGTCAACAAGGTATGTGACGTGCCCACGTATACATACCTTCCTTTTACCTGATCCAGGATTTGCGTCTTTCTGTTAGGCCTCGAGCGCGGCTCTCCGAGACTGTTCTTTTTAGCTTTCCCACGCCGTCCTGAATGCGGACATACACCGCACTCGTTCTCGGAAAACTACCCCTCTGCTCTGCGCTCGGTCATACTGTTCTTCTTTGGTGCGGAGGACAGGAGGGGCAGATGTGGTTCCTTCCCGTGCCTCTTCCTCTCCCGCCCGCCTAGGAGCACTCCTCCGGATTGTGCTCCTCTCCTCCCCGGACTCGACTAGGCTCGTCGGGGTGCTTTCACACTGGCCGACTTCCCGCATTGTTAGCGAGTCCGCCAGTACACACAAGCATCTGATGGCGCGGAAGAGCGAATGGGTGGTGCTCCCCATGCTCGTCTAATCGTGCATCCACGCGCGGTCCATCGCTCATCGTGCGCCTCCCGGTCTGTCCCGCATGGAGCGCGCGCCGCTTTGTATCTGTAGGACCATGTTACCATGTGGCCTCGCCCCCAAATGCGCTCGCCGATCGTCGGGGGTCGCGTGGAGCGTCTGTCGACAACGCACGGTTGAGAGCGTGCAGAAGCGGAGCCCGGGGCGCTTCTCTCGCTATCTCAACGCCCGAGGTACGCGGTGTTCTTCCAGATCTCCTTTCATCTCACCCATGCGTTACCGTTACTTAGTGTCCTCGACATATTTTCCGCGTCACGATTTTCGTTAACCCACCGGCCGCGCAAGGCGCAATGTGCATTACGCGTCATACTAGTCGTGAGGTACGTGTCCCCCTCAGACCTGTGCTTCGCTCCTGACGTTCAGATAGCTTTTTCGCTCATCCTGAATTGCCGCCTCTCCTCACCAGGCCCGCGCGCACCTGCCGTCTTCTCTTGCTAGGTATCGCGCACCTCTCCCTCCGCCAGCTCTGGACCTACATATGACCACATCCCGCGCGGCGTACTCCACCCCATGCTCCTTTCTTCCGGTGGACACAGACTCCTCCACCTCGATAGAACGGTCGCTCATCTTCCGTGGGGAGCGCGCCGAGCATCATTTGTGGGAAATGTAATCCATCTCCTCCTTCCCTCGCCCGCCGGGCAGCACCACCACCCCCACGACATCTACTGTATTGTACGCCTTCGCTCCGAGTATCCGGCTCACCACCCCCATCCGGCATCGTCGCGCCTCGAGCCTGGAAACCCTACCCCCGTTCGGCTTCGCGCGCTCTGCGCGAGGTATCTGGGTCCCGCAGCACCGCTTGAGACACACGTGCAGCGCGCCATGTCCTGCGCATTCCATGATTCCAAAGCAAGGAGTATGGTCATCGCCTCCCACTCGCCTCGTCGCCGTCCCCCGCTACGCTTGCTAGAGCCGCCGACGTTCCCCAGGCCTACCGCAGGCGAGGATCCAGGTGCGGATGCGTGTGCACGTGTCGCAGCGGGCGACGGCGACGGGATGGCGTGCAGGATCTCGGGAGCTCGCACCTCCCGCTCCTAATTTGGTGATTTGAGCGATACGCGCAGGGGCGCGGCGTGGCGCTACAGGCGGCCGCGATGCCTTTCTATCAGCGGGAGGGGGAGGGGCGGATGGTTCCGCACTGACTCTCCTCCTTTTCAATCCCATGTGCGGTCAGCGGCGGGTGGGAGGATGGGGAATGTGCGGTGGAGGCGCCAGCCCTCCTGTGCAGCCCGTCGTGCCGTCGTGCCGTCGAGGTCGGTGGGGCAAGTGTGCTGAGGGCGAAGGGGACGAAGCCGGAGACGGGGATTTTTCTGCACTGCTTATCGCCGTACTTATCATTGTTCCTCTGCCCCCTTGCCTTTCACGCCTCCAAACATAAGGATAATTATTTTCTCATTTTTTCTGCATCTTTCCCGATTGGGTCAGCCCAAGACCGTCGGCGTCTGAAATCAACACGCGCAAACATCTCTCGGATCTCCTCGTTTTGTCGCCCGTTCGTCTTCATCGAATCTTGAGCCTCCGGCAACGGTACAGAGTTTCTCTACGAATACCGCTCTTCGTTTTGTGGGGCAAAAACCGTTTCCGCTCGGATCTGCTGTGCGATTCAGTGCGTACGCCGATACGGGCCGCCGCGCGGCGATACCAACTCTTTGGCAGCAACCTCCTGGCCTTGTCTCTTACTCGGAAAATCAGTCGACCGTCGCGTTTGCCCCATTTCCAACTCATATTTTTCTTGGACACGCGCCAATCTCGTTTCACTGGATTACCGTTAATCTGTACGCGCTACGCCTGGCGCATGATATAAAACTTTGACTGCCAGTGGGAACTCTGCACGTGCGTCCCGCAGCAATTTCTGGCCGTAATCTAGAAGATTTTGCTCTCGTGGCGACGATTCCTCAGCCCAACCCCGGCCTGCTGTTACCCCGATCTCCAGGCTTGCGTTGGGGGATTTTCCTTCCTGGGCTGCGGAGGGTGCATACCCCCGGCCATAGTCTGTGTCACCTAGGCCATGATCTACGGTAAGCTAGGTCACAGGTTTCAGTCGCAAGCGGCAAGCAAATGCGCCTGTATTCCATCTGCCGGGTAGATATCTGGACCAGGGTTACCTGAGGATTTTCTTTTCATGAAATTATGTACCTGATCAATCTAAAACATCTGGGGGATCATCCTGAGTATAATGAACGCCCGAAATAGCCCCACTGGTAGGCCTCCAGCGCATTTGATCGCTTCCCAGAAATGGGAATTTCCTTTTTTTTTGGGGGGGAGGGTCCGCCGATTCCTCTGAGAAAAAAACTTCGAGGTATAGCTGAGGTATAGTGCGAATTTCGCGGATCGGTTGCCCCTTGGGAAGGCTTGGCGTTCGTCAGGCTCAGTTTTGCTCGGTGTACTTTGGTTGCCGCAGCAACCATCACATCACATCTGTCTATCCTGACAGGCTACAGCCACAGTGCTGCCTCGCCTCCACTCTTCGCGTCTTGAGCTACTGCACCTCCCTGCTGCTCGCCATGAACAATCCCGGGACTCCAGGACTACGCTTACTGTCGCTCGGTATGCTATGTGGGGCATTTACCATAGAATTATCTTCCTCACGATCTCATCCAGATGGTGGGGGTATTCGTGGACTGTCTATGCTCATCATCCTAGAAGACCTCATGTGGAAACTCAAGGTTGCAGAAGATCTTCCTGATGTTCCCCACCCCTGCGATTATTTCGATCTGATTGGAGGAACGAGTACGGGCGGGTGTGTACTCTGCTCATACATAAAATATCTTGCATCCTCAGATCGTGTCAGATTGATTGCACTGATGCTTGGGCGGCTCCGAATGAGTGTCAAAGATGCCGTGAAAGCGTATGGAGAACTATCCAAAGAGGTCTTCTCAGATGTGAAGTCCCAAGGGAGCGATGGAAAGTTCAAGGCATCAAAATTGGAGAAAGCAATCAAAGGAATCGTGGGGGCTCATTCCGCTTCACAGGACCCAGAAGAGGGAATGAAAGACACTCGAGAGAACACTTGCAAAATGTGTGTTTAAGAGATTCTATCGCAAGTATGCCAATGCTAAGAAATCTTTCATCTAGTTTTGTATGTATGATGAATACTGCAAACATGTCCCGCCCTGTTCTATTCCGCACATACAACACCACCAATCATCCGGCCATGGACTGTACAATCTGGCAGGCAGGCCAGGCTACTAGTGCTGCCCCAACATTCTTCAAACAGATTCAAATCGGACCTCTCGGCATTGAGGAGGCATTTGTTGATGGAGGTATGGGCCAAAACAATCCTATAGCTGCCCTGTTATTGGAGGCCCAGGTCATATTTCCTGACCGCCAGATTGCATGTATCATCAGCCTCGGCACGGGACAACCTCATACCATCAAAAACCCCAAATCATCTCTGCTAAAGGGTGTTTTCCCTCTTGACATCATCGAGGCAATCAAGGGGATAGCTGCAGACTGCGAAAAACAACATCAGCTCTTTGCACACTATTTTGAACCAGTTCCACATGTCTACTTCCGCTTAAATGTCGAACAGGGCATGCAGGATATCTGGTTAAATCACTGGGAGAGACTCAGCGATGTAGCAGCTCACACCAGCCAATACCTCCTGTCTCATCCTGTGCAAAATCAACTTGCAGATGCAGTGAAGAGTCTTGTGGAAAAGATTGGAAGGGTTTCCGCTCAAAGTCTCAGTAAAAATTCCACCTGGCAAATCAGCTTTGGGCAGCTGAGCAAAGCAGCAGCAAGGTTTCTACAACTCTGCTCATTGTTGCATTACGACAACATTCCAGAGGCAGTTTTTGAGCAGGCAGTTGGATGGACAATCTATGGTGATGAGCAGGAAGCTCAAACTCTGCAGGAAGCCAGACAGTTCCTTAATAGCTTCTTATCAGCTTCAGGCACATGGGACCATCAACACTTTATGGATATCATTGCTGAAATTCAAGGACATTCTCTTATTGATAGGGATGATATAAGGGATACCCTATCTATTCACCCACTTGTCCACTCATGGTGCCGAGATACTCTGGATGATGAGTCAATAGCCCGCGAATGCATGACAGATATCATAGGGATGTCAATCAGGCTTACAGATGATGCCTATCTGTTCAGAATTGGGTTAATGTCTCATATAGACTCACTGATTCAAGACCAAACAACTATCAAGTCAGTATTCCAGGAGGTGTATGCTCGTGTATACTTTGACTCAGGCAGATTCAGAGAAGCAGAGTCTCTGCAAGCTATGGTGCTGGAGAAGCAGAAGCAGCTGTTTGGTGCAGACCATCCAGACACACTGTCAGCTATGGCAAATTTAGCTGCCACATACTGCAAACTTGGAAGGTATCAGGAGGCAGAGCCACTTGAAAGCATTGTGCTGGAGAAGCGGAAGCAGTTGCTCGGTGCAGACCATCCAGACACACTATTTGCTGCAGCAAATTTGACTGCCACATATCGCGAACTTGGGCGACACCAAGAGGCAGAGCCACTTGGAGGCATTGTTCTGGAGAAGCGGAAGCAGCTGCTTGGTGCAGACCATCCACACACACTTCTGGCCATGGGAAATTTGGCTGCCACATACCATAAACTTGGAAGGTACAAAGAGGCAGAGGCACTTGAAAGCATTGTGCTGGAGAAGCGGAAGCAGCTGCTTGGTGGAGACCATCCAGACACCCTGTTGGCTATGGCAAATTTGGCTGCCACATATGGCAACCTTGGAAGGTACCAAGAGGCAGAGCAACTTCAAGGCATTGTCCTTGAAAAGCGAAAGCAGCTGCTCGGTGCAGCCCATCTGGACACACTGTTTGCTATGGAAAATTTGGCTGCCACATACTGTGAACTTGGAAGGTACCAAGAGGCAGAGCCACTTGAAGATATTGTGCTGGAGAAGCGGAAGCAGCTGTTTGGTGCAGACCATCCAGACACACTGTCAGCTATGGCAAATTTGGCTGCCACATACTGCAAAATTGGGAGGTACCAAGAGGCAGAGCAACTTCAAGGCATTGTGCTGAAGAAGCGGAAGCAGCTGCTTGGTGCAGACCATCCACACACGCTTTTGGCCATGGGAAATTTGGCTGCCACATACCGTGAACTTGGAAGGTACCAAGAGGCAGAGCCACTTGAAAGCATTGTGCTGGAGAAGCAGAAGAAGCTGCTTGGTGCAGACCATCCAGACACCCTGTTGGCTATGACAAATTTGGCTGCCACATACCACAACCTTGGAAGGTACCAAGAGGCAGAGCAACTTCAAGGCATTGTCCTTGAAAAGCGAAAGCAGCTGCTCGGTGCAGACCATCCGGACACACTGTTTGCTATGGGAAATTTGGCTGCAACATACTGCAAACTTGGAAGGTACCAAGAGGCAGAGCCACTTGAAGGTCTTGCGCTGGAGAAGCAGAAGCAGCTGCTCGATGCAGGACATCCACACACACTTTTGGCCATGGGAAATTTGTCTGCCACATACCGTGAACTCGGAAGGTTCCAAGAGGCAGAGTACCTTCAAGCACAATATGACAAACTTGTCACCAATAATAGTGGTGACTCCGAAGCCTGATTTTTATCTACCATGTTATCTTCACAGCTGGTGATCAGTAGTGCACATTGCCTGTAGTTTGAACTCCCTGAAAATCAAATGGAAGTTGAGTACCATCCAAGGTATGTGTCAATAGGAACTACCAAGCATTTAAAACAAGGATGAACCTATAATAATGGATATTGCCCCCGACTCTAGAGCTGTTGATGACTTGCCATCAATACTTGGTACTCAAACTTCATGATCAACTTGTGATCAAATAAGATCTTTCGATGATATGGAGAGTTCGAATTCCTCCTGCAGGGCTCTGTTATTAATTAATCTGGGGTTGTTTGAGACTAGGTAAGATGGTGCTCCCTAGTGATAGAGTGAAGCTGCGGAGACCCCGTCAAAGAGACTCCAAGATTCATTGAACATGATATAATGTTGCCTCATGGATCCAAGTGAAATGTGTGTTTGGTTTTATGAGTTTCAGGTGGTGAATGCTCCAAGTTACGTTACAAAAGAAACCCACCGCTGCCACTAATCGACAAATTACTGAGAGGGTAGTTTCCTCTGGGAAGTCGGAATATATTCATTGAATGGGTACTCAAAGCAGCTGTTGAGACAAAGTATTGCGAGGAGTGCGTGTTAGTTGAATTCAAGCACAGTTGATGGGGATCGGTAATGCCGAAATCCCGGGCTCCTAAAATGCTCCTTCCTGCTAGGATTAGGTATTTGGCACCCGTTGCATCCTCTGGAGTTCAAATTCCCTGGCTAGCAAGGCTGCTGTCCAATTTATACCGCACAAGAGATTTACATTCAACATGTAACTGGTTACGAATCCCCAAATCCATCTGTCCCCTGACATCTATTTCCTCGACAAAACAAAGCAGCGCGAAAGTCACCAGATACGTGAATGCAAGTGGATGCATGTGAGTCCACAAATGATAATTATAACATTGATCATGAAGAGTCGAGCCTAGCAAGTATTTCCTGGTAAGCACTTGAGGCTCACAACGTTGCCGCTGGTGTTGACATTCTGGCAGGACCTCCCCCTTGGTTTACAAATAGGTGTTGAGTGGCTGCAGTTTGTCCTGGAAGACTGCAACGCAGTGGCTTCCGCTGGCGGGGATCTGAAGGAAGCTAAGCACGGTCAGGACAGAAGTTACTGTAAACGAGTGACGGCCACCAAAGCCGCGGCATTGACCGCTGCAGGCAACGTCGGTGCCTTTGCCGCCGTTGTAGTGATCTCTGCCCCAGGCAATGATATCGGCCCTCGCCATCGCCATCACGGAGACGAAGATGAAAGTAGCAGTGAACGTGAGGGAAAGCATGTGTGTTGGGTAAGTGCTTGGATTCAATGCCCGTCAGTGTACTTAGATAGTGTTTGGAATAACATATTCATTTATCTATTAGACGATGAGACGGCGCAACACCAAATGCACGTCCTCTAGCTATTTTTGCGCTTATAAACACATCATTAAGAAGTGCAGGATAGCTTCAGTGTTATACAAACATATCTGTATACCTGAACTCTGTTAGGTGATATAAAGGAGAGTCAGAGCGAGCCCCGACTACTGACTGTAGTATTCAGAGCACAACAGCGGTGACGCCGCGGCGTGTTGTACTCTGAATACACTACCAAGGAGATATACCCATAAACGCCTATAACCGATTCAAGGGATTTATTCCTATAAAAGCGACCCAGAGACTGCATAGATGAAGTGGCGAGACTTAACATGTTGCGTGGTACATTAAACTGCGTAGGAGAGCTGCCGCGGTGCCGCCGCGGCACCTCTCTGCCAAAGATATAGTTGTGTTAACGGTTACATTATAGAGGAAAGCGGCCGCGGCCATGCCGCGGCGTCCCATAACTGTGTATAACCTACCGGGGAGCCTACTAACGGGCCGCGGTCGAGCATAGACCCATTGTTACCCTAAGACAGGGAACTGCCAAAGCGATCGGACGATCACGTGGTGCCACGGCGCGATGCGACCTGTCAAATCAAGGACACACAAGTCCTAATTCGGATTCTAGCGATCGGATTCAGGCACTCCGGTACTTCGCGGGCCAAGCACTGCCCGCGGCCGGATCCACTAAAGACAAGCACGAGGAGGAATGTATTGAAAAGGCTGGGTTCAACCCCAGGCCAGCGCGGCATCGTACTACGGGTGCGGAAGGCACCGCGGTATTGCCAATATACCAAATATAGACCGCGGGGGTCAAAACCGACGATCTCCCGGCACCAAGAGCATGCGGGATCGACGAAGAACCACGAGGGAACGAACCTACATGACCAAGCACCACATCTCAGTTACTATATCTAGTTTATCTCCTTTCGTTTGTACTATTACTATAAAAGCAGCCTGTAGAACCCGCATACAGCCAGTTCATCGCACCGTCTATCGGTGTGGGTGTCCTCAGGCATATTTCACGGAGATTCGTTTACTATCTCTGTTTGTAACTTGTCTATAAATTGAAGTTGGTTGTTGGCTCGAATTGTCAAGCAAGGGACTCAATAGTTAAGCTTCAAACGGTTAACCACCTGAGAATTGGTTGTGACTTGTCAGCTGCTTTGCCTTCACACTCGTCAGGGAGAGTCCTGTCATTAGCTGTTGGATCGATTAGTTGGACTTTGCAATCAACGCTTAAGCCGTTACTATAAAAGTGAAGGAAACATCCCTAAACGAGGACAAGTTTAGGTCTGCCGTACGGGAGAGTCCTGCAGTAAAGAGAATTGCCAAGGAAGAAACAGCTTGCCTCATTATAGCAATTGGAATTGGCCATTGCTGGGGATATTTTGTGAACACCAAGTACAAACTCTGCCCTGAAGTGATAGAACTATTTTTATAGTCACTACCTTCTTGTATCCGTCTCATACAAACGTTCATCCAACGCTGCGGCGGAAAGATAACTGCTGTAACTTGCCAAGTGAAGTGCTGCGGGGACTTTGTTAGTGCCTCATAGTACTTGTTTCGTTGTTAACTGTACAATCCAAACCTGCTGGCCGCATACTACGGTCCAGACCCAAACTCACCTAAGGATTGCGCTAGTCTTTTGGGAGTGATAAGATATTGTTTGTGTGGTTTTAGTGTTGTTTCACAACACGCTATAACTAAGCATATTCAAGACATATTGTAAGCGCACCGTTTCAACGAGGATGCGGTCATATCCCATTGACGATGTGGAAGAGAAGGCTTGTCCCAAGGTGGACAAAGGGAGTGTCCGGTCGTGCCGATGACGGCGCCGAGTCGTGCAGTAAGAGATATAATGGCTGCTGGATAATAATCAAACTAGGTGTAGAACACGGAGAAGTGTGAATAAAATAAGAAACTCAGCTCAAGTATGCTCAAACTAGGGTGGATTCATGCACAGGTGCTCAGAAATGAGGTGTATACGTGGCGGTAAGAGACAAAGGTGAGGTGATCCGTGATCCATGAACAAACAAATATCAAAATGATGTAAGTATGAGAGCCCGTGGGTGGAAAGCTGCAGCTAAAGTCAACCCAACTCCAGCAGTCCGGGAACAATGCAAAGACGAGATGGGGAGATTCTTTGCCTCGCAACAGCGTCGAGGACGGGTGCCCAGTCCACCTCGAAGTCAATCCCCGGCGTAGTCCGAGATGCCCGAAGTGGTTCAACCAGTCGCGTTGGCAGTACGTAGATAATAAAAATGAAATGTCTGTGTAGAATCAAAGTAGGCAAGTGCAAGAATGTGTAGGGGTGTAGAAAAGCCCAATAGAAGGTATCCTGTGTGTGATCTGGAAATATATCTCGCAATATTCATGAATTTGGTTCCGAGGTGGAAGGAGTGAATCTTGGAATGTGCAGCTAAGGAATAAATCTGGGAGAAGGGGAGCAGAACGAATTCATTTAGTAGTAAGATGCATGTAAAAGACGTGGTGAGTGAATAAAATAAAAGGTGGACGTGTTGTGTTGTGATATTTGGTTGATGCGTGCACCCGGCCCGAGACCCGAAGGCGACGAGCGTGGCGAGTCGCACTTCCACAACGAACGGCGCACTGACCGTGAACCGAAGAGGCAGAATGGCACAAACACAGAGACGGCACCATTCAAATTATCCCCTTCAATGACAGGAATGTCCGATGACATCGAAAGACGGCAACTTTCCACCGCACATTATGCTGAATGGTCCCTCTCATTCATTGGGGCTTCTATCCTATCTCTACCGGACGGAACCGAGTATCCCATTCAATTGCCGTAGAAGATGTACGTCGACGATAGCCCCAACGTTTGGCGTAAAGTTGACCTTGGCGAGTGGAGAAAAACAAAACTCTGCATTGGAGAGAGATGACCCCGGCAAGAATATTAACGAGAAAGTAATCATGTTGCCGCCGCCGTGATCGCTCTTCCATTCCGGATGGACTAAGAATACTTTTTTGTGTGCCAAGACTCTTCAAAGTTGCCCTGGCTCAAGTTTAGAGCGGTGACGGGTGTTCAATGGACATAGTAGGACGGAACGGAACGCGGTCTTCAATTTAATTGCCAGGAATTCGGAATGCTTAGCGTGACATAGCAGTGTATGAAAAGTACATTCGGAATTGGTCAAGATAAGAAAATTTTCATTGCAGCCATTTGTGGGACTCACTCGCTACACCGAGTAAATAAATTTTGTCTACAACTGTGGACTGGCATGGTATGAGCACAGAGAACGCGGGACCAATAGGTTCGAAATTGTTGATGTGGGTACCCGGGAATAGGATAGCACAAACGTTCGTGTTAACCGGTGACCTTCAGGTGTTTTTTTTTAAAAAAAAAAGCCTGATAACATCACACGCCTATCACAGTCACAAATGTCCCCACACCTTCATCTTACTGCGAAAGATTTCTTTCCGCGCACCTGATCTTCGACGGCAAGGCATACAGATTTTGGAATGGCGTCCCGATCCCTGTGTTCACGGAATAAAAATCCTTGGCGAAGCGCGATATATCCAGCTCCGTCGAGCACAAAGTGACGTAGAACGAGGAAACCGTGGCCGGCAGGGAGGCTTTCCATTCCGGGCGTCAAGCGGGGCTTGTATCCCGACGTGGTCTGCAGAAAAATTAAGCATATTATACCATTTAAATACAAGTAAAAGTACACGCAGAGCATTTTGTAGGTTGGCGTGGGCAAAGAGCGGCGAGCCGTGCCGGTGCATATCTGAGACAGGACTTGATTAACCAGTCGGGATGGATAGGAGAGTTGTCGTCTGAGGAGTGCGTGTGGAGAGCACAAGATCGAAGCATGCTGGTCATCGTGAGGGCCAAGTACTTGGGACTGCAGTAGGCACATTACAGGGTGGTACATGGTCGGGCACGAGATTAGGATGCGGCCGAGTGTGTTTCGGGCTCCCGCGTGGTAAGGGAGGTACGAAAGCAGAGCATGGAGAAGAGTAGCAGAGGAGATATATCTGACCAATCAGATAGAATGAGTGAAATGAACTCCCGCGTCGAGACAGCGTGAGGCATACAAAAGAAAGGTCCATCAATCCTATTCTGTGTGCGTTGTGTTGGCATTGCCCGCGGTGGTGAAAAACACTATGCATTCCGCGCAGTGTGGGTCTGAAAACAATACCGAACCTGCATCAACATCTCAATACGATTTAGCAATAAAACCACATACCTTGCGAGCTGGGACGGAATGGCTGTCGTTGTGAGACATTGAAGCCCGCCTTGAAACCGAGTTAATATTGACCCTAGTCGGAAAGACGGATCACAAATTAAATTCGATGCGAGTTCTAGGCAGGACCAGATATCTTTCAGCCCATCAAGTTTTTTGTGTGTTTTTGGGTCGCGACGCTCGCAGAAATCAAGCAGCCGCCGAGATCCCGCTGGTTGAATTGCGAAAATTGAGCGAAGAACCTAGGGGGAAAAAAAAAGCTGTCGGGTGAATCCAGTGACGCGGTATTCCTTTCGAAGGAGGGCATTTGAGGCCTTCCGTTTTCCAGAGGCAGAGTCATTCTGCGGCAATGTTTTGATTTTCTTGCGCCCAACGAGGCACACACCGAAGATACCCCTATTGCATAAAAATGTGACCTTTCCTTACCCAAATGCACTGGCTGTCCAGGGTCAATCTGAGTGGTGTTTCGTCTGGTTTAGCGGCGCGCCAACGTACTGTAGTATTATGTTCAATTTGTAAGGCCATTTGCGGAGTGACAACGCTTACGAACCGGACCTTTCGTATGACACCCTGGGACATGTGTGACTTACGAAAAAAATTCGTTTTACCCCCTTTTTTGACCCAAATCTAGGCAAATTTCGTGTGACTTCAAGGGGACCTTTCGCACAGAAACCTTGTGACGCTGGGACTTACGAAAATTTTCGTAGATTTTTGGGCGTGGGACATGTGACCATACAAATTGAACGTAATACTACAGTATGCAAGTCCGTGGTAGGACCCCCGAAAGCCAACTCAAATGCCTGTCCGAAACTTGGTGGATTTCGGCACTTTTTATCCGGACCTCAAATCAGGCACTTTCTATCCGAATTTGACCCAGGGCTCACCAAGGTCGAGTTTTTATCCGAATTTTTTACCAGGCCTCCGAAAAATCGCAGAAATCACAGTTTAAGTCCTTTTTTTTTTTTGCTCCAGGGCCCTTACACATGTAATCAGAAGCATTAATCCATTATTCTACTCTGAGTCTTCGTCATCTGTCTTATCATCTTGAGGCTTTGCTTTGCCCTTCCCTTTACCAGACCTAGCACCTCTCTTTTTCCTTGCTCCGAAAGCCTTGACAGCGGCCATTATGTCAGAAAGCTGGGTGTTTAGCTTCCTGAATAGCATACTGTCTGCAGCTGATATTTTGATACCGGCATTGTCCAAAAGACAAAGAAAAGAGATTGACAGTATCAAAGTATATTGGCGAACTTTTAGAGTGTGCATAGATTGCGGGATAGTACAGAATTGAACGCCGCCTAGCATATGCTCGGAGACCTGGGTAGGAATATTTGAAACGGCAGCGGTGTTTGAGCAATCTGAAACCCATGCGTGCTTGTTATTTTTTGGGCTAGCCTGAGAGTGTCTGACACGCTGCCATCCAGAATTTCGATGATTGGGCCCTCCATTAGTGGGTGGCGAGCGTTGTTTTTGTCGAACAATGGGTATTGATGCAAGGTGACCAAGGTTGCCGTCAAATGTGTCAAAACTACAGTACACAATGATCTATTCTGGCCGAACCAAGGCCGAACTCAGCCCAACTTTATCCGAATTCATCCCAGGCATGCCGAGCCACCTTCAGTATTTATCCGAAAATCTGACCTGGGATCAAGCCCTCAAAATCGACTTTTTATCCGATTCTGGGGTAGGGATTTGCAAATATTTGGGCAGTTTTTATCCGAATCGGAATTTTGGGTGGACAGGCATTTGAGTTAATTTTCGGGGGTCCTTCCGTGGTATTCTTTTGCTCCAGAAGTAAAGAAAGCCAAGAGTGGTGACGGCCAGAATTCCCGGTAACGTAAGTTACTGGGTCTTATAGGGCGCATGATTTTTAGATTTTGTTTGTCAGCGGTTTTTGCGTAATCACCTTCTCTCGCTGCAAAATGCTTTCGGCTTACCCCAGCCGTTTGGTGTGCCGATGATTGCCGTTACCAGCCTGATAATCTTGCTTATGCAGAGGTTCTCGATCCTTCGCATTCCATCCTGGTTGTCTGGCTGTGGTTGGGTACTCAAGTGTTCCAAGGTTGTTCATGAACCGTGTCTTTGCAAATTACGGACTCTACTGTACTACACATTTTCTACGCTGTCTGGCCAGCTATCTATGATAAAGCCCTTTGCACATTGAATTGCGCAAACCTTAAATTCTTCAAGCTGCTAGGTCAGGTACGACAAGTGGTCTTGTCTTGGTTGGGTTTTGATACTATTTGGTTTTGGCTTGCCTATCCTGTGTCTGCACAGAACCTTTTATTGGGCTAAACCAAGGGCAGCAATTGTGAGGCCGAGTGCTCGCCTACTTTTTCCCATGCATAGGCAAGCTGGCCATGAACCTAGTCAAGCGGGGTAAATTAGCAAACAGAAATGATTATGATATTGTGATAAGCAGCAAATGCGCTAACCACCTTGGCCTAGCCCTACGACAACTATGTTTCTCTGGGTTACTTGCTGACTTTACAGTGCTCTGCATTTTCCTTCCATGTATCCATCTCCAGCTACGACTCATACTTTGTCCTCACGTCCGCGCAGATTCGAGCCACACACAGGTGAATTATATTATTATAAAAGTATTGGTTTGAACCCGAGTGGGTATTGTATTTGTGGCCGTCGATCTTAGGTGCAATATCTTTCGGTGAAAATTGCCTGATCCAGTGTCAGTCAAATTTCAACGCGGACTCCAAGCTCGATTATAACAATTGACAGTGAATAAAATGGGGTGCCGCCCCCATCGCGACAACCTCTCTGTATTCTGTATGTTTTCTAGCGGACTTCAGATACTTTTTATTTTTCCAATCCTCTATTGAACTTCTTCACTGGGATTTGATTCCAGTTTTAATCGACTCTGTGGCAGTCGCAGTAGAACCCAATATGGTCGTTCACAGTAGCCTTTTTTCTTCCCTTTTTCGCTCTCTTTTTTCACCCTTTTTTGTATTCCCTCCGTTTTTCTCCGGCGGGGGTTTTTTTTCCCTTTTCAATTTCCACATACAAAAAGGGTGCAAATCCAAAAGAAAATCTATATCCAACATGCGATATTGGATGAAATCAGAAGAAAAAGGGGGAAAAAAAGGCTACTATGAACGTTCCGTTTTTCTGCTCTCTTTTTTCACCCATTTTCGCCCCCTCCCTTTTTGGCTCCATTTCTCAATTTCATGCCGTCTGTGTGCTCCTATCGTTGCTGAAAGATGGCATACTCAAATGATCAAAAAGGACTGGGGTGAAAATTTCTGGATTTTATAGCTCACTCGGTTGCCTTATCTGCTAAAATTGGTACATTAAAAGGAGCAAAAAAGGGCACAAAAAAGGGCTACTGCGAATAACCCTAATTTTACATGGAGCCCATTGTTCTGGTCAATGTGAACAGGTCGACCGAGCGAGCTTTGGGTCGCTCTATCACTGCTGTGCCAAAAAAAAATCGATTACGGGACAACAGTATCCAACGTTCGGAGTTCACCTTTTAAGCGGCTTGAAGAACCGAAACCATCCTTGAAACCAAAAAACTCTTAGTGTCCTCTCATCATGTGCGGGCTGGGAATTCCAGTTATTCCACGGCTCTTTCTTGCATAGAGAATGCCATCTGCATATATTAACGTAAGCCTGTGCTGTGTCATGATTTGGCATACTTCCAACATTTTCGCTCAACCTTAACCCCGGGTATCCCGGGTTATCATAAGAAACAAGATTGGCAAATATAAACATATTTGCAACCCAGGACAAAGCGACACATACAGAATAACCAACCAGGGGTTATTCAAACGACAATCGGGATACGTTTAGGACAATTGGATTCGGAATAACCAACCAGGGGTTTATTCAAAACGACAATCGGGATACCCCGATCGCCCGTTACCAAGATCGAGCACCTAGGGGCGTCCACTATTTCATAGAAGGGGCAACCATCAGTTTCATAGGATACAGTATATAAACTCAGTAGAATCTACATGTACTTTAGATTCTACCTCGTCTAATATCAAGTCTACTTTGACCTGACAATGGTGCAGCGCTTTCTCAACACAGCCACGAACGATGTTCGTACACACATCATCTTCTCCTCGAGATATCCTCGAGTTTGGTGACCAGGTGGTTACTCCACCACCTCTCACGAGTCTCGCGACACCCCGCCTCAACGGCTACAGCCAAACTTCCCCTGCAGAGCCGGGTTGTTCAGCGCTGCCCTCTCGTTGTCCGTCGCGATCACTCCAGACCGGGTTATTCGATTATCGTCCCAGCCGGGTTGTTCACTGTCCCACCAAAGCCAGGTCGACCCAGGGCTTGTATTGACATGCTGGATCGAGTAACAGTTTGAGTTTAGACTCTCCGTCCCACCGACTATTTTTCTCGGCGTTACCGGGCTGTGCCGCTCGTCGGCCTTGCCTACTTTATTAATACTATACACGTCGAACAAAAGGCGTGGCCAACATGAGTAGCTGGTGTGATAAAATCTGGTCAAGAAAAGGCACCGGCACTGAATCATTGATCCGAGCTGCCAATCAACACCGCCACATCGCGACTGCACACCGCCACTTCCGCGCTATTCCTACTCACGGTCCTCGCGTTCGTTATTCCGTTAATCGTGGGTTCGCGTTACAAGAGATACTACCAGACCAGCCCGAGGAACCGCCCGAAATCGCTGCGTCGCCTTCTGGTATTGATTCAGAAAATGTGCCAGTGCGCTTGCACTAAGGCTCCAACCTTTTCCGTGTAAAAACGTTTGTACACGGTTTAAACCGTTTTCGTTTCCTTTTATTGTGCCGGAGGGGTCAAACAGTTTTAAAACCGTTTGTACAAGGTTTAAACGGTTTGGGGATAGCAAATGGCTTACAGGCTATTTCTCATTGGAAATGGGATCGAATACTTGTGTGAAATAGATGCCTACATGCCTTCAGTATCTTCCTATCACATTAAAAATTCATACCGACCATGCGGCGCTGAACTAGCGGGATGTGTTCCCAATATGGTAATTGTCATTGTGGTTGATGGCGCAACTGCTGCGCCGCGCCGCTCCTTGATGACCTGTTTTTCAACCAAACTGGTCGAGTCAGTAGTAAAAACCGCAGGCAGTGCTGTTGGCAGAAAGAATTTCAGGCGATTGAGCCAGGCAGATTGGCAGAACGGCAGGCAGAATGTCGGCAAAATCCGGCAGAATTGTTTTCTTCCCGCGGCTCATTCGTGTCAAAACGAAGTCAAAATCATATTAACCTGGTATTGACTCGTGAGTTCCTCGACATCCTAGATGCTTGCCGCCCTACCTCCACCCACAGTTATAATTTCTTTGTCTGTTCTTTTTGAAACCCCTTGATCCAGTCCAGTAAAATTGACGAGTTCACCTCGAACAACTGAGCCCAGAGAGCCTGGTTTGTGTCCAATTAAGAAATGTGAAGAATGGGCGAATAATTCTGCCAAGAAAACTGAAAACTTGGAGTAATTCATCACATCTGACTGTGTTTCCAACTCTGCCCGCCGGCACAATGTGCCAAATTCTGCCGAGCCTGATTCTGTTGAGCCATTCTGCCTGCCGTTCTGCCAGGTCAAATGGCAGGATGGCAGGATTCTGCCAACAACACTAACCACAGGACACAACATTGCGAGCCTTTTTTAAGTCAAGACTCCACCTACCTGCTGGTTCTTAAGGTACTTACAGATAACCGTGTATAAAATGTTTTAAACAGTTTTAAAATGTTTTGTAACCTTTTCCTTTTGTTGTGCCCAGATCCATACATGAAAAACAAAAGGTTGGAGTCTTAGAGCCTTGCGCGTTTTCCCTCGTGCATTGAGCGCGCGCCGCCCATAAGGTTCCCCAGGGGTAAAGGTAGAGGTACGGAGGGGCTAACCTCTACCTCTACCTCCAAAACCTCTGACCTCTACCTTACCTCCCAAACCTTGGAGGTATACCTCTAATACCTGTCTCCCAACCTTCAGAGGTCTACCTTGAAAGGTCCTCAGCCATTCTTGCATAAATGTTGATTGATATTCATCAGATACATTTACTTTGCTGTTTGCAGTCTAAACAAATCTCTTTTGAGACTCTAATGTACTGAGAAGAATTTAATTGGCTTAAACCAAAAAGCTTACTGACCTCAACAAAAGGTCACATGGTTTGACAACTGTACAAATTGAAAGGATACTGGGTGCTATTACAAATCAATCACAGATATATAATCTGAGGTTGCTCCATAACCAGAAAATTTGCATTTCAACCTCCAAAAAGTAAGCTGGGACCACAGATTGGCCATACCTTTTGGTACCTCCAGACCTGTCAAGGTATGCCAAAGGTTTGGGAGGTTTCAAAATGTCTTGACCTCTACCCCTACCTCCTTGTACCTTACCTCTGACCTTGGGAGGTATACCTCTACCCCTGGGGATCCTTAGCCGCCCAGCACTCTGCGCACCCGGTTCTGGACCTCTGAGGTGGCTAGTGGAGTATAATGCGGTTGAATTATGTGGAGCTCGTTCCTCATTCTATGTACGTCTCCTTCACAGATATCTTGTTTCATTTAACTCATCCGTTCCCTTTTCAGTGCTGTCTAGATACAGAATTTCCTCGACGACATAGTACCGGGTCCGCGACGACGACTGCGACTGGCCTCCCCGGCGCCCTACCATGTTCCCACCTCCGACAGCACGCTGGCGCACACCTTGGCCCCTTCCCACCCCCCCCCACCTGCATGGGACGATGGTGATAATGGTCGCCTACGCTCTAGCACAATCCCACCATGCCGCTCGAAACCCACGCCCGCCGTGAAGCGCGAATCACGAAGAGCGTCACCAACCCCTGTATGACACGTGCGCTATGGCGCATCCCGAACACTTTCGCCGGTGCCCGCCGCACCGGCGGTCCCCATCGCGCACCTCGCCCTCGCTGCCACGCTGCACACCGCGACCGTCTAGTGGTCAATGCGTCGACTCTGGGCCTCCCCGGACTACCATCGACCCAGGAGCGGCCGCAACGCTCTGCGCACTGGTAGAACGACATGCACCGCCGCCGTAGCCCATCGACAGTTTCATCACTTGCCCCTTCGCTGCGGTCGCATATCCTTATCATGGCCATCCTATTCAGCCGCTCCGCACTCAACGCCAGCATCTCGCATGTACGGGGAGCCTGTGTACACCACCACGCATGTGCGTAGCGCTCCCGGCGGCTGTTCTGCGTCTCCATGCCGCCGTCGTCGCTTCCGTGCACTCTGCGGCCAGGTTGTTCGGGAGTCTGCTGTTGGCGCTTGGCGCTTCCCTCGCAGCCCACGACAGTACCACCAGTCGCGCACCGCCTCTGTTGCTTTCCTCCTCGCCGGACTGTCGTTTTCCATCGCCTGCTTCGTGCGCCCGGAAGTCCTCGCCGTAGTACCACCCCCTCCGATCGACGCGCGGCCTTGGATGTATCTACTACCCGCACACACCGCCAACGTGCTATTCCCCCACGGCATCCGCTCGCTGGCCATCGTACTGCATTCTCCGGAGGACGTTCTGCGCGAACTACGGGTAGAGGCTCCAGTGCAGCCTCCAATAGAAGGCGTGGTACGGCGCCAGTGTAGAGATTCCACTCGGTCTACGAGAATCGAGCCCAGCTTGGCGTGTTTCAATGTCAACGCACCTTTCCTAAGCATTATTTTCTGGCCAGCCTATAATCAGACTTGGGAGGAAAGAACAGTTTCTCGCACCTCCAGCGCCTACCGTCATCGAAATTGTCAGGGGGACATAGTTCTGTGAGTCTTCTGTCTCTTGGGGCCGTCCCTGAGTGAGGATAGCATGATTCTTTTACCACCGGGCCCAGAGTATCCTGGACGTCCACGGTCGAACTATCGTGAGTGTTCTTAGCTCCAGAGCCAGAAAAGGAATGTGACCATATGCTGCAGTTCCTGCGAACATCATGTATCCGCCTCGAGCCCTACCTTCGTGTTCCACGACTCATATTTGGCCGTCTCCGCGCTTTTCTCGTTGCGCACACGCTCATAACGCTGCAGTTGGCCGCTGTAGAGCCCGCCATGTCGCCCCCCAATGGAAACTGCCCCCATCCCCGCACACTGGGCTCAAAGTTTAAATGCGGTACGCATCTGGGTATATCCACCTCCTTCGAACCCTCGTTCCGCGTGGGTAAAGTCGCTGCCCACCAATTTTTTCCGTATTTACCTTTCTCCCAAAGCACTTATCGTTTCCACTGCGCACAATCCCCGATATTCTCGGGTCGAGGGCGCTCCTACTTACTCTGCTCCTCCCCGGCTCTCTGCCGAGCATTGTTTCTGCCTCATCATATTATGCCCGAACTTACGCGCATCTCACCGACGCACATGGTACAACGGCCGATCCAATTATATCCACCCACCTCCTCATGGCGCTCCAGATTTTATGTTTGCGTTTCCTAGCTGCTCTCAACTTCCACCATCCTGTCTATTCCTGGGCCTGGAGCCAATCCCCCGCCCACTTCTAGTGCTGCTCCTCAACAAATTATTTCCCTGATAACCCCGGAATATACTCTGAGCTCTCACCGCATCGTAACGCGCGCTGGGAGATCTTTGCTTCATCAACGCTGAAACGCGTAGCGGCGTCTGGCACGTCAAAACTTCCTCTGAATTTCTCATCCATTCGGTGTTTTCATCGTCCAATCCAACAAGTTATCCGGCTTTGCTGTTGTTCTATTCCGTCGCCGAAACAATTGATCTTTCGCTCGTTTTCTACCGTCATTCCGTAAAGGGGATGGCTGGCTCGACGAGTTTGAGTCCCACTGTCGGTCCTTAGCCGACGCTGAGCCGAGTCGCACTCGCTTCCAGTCGCATCCTTCTCGTCGCCACTCGGACCATTGAAATACATACCCAACTGATCGGGGCTTCTACAAAGCCCGCTCTGGACACGCACACGCTGCACGGTAACCGTGTACTGTATGTACGGCATTCTCAGGAATGACAGGTGACTGGCCACTCAGGATAACCTTCGGAAACTAAGATGAAGCCACGAGGCATGTTCTCTCTGCGCCTGAATCCCGGTTCTCATTGCCGCGAATAGTCGGATACTTTTGACGAGGCTTTCTGGATTCTCTGTGATGATCTACCTTGCGTTCTGGCGCCTGCAGAGCTCTGTCTCTTGATCTCCATTAGAAACTGGAGAATTTCCAGATAATTAGCGATCGCCGACTCAGGAATACCGATAACATTACGTTCTCTTGGGCTAAATTGAGAGCCAACGTGTCCTCAACGGGTATTTCGACCCGGCGACTTCGACCCAGCAATGCGCGAGAGATAATAATAAACAAGAGATAAAGGACTCTCCACATCGATGTGCCCAACATGAATCTCCTCTCACACAGCAGCAGCAAGACGAAGAATGGTAGCTCTGGCGGCTCTCAGTCGTCGTTGAGCGAGGCCTATGGACCGACAAACGGAGTCCCTGATGCAAAGACGACAATCTGGCAGGAGATCGACAATCGCCAGTCGAATATGAACGGGTCGGGGAAGATTCTGAACAATGTCACCGGCGCTGTTAGTACGTTGCAGTCATTATGCCCTTCCTCGTCACTAACAGCTTCCAGTTGGCGCAGCCGACATGGCGTCTTCTTCGGATGGTATGATTGGAGTCGTGAAAGGAGAATGGGGGGTTGCGAAAACGATCTTGACAAGCGTTCCGGATATCATAGCTGCCCTGGAACCATTGTCAAAAATACATCCGTTTGTGCAGGGTGGGATGCACTTTCTATCCACCGAAAAAAATTCTATCTAATGCGTTGTCAGTTGCATATTATCCCTTCAAACTTTTCTGCGAGAAGTGGGCATTTACCAGATACTTGGACAAATTGCTTATCGACATTTAAAGGGAGATCGTGCGCCGAGACAACAACAAAGAACGAAAAGAACTTTTCGATAAGATCAAGGACGCCATGCTTGTTCTATTGGAGTAAGCTTTCATGCTGGTGCTTCTCCCAAAAACTAATCCTCAATCCTAGGCTCAAAGACATCAGGAAGAATGACACTCGCCTTACTCCTGACAACAAACCCATACTCAGCCGTCTTGCTGATATTTGCGGCGAAATGAAGATCGACATTGACGAATGTTTCAAAGGCGAGTTCGATTCCACCTACAGACGGCTGATGGATTTGAGTTCCGTCATATAGCGCTCAACGCTCAGGAGGAACGCAGTTACTTTACCCAGTTACGCAAAGCGTCCAGCTGGAACAAGGAACTATCCGGATTCGCCAACCGTTTCACGAAGAGGCGAGAGGATCTCCTCTTTGCGCTCAACCTGCAGACTGCTATCACCATGACGAAGATAGATACAAAGTTCGTCTTTCTTTCACCGAAAGCATTCAATACCTGCTGACGTTTTACAGCGTGACAGAGTGCGCAAAACTCTTCGCCGGGGCGCATGTCTCGTGGCTGACTGCTGTTAGGATGGTGGGAAAGTTTTCGATGTTTGACAGGATGGTGGAAAAGTTCTCGGCGTTTGACGACTTGGTAAATATGGTCCAGAGGTGCTTCGAAGGATCGCATAGTCGAGTGAAAGAAAGGGTAGGCCTTGTGGAACATCGTGCAATATTTCGCTACTCATTTAGTTTTCCGTTAGATGGTGGCTTCAGTTTGGAAGCGTCAGGTGCGTTGTTCCTTTTACTGCCTATGCTCCCTCATGCCGTACAGGGTTGGGCCAATACGGCGACAACGAGCAAACTGGTGTCCGGAATAAGTAAATACTTTGTCGATCAGTCTATGTACAGCCTGCCGACAAACCCAAACGAGGACGATGGTGGCGATAATGGTTCGGAGACCGACATGGCGTTCCGCTGTACTCGGACAGTTGGGTGACCAATTATGTGCGGGGAGAGCGCCTGCGTTACGTCGAGCGTCTGTCCCAGTGCCGTTTCAGTTGTTTTTACTAACTTTTTCTATCGCTCACAGAGGCCATCGACCCAGACTGCTCCGGCTCCATCTCAATTGAAGAAATCAACACCTTCACGAAGGTGAAGCCTAAAGAATGGAGGTGACTTATCTCCTTGTATGGCCGATTATCCCGGCCAACCGAATATTTCAGCTTTCCCGGTGGGTTGCCTACTGGGCGATTGGCTGGCAAATCTTTGCGACCAAGTACTGCGTCGAAATCGAGGGTCTGTTTGCGCAGATGAAAGCGCAGATCGTGATTCCCGGAAATAAGCGCTCTGTAACAGACTACATTGAGCGTACCGAGCAACACGTCACCGCTCTGACGTCCGCCATCGAGCGCTACGACTCCGCGCCATCGTGGCTGGAGGAACAGTTCGCGGATTATATCAAGGTGCGGGAAGACTTTTTGAAGAAGCGATTGGAGAAGATCCAGTACGACATCGATGCGCCGGAGAAGGTTTCGTCTGTCCTTGGCGCTGCCCGTATCGAAGAGGTATGTGGGAGTTGGTCCGTAGGAATTCGCATCTATCCTTGTTCCTAGGCTATTTTCGCACTTTTGGTGTTGCTTATGAGGCAACACGTCAGCAAGTTGCGCGTTGGCCTGAGCCAGGAGCTCAGTGGGAAGGAGCTCACAGCCTACGTTACGACGATTGGATGGGTCGTGAAGGCGGTGGAGCACCAACATGCCGAAATAAAGAGTATGGAGTGTGCGTTGTCTACGATAAAAGACTCAAATAATCTGGTCCATCGCAGGAAACCAACATCGCCCTGATGTCTTCGAATGGCTATCTTGCGGATTGGTGCGCCATGATTTACATAATATTTGACTCTGAAGTAAAAACCTTCGCAGTTTAAAAATTACGTTCACGGTAGAGCTTCCGGTCGGCGCAACCATTCGATAAATACTGATATCATGTTTCCTGGAGCTCCTGGGCACGGTTAGCGTTGGTCGTCTCTTCACGAATAGTACTTACGGAGATTAGGCGGATCCGGCGCATCCACACCCGAGGGTGGACACGGCGACGCACCTCAGTCTGCGGCCTGCGACGGCGGCCGCGGTGCTGGCGGTTTCGTGAAACCGACTCTGAGCTGGTGTGCACCTGCTGGCGCTGACCCTCAGTGCGCACTCACCCTATTCCCCGATGATTTGATAATACAAGGTCTGACGCTGGAGAACGTAGGCTGTGCCGCTGGTTCTCAAGGGTCGATGCGGACGGATCTGGCGAGATCACCGCAGACGAGCTCCGTGCGTCCATGCATCACCACTACTGCGTTGTTGCTGACAGCCAGGCTGGGGATAGAGTCCGCGTTGGTCAACGGCGATATGACTCGTACGTTGTCGCTGTTCCCTGTTACATATATTGCCTGACGATGATGGGCCTTTGTCGTATGCAGGGTTCGACATCAGAACCGTGAGAGCCCTCATGACACTTTTTGTGCGCCACCTTCCCTCAAATCGCGAATTCACCCCAGTTTAATAAACAATAATCACAGGATACGGATGATAGTGGAACTATTGACTTCAACGAAGTATGTCAACTTGCGTGCTCGTTTGAGTGTAATGTGTTCCATTCACCTTCCAGTTCGCCGGCCTTTGGACGTTTATCCAGAGTTGGAAGAAAGTCTTTGACCTCTTTGACCACGACCGTTCGGGTCTGATTGACAAAGAAGAGCTACGCAAGGTCCTACTCGCGCAGTTTAGACGTGACTTCTCCCCGAACCTACTCGATCAGTTGCTGTGCAAATATGGTGAGCCCCTTCTTTGTTGTCATTCATTGGTTTATTCACGAAACGTTCGCCTCTGCAGCCTCCAACACCTTGGGAAGCGACGCACCTGCGGGCTTCTCGCTCGACAGCTTCTTGCGAGCAGTCGTCTTCGTGAAACAGCTGGGCGAGGAGTTCCAACAGGTCGGTCCCGACGGCACCGGCTTGATCCGGATCAAGTGCGATAAGTTCATGGAGATGGCGTTGCATCTGCTTTGAAACTTGGGCGAGCAACAAGGAGTGAAGCGCGAACTTGTGGGAAGGATTGTGTGTAAAGAGAATTCGTTTCTTTCTTCCTCTCTTTTGCCATATCCGAGTTGTTGTTGTGGAGTCATGACAGACAATACTATCGACCGCAGGTAGTAACTACAGAAAAGGGATGTCGTTAACAGACGATCTTTTGCTGAAACGAAGGAGATAAAGACCGACCTTTCGTTGAAGGAGCGCGGGATTAGAAGTGGCATAAGAGCCCTTGGGATTCTTCAGATGGTTGGGCGATGGACTGGCAGTAACTATGCAGGAGGCTGGCTGGAAACTTTTATCAAGGACTGTGAGGGAGAGGTCCATCAGCTAAAATCAGAATATATTGAAGCCCAAAGAATCTATGCTCAAAATCTGCAAGACCCTAGTCAAGATCCCATTAACCGTGCCTGGGCACTGGTTAGTATTGCTCAAGTTGATTTGATGACTGGTGCAGACCGTCAGACGCCGGGGACGTGCTACAGAATTTGAACAAGGCAAAAACGATCATCTGCGCCACGAAATATGGTTATATGGTTATGTGATGTGAGATGGTTTTGGCAGACCTCAAACTTAGAGAGGGTGATATCCGCCCAGCCAAGCATCTGTTAAGGGACTCTCAAATTATTCTGGGGAGCACAACCTGATCTAGTGTCGGTCTGTCTAGAGAGATTTGCTGACCAAATCCACCGGCATGCTGAAGATTCCACATCCACATGGCCTGCAATTTATTTCGCATTCACACATCTTGCAGTGTGCCTATTCCCACTCCATTCTCTTTATCTGTCTTTCGACTCTCCAATTTATGCCCCTTCTCTGCCTCTCCTTTCTCGTCCCACCAAACTGACACAATGCATCACAGAAAACGACGCAGGACATGGAACATCTCAATTGTTTTTAGCTATAGGTCCTGGCAAGATGCATAGTGTGCGTCCCTTCTCACCTTTTTATGTTTACTTCTCTTACCCTGCTGGACTCACCAGCTCGTGTCATCTAACTCCATAAATTCCAGTTTCGCACCGAAAAGAAAAGTAAGTTTGCGTGCAATGTTCCACGAGTTTCGTGCCCGCACTGCCCGCAGTACCTCTGCTTTCCATTCGCAAGTAAGGAGCTGTGCCCTACTGTTTTGATCCAGCACTAACTATTGACTGTCCCAGTTACACTCGCCAGCAGTGGGATCTTCTGGGGAGTCTTCGGGAGCCGTGCATTCGCAATGCAAGTGTTTTTACTGTGACATTTACGCCCGCTCGCTCACTGATGAGCTTTGGGCTCCGAAAACTCTCACGGAACCCACGGCATACACTGCGTTCAGGGGGCCCGTGGGCAGAGTCTCTGCCTACCCTCGGAGGCAGACCTGGGCGTGGGTAGACTATGCCGGCCTCTGCCAAGGTCTGGGGTGGTCAGTTCTTCGTCTACAGCAGTCGCATGCTGCTCAGGAAAATCACAAAATAAGTTGTGGATAAGCGGTGAGAGTTTCGTCCGGCAATTTGACAACATGGTGTCGTAATGCCGTCAGCCGAGCGAGAGCCGAACACTCTGGGTCGAACGACGCCTTCATTTTTGACTCTACCTGCAGAAAACGCCCCCATTATTGTACTGTATAGCATGAATGAAAACCGTTTCACCACACCCATCAGTGTTGCGAATCCGCCAATTTGCCGCCAGTGCAGGATCGCCGTAAAGCCTCGGTAATCAAGAAGCCTGATGCGCTGTATGTCCAACACTACTGTTTGCATACAGGCAGGCTCCTGAATGCCGAAAGGTCGGCAGCGACAGGAGCTGGCCATGTCTGGCAATTTTGTCATGGCAGGTAGGCACAGGGAGGAGGGGTCTGCCCACGCAGCGGAGGACCAGGTCGGCAGAGGGAGGCAGACCTGTGCCTACACCGCCATTCGTGACTAATGTTCTGTCAACGTTATTGAGTATTTTCATTTTGGAAACAAAATTACTCGAATCCCACGAGCCTTCTCAAATGTCGTGTTTGACAAGCCACATCACAATGTTGCTACAACGAGCCGCTGACGTCCGGGAGATGTTTTCGAAGTCAAATGTTCACGTAACATTGTAACAACCTTCGTAAAATATTGATTGGTTGTTGAAAATATATCGCTGCGTGACGTTTCAGTAGCATCCGTCACGAATGGCGGTGTATGTGCTGGCGGCAGGGTCGGTCTCGGCACGTCGGCACAGGGCCACCCAGGGAGACAGGCTCGGTCTACGGGCCGCCTGAACGCAGTGATACACTGCGCTCCGGTCCCCGCTAAACTTAGCCTCAGTCTATACGCCTAGCCATAGCTACCGAGATGACTAAGTGTAGTTGAGTCTAGTGGCCTAGTCATAGTCCCTGTAGCTCGGTGTAGGTCTGGCTAGCTCTCTGTAGCTATCTGTAGGTCTTTGTAGCTGAGTTTGCCTCAGCTTGGCTCTTTTTAGTCGCCTATGCAGAGCTAGGAAGATGTATTTATACCTGAATAATACGAAACCAGGCTCGCAGATTTCAGTGATTCTAGCTCTGTGCAGCTAAGGCTAGGCATCCAGACTTAGCTACGAATACCTATGCTGATCTGAGTTTAGGTACCTAGGCACAGTCCACATGAGCTAAAATTAAATTGAGTTTAGGTGGCTAGGCAGAGGCTGTGTAGCCGGCAACGCTCAGTGAGGCACAGTCGTCATGAGCTAGGCAGACTAAGTTTAGGAGGTAGTGGAACGCAGTGATACACATTAACAGCACGGCCCCTCACTTTACGCTCTAGAATAAGCTTCTGACCAGTAGTTATCCTGAACCCCCAACTGGGCTGCCTGAGGAATTACTCAAAATCTCCTTTTTTTACTGGGTTATTCTGTTGGGACACGCTCGCAGGTGAGTTTAATTATTAACCCCATAATCTTTGCTGTCGGTTGTCCAGGACACGACTAATCACGAGAATTAGATATCATCGTTCGCCATTTCGACTTCCCATCAAAGCGGGAGGACGGCTCTCGGTTCGCTGTAGCCTGCCAAAGTTGCAATGCGCTACTCGATAAGTATCATTCCTTGTTCTTGATTACGCCACGGATCTGAAACCCGTCATCTTCCTTTTAAGCTTCAAATTGTCTACACAGCGTAGCGATTCATCGATGTGATTCATGTGAATGGTGAGTCCGTTCTAGGCCTCTGTGTAGTACCGTGCTGTAGCATCCATGAATATATTACATTTGACCTGAACTATTAACTGGTGGGCCCAAAATAAGTACCTGAAAGCACTGGAAATCAGTGCCCCAAAGCGCTATAAATTAGTACCCTGATGCACTAATTAACGGTGAAAAGCACTGTATATCAGTGAAAAAATGGGCGGCAATTGTACAGCGTTTCTTTACGAATACCGCTCTGCGTTTTGTGGGTTGCACGGGCGTTGCCGTTTGCCATCGGGAGACAATGACTCAGTTCCGCTGTGCGTCGTGCGATACCGATAAGGTAATATCAAGGGCTTGGGCTCGACAATATCCCGAGCCCGACCCACCTCTGGGTCGGGCCCCGGCCTGGAGGTAATTTTTTTCAACTGCGATACGGTGAGTCCTTTGGTTGTAAAATGTTATCTAAGATGTAGCTGACCTCCCTTGTGCCATTGTCAATTTATTTAAAATGAATCAGACACGACAACGCAAAGGCGTTAGATGATATTTAAGATTCCATCAGTGTATCGGCATGTCGCGAGGCTCTCAGAAGCAAAAGTTACTTCATAAGTCCATCATATCGACTGTGAAGCAGGACATCATCACCCAAGTTGGGCTGGATTGAGTACCTATCCAGACCCAGGCTTAAGCCCGGGTCGCGGGGCTTTCACGGGCCTGCGTCGGGCTTGAGCTTGAGCCCAGACCCAGTGCAACACTCCTCCCTGCGCACCAGCGGTTTCTTAACACTTTCCGTTGGGACTCAACGTGCCATGGTGCGAGACGCACTCTGATTTTCTTGCTCTCGTGGTGATAATTCTGAGGAACAAGATTTCAAGACTCAGCCCGCAGTCACACCGCTTTCCCTTGCGCCGTTGCACGGATTGGTGACCAGTTTTTTTTCTCTTGAGCTGCGGCGGATTTTCCTGTCTGAGCTGCGGAGGGTGCATAACTCCAGCCACAGTTATTCTCACGCGGGCCAAGATTTACAGGTTTCAATCGCAAGCGGCAAGTAAATGCGCAAATATCTACCCGACAGATGGAATACAGGGGATTACCTCATGCCTTGCCATGTTGCCACTCAGCCACTGGTTGTATGTACGCGGAACCCTTGGATTAGGGCTTCTCGGTGCCGTATCTACTCCGCTTTCTGGATTCCTATCGATTCTTTCCACTTCACTTCCTGTCGTTTGAATTATAGCTGGAGTTGACCTCAGGTACGTTCTAGTCTCATTTTTTTCACTCATCCCCATCCCCATCCCCATGGGCAGGCCCATCCCGCCGCTCCCGCGGTTTTCGCGCATTTTCGTGTCAGTTTTCCTGTGGCTGATTCGTGGCTCGTGGACCTGAAAACCAGCGGCGTGGACGTTCTCCGGACAGCGCGTCCGACGCGTGTGGGGATCGAGTCGGACGGTGGATCGGCGCGGTTAACGGCGGAGCATTCAATTATCACTTACACGGGTATGTTACTTCCTTCTCATTTGTTTGAAAAGCCGCTACTGGCTTTGTGAGTATGGGTGTGTTCTACGACCGAGGATCGTCAGAAAAGCAAAATGGATATTCCGCACCTCGAACTTGATATTGGCTTCACAGGGCAGTTAGGCATTGAAACCATATTCAAATGAAAGCGCCTTCAAATACCGTCGAACGCGCCAAATATTTGAGGAATTTGGTCCAGAATTGCGCTCAATATGAGTACGACAAGAGGAGAAGTACTGAAGTACTTTACAATGAAAAATCGGTCATCCCAAGGGGGTCGGATTTTGCCGGAAACGGCCTCTGATTGTCCAGGGTTTTGGCGCTCGCCACGTTCGGCTTAGTCGGTCGATTTGCCATCACCCTTGGAATGGCGGGGTTGCCGTGCGGTGGGTCGAGCCGAAAGCATGACCGTGGTCGCGGGTAAATGGAACATCAAAAGAATGTTCTGTAGCCTTGAAATTATATTATAGAGAGATTTACATTGTAAACACGGACCTACAATTCTCTTTTACACTCGTACCACCATCTTCGCGGCCAACGCAGGGCAAGAGCCCAGTCTACTCTTCCAGATCACCGACCCTTTTGAAGAATCTGCCAGCCGGGAATTCCTCTTTTCCACAATGGCACCTACATTTACTCTCTGTGCGGACTCGACTTCGCTCACCACTGCAGTGGAAAAACTTCAATCCTCCCCCATCCTGTTCATCGGCTGCGAAGGAGACAAACTAGGTGTTGTTGGTGGGACACTCTCCTTGATCTCTCTTCGCACCTCCGGCGCTCCACTAACCACATACATCGTCGACGCTCTGTCAATCCCCAAGTCCGATCTTCTCTTGTTGTTCAGCGTGTTAGAACTCCCATCCATTCAGAAAGTGTGCTTTGACGGCAGGATGGATCATAGCGCCCTCTTCCACTGCCATGCAACGTCCATGACAAACGTTCTAGATCTCCAGCTCGTGGATATCTTTTCGCGCGCCCTGCGGGGAGAAGGAACGACTGAGCAGCTGACACGGCTCTCACTCTGCGTTTCGACTACAGAAATCGTCTCTCATCGCGAGAGCTATTTGAAGCTGCACAAACTTCTCTCGCTCAGCAATGCCATGACAAAGCACAAGGTTCTGGGTGCGAGGACTAGAGGGACCGGGACGACACCATACCTTATTTACTGAAACGCCTTGTGAACGCGATCCATTCACAGTCGATCATTCCAAGTGGCTGAGACGTCCTTTACCCATTTCCGCCCTCGAGTACTGAGCCAGGAAGGCTTGCACCTCTGACTTGGACGCTACGCAGGCGCAAGTCAGTTTCTCCAGTTCGGGGATATGGTTATGCAGCGTACTGGTGTAGAAGTGATCCCCCTTCTTCGGGTCGAAGAGACGGAAGAGCGGGTGACTACCGCAGATACCTTCAGTGTAGACCCACGCGGCGGTGAGTTCGAGGCCGTAGCCGGCGGCGATGAACTCAGAAACCTCGGTAGCATTCGTCCTGTTCGCCAGTCAGCACATATGCCAATAGCAGGCGCCGCTCGGGAATGTGTAGAAATGGTTGGTAGCGTTATTGAGGTGGACGAGAGCGAGGCCCCTTGTTGGCTAAAACCCCCGCTGCGACGCCCTCAAAGGAGTAAGAGAAGCTGGTTGTGGAGCTGAGGAATTCAGTGGGGCTGGCCCTGGGTGGATAAAGAACTGAGAGATGGCTAGGAAATGAAGAACGGAATAGCGCACGTATAGAAGTGGTCGACTATGGATGATTTGTAGCTGCGCCAGAAAGGGACTACTGTGATGCCGCACGCATCGGCGCCGCACGTCTGTGCCATCCACATGGTTGCGGGATAAATTCATTTAGAATATGCTTTAGGTTGAAAGGACTTACGATGGAGACGATGTTGGGGTGAGGTAAGGGACGAGGAGAGGAAGCATTAAATACATGAAGGCCGAAGTATGAGGGAGAGGTTCGCACAGTACGAAGTTTTATACCTCCAAGATAACATTCTGACTGTCTCGTCTCGTCCCTTTCGACTTGAACCTGCTAATAGTCAATAACTATGGCCAATGACGGATTTAGATGCCTGTGCTAATGCCGAATTCAGCTGCCTGCGCTAGGAGTACATGACGTTCGACACCGTGTGGCCTGACAGAGTGTGAGATGGAAAATGTATATCAAGACTGGAATCCCTTCTGTTATGATGCCGATGAGAAGGAAAGTTGCATTTCGTGGATGAATCGATACAGGTGGCATACTGAGTTTGACGGCGGCCTCCCGCGAACTTCACCGGTGGCACTCGTTTCAGCTTGGTTTCAGCTTTCTGTTTGTGCCGTGGAATAACGTTATCATAAACAGTAGTCCGGCACTTGCCGGATCATAAATTTTCCAGTTTTTTGGGGGCCTCAAAAGCCCGAAGTCACTGTCACTGGTATCAAAAGTGTTCAGTTCAGAGGCCCCGCGTCAGGCGTCACCTGAACATTTGGTAAGCCCAAGGTCTAGCCGCATCAATCAGCGGCGGTGCCCGTCACGCAAGTCAATTTCGGCAATCATGTAATCACTATCAAGTTTTTCTTCCTCCACCATCCTCCCAGAAATGACCCCTCGAGCGATAGGTGCCTCTTTGGACGAATACCGAACATGTCCGTGTTGCCATGGGCCTAGCTCGCTCTTCCTTTCCACCGGCATGGGCGGCAATGGCACTAAGGACGTGCGTGTAAAGCAGCTGTTCATGCCACTCAATATTGATGGTTTCTTAAGGCCGCAACGGCGGAACTCTCCGCAGAGCAAGCCGCAGACAAATTCGCGGCCCTTCTGGGGCTGAATCAAACCCCCGAAACCGAGTTCGAATCGCCGCCTCATGAAAAATCTAGATGCGAAGATGCCACTGAGGAGGTGCGTGTCAATATTATAATCTTTGGTGGCGGGTACTCATATTGTCTCCGTCAGCTGTGCCGTCTCTGGGGCACCCTGATGCCCGGCGAAGAGAACCCAACCAATCCCATAATCGTGCGTGCGCTCCCCTTCCCCTTTGTGCTACTGACGCACGCCGCGCCGACAGTGTGCCTTTTGCGCCAAATACCTCCCCTCCCTAGTAGCCTCGTACAAAGCGGAGCCCTGCGCATTCGGGCCTCACTACCGCATGCTCGTCGCCGTGCTCCAGAGCAACTATTTCGCAAAGTTCATGCGCACCCCGCAGGGCTCGGAGCTATATGCGTTCTTTGTGGATAATATCATCACTTCCGTGCGTCTATCGTCTGCCTTTTTATTTATATTCTATATGGGTACAAGAGAGGTGTTCCTCATCTGACAAAAAACGCAGAACCACCCCCTACGTCCGTCGTGGGCCTCCTCATCTTTGCGACCTGTGCGTCCTCGTCCTTACCATTACCCTGTTCCTCTTAATCTCCATCACACCTCCCCTCACCCCCCCTCCCGCCAGACGCGCACGAATATAAACTGCACATCCAGCCCCTGTCCGAGGACGTTCGCGCACAGCTGGACGACTGGCTTCGCGCGACGGCGGCACATTGTCTGGGATTCATTCAGGTTGCTGACCAGTCCAGCCCCGCCGCCATACCGAAAACGAAAGCAAAGCAAGGGAGGCGCCGCGCGCGGGCAAAGGCGAGGGCCCAGAAGGTTGATGTTGGTTTCTACGAGGTCTGTCGTTCAGCCCCCATTTCAGCATTGTATTCGCTGACAACTTTCATATCCAGAGAATCCTGCAGAACATCATCTCGTGTGTATGCCTTCCGTGTACTCGATTTCTCCTTTCTTTCTTTCTTTCGTTTCACCCACTCACTCGTTTCGTTTTCCTCCACAGAGTCCTCAACATCCTCCAGGGCCGCCTCCGCGATGAGGCGCTGCAGCTCACGCTCACTAGACGGGAGACGTTCGACCGCTACGCTGTGCTGCACGCGAACGAGCACGAACATTTGCGGGAGGAAGGTGATATCGGAGATGATGAGAGTGATGTGGCTGCGAGCAAGGAGGGAAAGAGCAAAGCCAAACTCCGCCGCCTCGAGTGCGGGCGCTGCCATACCGTCGCGTATTGCTGTAAAGGTGTGTGTGTGCTTCCCATTCCTGAACGAACTAATCAATCCGTCGCTGCAGTGCACCAGAAGGAAGATTGGTCTGGTATGTCTTCTTCGTTCGTTTTACTTTGCTCGAATTCGTTTCCCCCGTTTGTCTCTCTTCTTCGCTTCTCCTTCCCACGCGGCTTCGGTTCTCTGCTGTTTTCTGTCATCCATTATTCTCTGGTTGGAACTCACGTTTTCGTTTGATTTCCAGTGCACAAGCAACGGTGTTTCGCGACGGTGTACTAAATACGTAGTTTTCGCTGCCTGCCTTTCGAAGCGGCCTTCAATACATACTCATACATACAGTGGCGGCAAGAAAGCAATGAGTGGGGTCGTGTGGGCCCATTCATGGGCCGAATTGCTTCAAATCATGCTTTCTGTTGATTCAAGCCATGCTATATTTGCCTTTCCTAGTCGCAAGAGCTCTCCGCACTCTTGACGTTGAGCGCATCGTTAGCTTGTGCAATTGCGAGTGATAGAGCTCAACAAGTGCTGACTAGGAGAGTGCATAGCTTTCGTCTCTCGCAGTCAGCACTAAACTTCGGAAGTACTAGTGGACTTCGTTGTGTTTCTTACCTCTCTAAATACTCTACCCACGCCTAAATATGTCTGCCTCTGGCCCTGGCCCAAGTGCTAGAGCGAGTGGCCGCTCTTGCGGGTTTATTGCGACAGGGGCTACTGCAACCCCGCAGGCGGTTGTGGAGCACTTGAAGAGGATGGACCAGCAGAGGAAAGCCCGAAACAACAAGCGAGCGCAGCGCAAGCGTGACGGGGATTCGAACGTGTCTTCAGACGAGGAGGACGAAAGTACCCCTATCTTGGTCACTGCGGGAAACGGTATCTTCAGGCAACCCCAATCCGGCCCTTGCGGGCGCTATGCCAGCCCTCTGCTGGGGGCACCTCGACCGTTGTTTCACATACAAAGACTCTAATTGTGGGTAATGCCGAAGCTGTGCAGAACTCGCTCGACCTTAGCGAGAGCTCCTTCCCCAAGGCCATCTGGATACTTGCTAGGTCCGGGATCGCATTCCCTCCAGGACCAAAAAATTTCAATAATATAGGGTAGACTTTCATCAATAATACATTCTCACACGCCCGGTAATCTCGACGAATCTTTGCTCTCACCACGCAGGATTGATGGCGAGAACACCTCGGTATTATACTCCTCCGCACGCTGGATGGTATGCGCATGCGTCCGCACCTCTGTGCGCAACTCAATGGACCGCGTCAACCCCGAAATCAACCCGAGGTCGACATTGTCCGGGTACCGGCGCCACTCTGCGCTCGTAATCATCAGCCCACCTGATCGCGCGATGTCCTGACGCGTGTTGAGCGTCCACATCGCGGAGAAGGCATATAATTTGGGCAGCCAGCTGTTCGTCATGATTGCGACCATGGTCCAGCTATCCAATGTGGGCTCATTTGGCACCTGCGTCGCGATGAGGTTCAAAAATGCGCATGTGGTGGCCGGAGCCGCTGACTAGCAGGGCGTTTTAGAGTTTGGACAGCCGTTAATGGAATATGCAGGCACCTGAATCGTCAACTTGAGGAGCGCGTTCAGCATACCCACGGTCGCAGGAAGGGCTTCTTTGGAGTGTTGCTATGGGGGATCATATCAGCCGCAATGTATCCTATGAAGTTGGCGAAACTCACCACAAGGAAATAAACAGTACTTCCAGTGAGAAGGAGGTCTCCGGCGACGACCGTCCCCAAATGAATCGAAACTGTCGATAGTTGCTAAATTAATGGACAACTTAGGCTGCCGAGATGACTGGTGCGTACTCCATCGGTCAATTGGTAAAAGGTCGTTCGTGAAATTGAAGCCAGTCTGGAGGGAGCTTGGCATTCTTCGGGCTTGAAAGAGAATGGAACCCACCGACACAAAAGCAGAGAGCAGTGCAAACACGAAAAGTACCGCTATTAAACCGACAATGTAAATATTCTTCGATATCACCTGCATCCGGTGAAAGTTGAGTGAGAGACAGTGACATAATGAGGTTGGAAAGCCCACCGAGAGACGGTAACAGAAAAACATTTGGACATAGAACGCAATGATCGCCACGAACGAGACATTAATTTGCAGAAACCAAGTGGTTTTGAAGAGCCCGACGGCCCCCACTACGTCTGTAAAGTGCTGGACATTTTGACTCCAGATGACAGCCCTGCAACACGGATCAGTGTCAAGATGCCCACGAAATATAATGGATACTGACAATCCTTGGGCGCTCTTCAATGTCGTGAGGAACAGAAGCCCCCAAACAAAAGCACGCAGGAGGAGGATATCCTTCTTATACAGTGCTGTATAATGCGCGAATTGCGCGAATATGACGCCCTGGAGCATGAGATCGCCGGATACACCAAGGTCCTAAAATCCGAATCAGCTACCCGCGCCGCATTTGGTTCACAGAGGAGGTACCCAACCACCGAGGACGTAGGCGACTGCTGGAATAGTTGGCATATCGAGGGGGGCGGAGAATCTGTCATGCACCTTCTCTGTACGCTTTATGCCCACCCAATTGCTTCCTTGCCGGTGGTTTCAATTACCGATGTCGAGCGCCGGCATAAAACTTCGACGACCCACTCTCCCACTGTAAGTATTCTCAGGTGAATTTGCCTAAATGGGACTCGAATATCTCACAGTATGTGATAGACGCGGTTCGGGTGTCACCGATCGCCTCAGAGGAATGTCAGCTTGCGGGTCCAGACATAGATTTGAATGGAAATGTCGCCTAGATGAAATGCCCTCCGTTGCGCCTGGCGCCGTCGGGAGTAGGAACTGTCATGTGGCTCGATAAATATAGAAAGTAAAGGACCCGATGTGCAAGTTCCCACTGTCTGCTGTGGCGTCTCACAGTGGGCACGTAGCGTGGCTTATTTTAAAATAAGCCAGCGTTGCTTGTCGGCGGCTTATTTACCGCTTATGCCTGGCTTATTGGAGATAGCGATAAGATACACCAGGAAAAAGCTTTTCCTACGTTGCTAAAAGCTCAGTTGTATCAAAGTTGTATAGCACCCGTAGCTCTCTGAGGATCTGTAGCCCTGGCCCCTGATAGCCGTCACTACCGGATCAGTAGCATCTGATAGCCGGCTTACGGAGATCAGTAGCGCCGAGTACTGTACATCTGGAAAACACCGCATGCCTACAGCGAGCGATGTACCCCTCTCCCGTAGAGCTGGTAGACTGATAGAGTCATAGAGCCATAGAGCGCGATAGAGCAACATAGAGCACGTGTTTCTACGATAGAGCACCGGCCCACGCGCGCCTGCAACCGTTTCATGGATATTCAGGTCCATATCAACCGGGATATCACTCAGAATTCGACGTGAATGGAAACACAATATATTGCAGAGTGCATGGTAGATGACAGAAAACGACGAAGGATATTCTAAATTTTTTTTTTTGTGTGCCAAGACTGTTCAAAGTTGCCCTGGTCCAAGTTTAGAGCTGTTCAACGGACATAGTACGAAAGGAATGCGGCCTTCAACTTAATTGCCGGGAATTCGGAATGCTTGGCGTGACATAGCAGCGTATGAAAAGTACATTCGGAATTCATCAAAATCATAAGATTTTCATTACAACCATTTGTTGGGCTCACTGGCGACTCCAGATGTGAGCAATTCAATGTTGGCCAGAAATGTGGACTAGAATGGCACGAGCACAGGATGAATAGGAAGGATCGGTTCGAAATTGTTGATGTGGGTACCCGGGCCCAGGATAGCACAAACGGTTGTGTGAAACGGTGACCTTCAGGTGTTTGAAAAAGCCTGACAACATCACACGCCTATCACACTTACAAATGTCCCCACAAGCTCATCTTACTGCGAAAGATATCTTTCCGCGCACCTGATCTTCGACGCCAAGAAATACAGACTTTGGAATGCCGTCCCGATCCCGGTCTTCACGGAATGAAAATCCGGCAGAACCTTGGCGAAGTGCCATATACTGAATTCCGTCTAGCGCAAAGTAACATAGAAGGCGGAAATCGTGGCCAACGGGGAGGGTTTCCATTCTGGGGGTCAAGCGGGCTTTGTATCCCGCAGAGGAATTAACCATTATACCATTTACATACAAGTCCACGCCGAGCATTTTGCAGGACAACGTGGGAAAAGAGCGGCGAGCCGTGCCGGTGCATATCCGAGCGAGTAGAATTAAGCATATATGCATTTACTGAAGTACCACGGCACCGGGTTCGGCTCTGAGCTTCCCACCTGGCAATTTGATGTTGCGAATTGGGGATGAGCAGCAAAAAAAAATATTCTGAGGTAGCTATTAGTTGTCGTGCGGTATTTAAGTTATTTCGTATTATATGTGGTCATTCAACATTATCTCCTGCCATTTTTCAACTGCTGGCGGCATTTTCCAGATGGTCTCACGTGAAAAATTTACCTTATTTGGACGTCACGTGGTAGGGAGGGTCGAAGGGAGAGGTCTGTTTGAAAAAAAAAAACAGTCCGTACCCCTTGGTACTTCTTAGACATTGCAAAAACCTTGACATAACCTGCGATGGCATCAAGATCTTTGATCAAATCAAAGCAGATTTGTTCCGCTGCATTACTCGGCTTGACATGTTCACCAGCGGCCAACCTGTCTGCAATGTTACCCGCAACTGCTGGCACTACGGCGGATAATCTTCTCGCTACTACTGGGAAATTCGACCTCTTGGCTAGCAACAGACTCCCTGTAGAAGCGGCCTTCAATTGCTCATGATTGAAAGCGTCGTCGAGCGATCATAGGAAAATACGTGTCGACTTGAAAACATTTGTCGTGATACAACAAGAGGCTATTATTTCTAGTAGGATCTCCCTGCTTATTGGAGTGCCTTGGATGTCCTATACCACCTTTACAATACGGAAACAACCAAGGAAACATTCCTGGATATGCAGATACGTTGTCGTACATACTTACTGGTTCCTCAGATCTGCAACCTTGGTGCGTCAGATGCTGCGAGGCTACCACCTTTATGGTCTGAATAGTGGCAGTCTCATATTCTGGGCCTGTTAGTCCGTGTACAGCAAATGTACAGCGCCCTTCCTTGGTTCCGTATTCTTTCGTGTCCTCATGCACAGCCAATGTACCAGCAGGAACCGATTCGAGTTAGGATCTGTTTTTTGGAAGTCTACAACCACAGGTATGTCCTTGTCTGGATACGTATCCAAATTTTCTTTTGATATCTCTAGATCAGCGTAACCTTCGTGGTTAAGTTTAAGCCATTCAAGGCCATCCACTACTTTCTTCTTCCTGACTAACATAGGTGTGCGGTCGAAGTCCTCCTGAGTAGGTGCAGCCGAGCCCATGAACATCAGTAGAATATCCCAGGCCCCCAGAAACCATGGCTGGTTCGTTACAGAGGTGGCCGGTTTGTGCCACTCCAAATCGAGTCAAGGTCTACTTGGACAACCAAGTAGGCGAGCAGGAGGTTTCTCGTGGATAATCCAGCCCTGGACCATCGCCCCGAATCATGGGATGAGAACGGACCCCCGCACTTGTGAATGGGCCCGGAATTGGGGGAGCAATAAGGAAAAGACGAGCGAGAAGGCCGTTCGGGGATAAGAAATGATGTCCCCACGCCCGGCATTTTGTTCGAAACTTCCGCGACGTTTGATTACCGCCTTCTCTTGCCTTCAAATTTGACATGCGAGGTCCCCATAGGTCGTGGTCTAACCCACAGCTGCCAGATTTGAGGATTATACATTACACCGGCTTATATTAGGCAAGTGGCCGGTTACCTGGTCTGGCCGGATAGGCAGTCGCTGATAGTAGGTTCATACAAACAAGATGAAGCCTCCGCTTCGCTCCGGTATGTGACCAACGAAGCCATGAAAATGATATTGTACCAATCTTGTTAATACACGAATAGAACGTTGGAAAATCCTTCCGAACCAAGGGCAGTTAAGCTGAAGACTGTTGCATCGCGGAATCCTGTGTCTGATCGGAGAAGAACTGAGGTAGCCCAGCTGGTATCTTACCTTTGCATTGAATTCCTTGAATCTTTGCGTTGGCAAACAGGCAATTAGAACCTAGGCATTGTTTTCTCAGCCAATCAAAAACCCACGAACAAACAAAATGAGAGTAACCCCAGGAAAACCATAATTTAACAACCAAGAGACCCCTGCAAGAGTTCCCGACCGTGTAAAACAACCAGAAACATGTGTAAGCAGGAAAAAGATATCGATGATCACCAGACAGTGCAAATGCGCTCTGCTTCTTCAGTGGTTCGAAGACATAACAAACGGCGTTGATTCCTGTCACAAACCCCAGGCTGGCAAGAGACGAGAAGGTTTGCCTGCGAGGTCTTTGGTTGAGAGGCAGTGCAAGAAATATTTCCAGGAGCGGAAGAGTAGTCTTGAGTTCATCGACAATAGAGAAAGACCCCAAAGACACAGGCAGAAGCGCCGAGATCATGACGGGGTGAATTGATCCTAGAAAGAATGGTTGCAATTCCAAAGATTTGAAGCCAGGGAATAAATGGAGCGGGGAGAAAAATAATCTTCGGGGAGGACAACGTGGCCTCCCGGCCTGATTAGAATCGTTGGGTTGCGCTGTAGCCAACAGCAGCTGCGATGAACGGCATCCTGTCAAGAAATGCTGCGCTTCGGTCAGCTGTTGCGCCACATGGAGTTTTCAATTGTAAAGTGAAACTGCGGAGAGGAAGTCTGACCTCGAGAGATAAGAACTACGAGAGAGCCGGAAGGAAGGGGATACACCAGATGGGGAAGTGCGCAAAGAGATGCAAAGAATCGCCGAGGTAATCGTTAAAGAACGGTTAATGACCGATATGAACACCGGCCCGAGGTATTTTCCAACTATCGCCGTTATGCTCTGAGGTATTGGATTCAAGAAAGTGAAAGAACTACCTACTCACTGTCTATATTGAATAGTATATTTTAATCTACGTGTAAATGCGTGTCCTATACTAATTGCTGCAGTGCCGCAGCTGGCCGCAGTTCGCCACCGTCGGCCGCGGAGCTGCCTTGTCCCGCCGTAGTCCGGTAATATCGCCGAAACCGCAGCTGCCGAATGTCGAAGGCGCGCAACCCTTACATGAATTGAGCCGAGATTTTGAGTATTTTTGCGGCGTTGATAGAAACAGATTTTGTGGGCTGTTGATTTCACCCCGGACAGAAAGCAGCTTGATGTATATACTTCAGTAAGATGGCAACGTCCCGGCCGATAATGGATAGACCTAGGGGAATAAATAGTTCAGAATGAGTGGGCATCTTGACGGCGTCGCTATGGAACCGGGATGGGAGGCTTGCAGGCAGGACAGGCGAAACACTGTCATCGAAGTGCAAAAGTTGCAGGACATGCTAGATGTGGCTGTACCTTGATTTCAGGGCCACATGGGAGTCTCATGATGACAACAATGAGTCCTCTGTCAGACTCTCTTTCCTGTCTTCATCCTTCGTCGTTACTCCGCTGTAGCCTGGTAGCGTGTAATCTGCTGATTTTTCATCTTGGAATTGCCAGAGCGAAGCGACGGCCTGTCCGTGTGCTGTTGGATCGCCCGATGGCTGTTCACGGCAACCGTCACCAAACTGTCGCAATCGTGTCAGATCTACAGCTTTGCCACCCTCCTTATCTGCTACGTCTTAGTTTGACTTCCTTTGCTGGAGGCAAAGCTGTATGCATTTTTGGTGCTCCGATGAGGTTGTGGCCTGATGGCACGTTGAATTTCAACAGGGTCGGAAGGATGCCTCGCACAGCGTATCAAAGTCATTCACCCGCCTATGGATAAGCATTTTCTAAGTCTCCCAAATTTACCCACTTCGCATACTGTGTTCCGCTTTATAATACAGAACACAATTAAGGTCCCGTATGACATGTCCTATAAGTAAGCCTTATCTTCCCTCGCCACGTTGTCTTTCTGCCATTCTTCCCCCGGAACCCCCCAGCCATGCGTGAGTGACCTCGATGAATTCTGATAAAATGGCAGATATTGACTCCGATTCACAGAGTCTCTGCGTGAAAATACCCTAAGAGCCGCTGTTTTGTTAGTTATCTCGTCTCCCGCGGCAGCGGACTGCCTTGCCGCATTCCTCGACTCGCGAGCAACAGGCCTGCAGGTGGAGGGCTGGATGGACAATCACGGACGATCCGTCCCCTCTGCTAATGCCACGGCGATGAGCTACGCATTGTGTATTCAAACTTGTGGCTCTGGGGCTCACTTTCGGACCTGGAATGTTTTCTCTCAGCGATTCAGGTTAGTTCTGTTGTGATTTTCTTCTCGACCATCAATCGCTGATCTTCCGGAGTACATGGCTCCTTCCGTTCCTTGCCCTTGTTTCCCAACTTCCCTTCGGTGCAAATAACAGAGTAAGAAATCATTTAGTTCACCCGCACTAGCCCTCATGCCGTTCACCAGCTCGACAACCTGATGTCAATCCTTCTGAATGTCGGCTCGCCGACGCTTGGAGCGTATTCCGTCATTCACACTCTGTTGAGTGGTCGCTGGGTTGCTCGCCGCTTCTCTCGGATTTCGTATCCCAACGCCAGAAGCGCTGGCCGAATTTTGAACATGCTTCAACAAGTCCCTTTGAAGGTGACCACAGAAGATGGTTTGCTCGCTTCTCTCATCGTTCTTCCCGAGAATGATGAATGGTGGGCCGACCTACTCGTTTGGCTCGACATAAATTACATCTATACCTGGTCATTTGCCAATGTGGCATCGATCGGGTGGGTAGTTATAGCGTTTTCCTTGACAGTCGTCGACATATATACCGGTAGATCCTATGTTTTTATCCATTATTTAATGTTAACAATTTGTTCGCAGCTCTCACAACGAACCCGTCTCCGCCGTTGAACTCTGATGGGCTAGCCGTGGCATTCGCCTGGTTATGGCTACTCCCTATCGTCATCTCGTGGCTCCAATTTGGGCCGCGGTGCGATCGCGTAAGCCTTCACCGCGCGCTGAGGCATGCAAACGGGCACGCGTGGCTCGCAACAGATACGAGGGATCCTGTTCCAGTGAAAATGAAGCTGAGCCGACGGCCATAGAGCTTGAAACCCAAGATGGGAACTTCGGCGTGGACGAGCATCGCACCCCGCCCGTTTACAACTATGCTCGTATATTCCACTGGAATGCTGCCGTGGAAGCCGTGTATTCGGGCTTCAGCGAAGCGTCTCGCCGCGCGCAGCAGCGTACGCCAGTGGAAGGCACGGCGTGGATCACCAGTGATCGAGAGGTTGAGATCCATCTGGAGAATCGACGTGGATCATTGGAACATGTGTCAAATTACATTTGCGGAGAAGACGTGTTCAAGGATCGTTGGATATCTTCCGGCATTGTATGCAGGATGTTCGTATCCGCCATCTTTGCGCTGCTCTTGACGTGGGGAACCATCAGCGCTGCGATACTGCTTGAGTGGCTAACCCCCACAATCGGTATGCGTTCACTATTTCGCATTTTGCAGCGCCTTACCTCTGATACAGGACTATCTTGCCGCTCGGGGAGCTATCTAATGTATGCTTCTGTTTCCACAATTGTATGGGTCCTTCTGGTCATCTCCAGCGTCTTGTCCTCCGGTCCGAACCCTAGTTCACACCTCCAACAAACGTCTGTATTCCTGCGCCGTTCTGGAAAATCCTTAGCAGTCCTGAATTCCGCTTGGATCATTCTCATCTGCATCTTCCAATTCGCTGGCGTGTACGACACATGTTGGTGTAACGGCAGCGTTCTGTATCTCGGGTCGCGGTCATACACCGTCTGGATTATGACCCCTGCGGACATAGCCGAATTTTGGTACCCTGTTGCGGGTGGCACTGTGCTCGCCAGGTTTGCCTTTTCTTTTTTTCAAATGTCCAGTTACGCATCATAAACTGATCATTTGTCAGTGTAACTGTGATTGCATTCCTTGTGTTCACTTATATCCTACTGGATCCTCAGTCGACCTCGTAGGAAACGTTGCTTGTCTATCCTCGGTGACGGGTTCTACCTAGACTGTTTATGTGCCGTATATGTAATGTGTGTTTGAGTATTTTGGACCATTTTTAGTGTTTTGGTCAAAATGGCCGACTTGCAAGCCACATTGCGAGCCCAATACCCATCGAGTCAGGTAAACCCACATATGGATATGGTCGCCTTTGCAAGTACTTTCAGCCTGTATTCACCATTTCCCTATACATGAGCAGTCCACAAAGTCGATTTTCAGACACCATTATTTTATCTTATTCTGAGCCAACGGCCTAGGTATGGTATAGGTTAAACCTTGCCTACATTCTTCTATCAGCTCGAGAATTATAGAAAAAATTTATTTGAGGTCATTCGGCCCACAAATGGCCCCAAACGAGCATCGGCACTATTTTAGAGCACCACTCACTGCGTTCAGACCCCCCTGTAGGCACAGGTCTGCCGGATCCCAATAGGCAGATGCATAGGCAGACCAATGTGCTGACCCCTGCCCATCTGTCTGCCCGTCCCTGCCGTGGTTGGTCTAGGTATTCTGACCAGAATAGGCACACATAGACTGACGTAGGCCGATCAGCCTGGGCTAAGCCTAGTTAGCCAAATTCAAAATCTGACATGGTTTGTACCCATCCAGCCACTCCAACCGACACCAACCTAGACCCAGGTTGGCCAAGATAGGCACACCACCATCGGCGGAGATCTGCCAAGGTGGGCAGACTTTGCCTTGGTAGGGATGCTAGACCAATGTTGGCCAATGCCTATTAGCGTAGACCAACGTCGGCTTGAGTGGGCAACCCATAGGCAGAGATCGGCGAGAGTGGGCACATCTGTGCCTACGGGGGGGTCTGAATGCAGTGGCTGTATGCATCTATCCAGGAGTTTAGGAGGCGGCCCACAGCATGACGTACATGGGGGGTGGAAGTCAAATTGACCTACTGAGACCGTGTCCGAGTCAATGAACAGCTGGTCGGGGCCATATGCTTCGAGTTGTCGGTGCCATCGGTATGGCGGTCAAAATGCACTTTTAATCTTCCGACACTTTTTTGGTCATTTTTCAATTTTCCGACACTTTTATCGCGGAATTCCCCTGTTTCCGGGGTCAGTGAAAGTGACGCCAGCGTGACGCCAGTACCGCCAGTTGACGCCGTTGACGCCCCATGTGACGCCCGTTGGGCGAAGATTGACGCCCCCATGTCACGTCACACCTTCAACTGACGCCAAGTGACGCCCTGAAAAAAATTGTTTTCGAGTTAATGGTCATAATATAAACATAATATTGCCCATAATATATTTCCTGCACGTGGAACTGTCTCAGTTTGTGTTTCTGCTGATATATTCCAAAAATAGTCAAAAGATCGGGATACCTAGAGTCCGGCCCAGCTGCTGCATTGGGCAACTAGTATGCCCACAGCTTGTCAAATATTTGATACACAACCATTATACTAGTAGGACAGTGTTTCATTCATTGATACAAGTCCTTGGAGTAAATACCGTTTCACATGCTCTTCAATTGACAGTCTTCAAATGTGCATCCCGTGCGCAGTAAATATCATTTCCATGGTCATGTATCATACAAAGTTGAATGCTTATAAAGTGGCCAGTTCCTGCTCTGCTAGGGTCAGGCATGAAGGAACCATATAGTCCAATGTTGAACTTGAACTACACCTCAGTGAATTACAGTTGAAGCCGGCATTGGGCAAAAATTGAGGTGATGCTGGAGGTCAGCTTCCAAAATCTCTCTAGAATGAGTTATTAGAGAGCTTGTGCCAAGTGGCATGCCGCTTTTGTGCATTGTGCAAAAGCGGCATGCAGCTTTTTACAAATTCTCAAAGTTCAACACCACAATGCTATTACACAGTCGTAATGGCCTTCAGAGGAAGAAAAAAAAAAGCTGCATGCCGCTTTGGCACAAGCTCTCCATTGTAACCCATGAACTGAGAGTAGTTTTTTTTTACTCAGTAGTACATTGGACCATTGCCGGCACCGATGTCCCAATTGCCGCCCCGTGTCACATTGACGCTGCCACGGCATTGGATTGACGCCATCTCCAAGTTGTATTGACGCCCCCTGACGCCCCCTTGACGCCCCCCTTGACGCCCTCTGCCGCCTCTCTGACGCCCCCATTGCCGCCCCTTTACGCCCTCCTGACATACTATTGACGCCCTTTGACGCCCCCCACTGAGGTATATTGTGGAAGTTTTATGGGCTTGCGGGTGCATTGTGTGCGTTCAATGTATGTCAAAGATCTGTCTCATTGATTTTGAACCCAACACAATGCTCTGATAACAGCCGGGCTCCTCAAAATGGAAAATTATTTTACGAGTGACGCCCCCAGGCGTCAAGGGCGTCACATGGCGTCAACATGGCGTCAATTTCACGTTGCCCCCTGTTTCCGACACTTTTATCGGTTTCGTGAAGTTCAATAAAAGTGTCGGAAAGTGGTCAGTTTCCCGACCTCTCATTCGGAGGATCACGAAGACCAATGGGTATGGAATACAAATCTGGGATCGCACATTGTTTGAAACAGGTGTTTCTAAACCGGTTTTTAAATACCTGGGCCAAACCACCCAGTTTTTAATTCAGGTGGCAGTGCTCGGCAAGGCCGATCCTGCAGAATATTGAACAGAACAGGAATATTTCCAGTGCGATTTAGGTTGGTTTCTGGTATACAGTGAATGGAATTTGACCGATTAGACTCAAAATCCTCCAAAAATGCAGTACACATTACCAAATTTGTGATTGTCTTACCTGCACACGGTTCCGAGGCTCATAAATCGACCTTGCGGGAGCAACAGAACTGCATTTTGGACATCAAGGACGCGGAGATACCAAAGCACTTGAGAAGGAGCACAAAAACCTCAATTCTGGGCCATTTCCAGCGTATTTGATTTTGGGTCGTCGTTTATACACACCCTGTTTATAAACCAAATTTAAAAACTGCCCGGGGAATTGTAAACAGAGCCCTAAGGCCGATAACAGATAAATGGTCAGGGAAGAAGAAACTAACAAATGCACGGTAAGCCTTGATTTCGCTGAGCGTAAGCTCAGCAGGTTGCGCAAACGTGCGTAGTGGGGTGTGGACCAAGACTGAAGGTAAAGAAGAAAATTGGCCGACGTCCGCCTGATGGCGCTGATCATGATGATGCGTTACGAGTCACAAATGATCTAGGCGGACTAACTGTTGATGGTGAGTCCCACAGTTGCAAAATGTTTGACTCACACTAAAGCGGCCGAGTCCCACTGTCAGACGGCCAACAGTGGGAGTGGCTGAGTCCCACTCCCACCCTTCTCGTCATTCCTCAGGACTGTGATACGAGGGTGGTGGTCTGAGGAGTGTGTGTGGAGAGTACAAGAGCGCAGTATGATGGTGATCGTGAGGGCTGAGTACTTGGGACGCGCTGTACAGTGTGGTACATGGTCCGGCACGAGATAAGCATGCGGCCGAGGGTGTGTCGGGAAATCCCACATTGTAAAGGAGCCGACCATGGAGGAGAGGGGAAGAGATAAACGTGGGCAGCGAGATCAAACGAGTGAAGCCGACGCACCGGCTTCGCGTGCAATGAACTCCCCGGTACAAACTAGGTGAGGCATTACAAAAGGAATGTCTTACTATGTTGAGGCATTGCCACTGTGCGCTGTGATAAAAAGTCGTGAATTCCGCGCCTCGCTGGGTCTGAGAACATTACTGAACATGCACCACCAGAGGTTTATAGTTTAGCAATAAAACTACATACCGTGCGAGCTGGGACGAAAAGCCTATGATTGAGAGATATTAAAGCCCGCCTCGAAACCGAGCCAGAACAGACCCGCATTGGCGGATCGTAAATTAATTCGAGGCGGGATCAAACGAGGACAAGTAGTATCTTTCAGCCCATCGAGTTTGGAGGGGTATTTGGGTCGCGAAGATCAGAGGAGCCAAACAGCTGCTGGGATCCCGAATAACTTGAGACGAGGGAGAGTAGCAGTGTTTTGAATTTCCTCCGCCCAAGGAGGCACGCAGCGAAGATGTCCCTGTTGCATAAAAATGAGACTTTTCCTTAGTACCCAAATCCACTGGCTGTCCAGATTTCTGAGAATGATGCTTCGTCTGGTTTAGCGCGGCAACGTATGCAAGTCTGCGGTGTTCTTCCGCTTCAAGTGTGAATACTTAGTATGCGGGAGAGAGGACGTTGCACAATCCAATAAAGCGCGGGGACGCGGGTAAAATGAGAAAGTCGAGAGCAAAGACACCGGCAATAGATCATTGATCCAGACTGCCAATCAACACCGCCACCTAACCCACCTCGCGCTGGTTCTTCCGTTGATCGTGGAAGCGCGTTACAAGGCATACGATACATACCAGGCTGAGGAACTGCTCGAGAAATTGACGCGTCGGCTTCTGGTATTGATTCTGCAAATGCGCGCCTGCGTATTTTCCATCGCGCATTGAGCGCGCGGCCGCCCAATACTCCGCGCACCGGGTTCTGGACCTATGCAGTGGCTAGTGGTATAGAATGCGGTTGAATGAGGTGGAGCTAGTCTCCCTCGTTCCAGGTACGTCTGCTTCACAGATATCTTCTTTCATTTCGCCCATCCGGTCCCTTTCTTCAGTGCTGTATATATACCGAATCTCGACCACATATCGCCGCGTCCACGTCAAGATCCTTACAACCACTCTTACCGCACGATGCTGGTCATACGGGTAGCCCCGGCGCAAAGTACGTGGCGTGCCCACGTATACATATCTTCTTTCTCTTATCCTGGATTTGCGTCTTTCCTTTCAGACCTCGTGCACGCCTCTCCGAATGACCTTTTGCTGCTGAGGATAGTAGTTCGTGCATGTGCCTCTCCCGCCCACCTGGAAGTACTGCTCCGCATTGTGTGCCTCTCCTCCCCGGACTCGACTGGGCTCGTCGAAGTCCTTATTCATTCGTCGACTTCCTACATTGTTAGCGTTACCGCTAGTACACATACGCATACGATGGCGAGGAAGATCGAATGGGCAGCGCTTCCACGCGCTCGTGCACTCGTGCACTCGCGCCTCCGCGCGTCGTCCATCGCGTGCGCCTCTCCGTTTGTCCCGCACAGAGCGCGCGCCGCCCTGTACCTCCCTCCGCAAGACCACATGTGGCCGCCCCTCGTGCAAACTCTCGCCAATCGTTGGCTTCGCGTACTCCACACGCTTGAAGCGTCTGTCGAGAGCGTGCAGAAGCGGAGCGTGGGGCGCTTCTCTCGTCCTCAACTCCCCAGGTACGCGGCGTTCTCCCATGTGTCCTTCCATTTCACTCATTCGTTCTCGTTGCTTAGCCCCCTCGACATATTCTCCGCATCAAGATATTCGTTAACGTGCATGCGTCCCACCGCCCGCGCAATGCGCGTCATACTAGTCGCGAGGTACGTGTCCTCCCTTTGTCCCGTCCTTCGCTCCTGACCTTCAGATACCTTGTAGCTTAGCCTGGATCGCCAACTTCCCTTACCGGGGCCCGTATGCACCTGCTCTCTTCTCTTGCGGGATATCGTGGGCCTTTCCCTCCGACGTACATATGGCCAGATCCCGCGCGGCGCACTCTACCCCGCGCTCCTTCCTTCCCGAGGACACAGACTCCTCCACCTCGATGGAACGGGCGCGCATTCCCTCCCTCCTCCGTCAGCGCGCGGCCCGTCATTTGTGGGAGATGTAATACATTTCCTCCTTCCCTTGCCCACCAGCCCACGATATCTACTGTATTGTCCACCTCCGCTCTCCGCTCTCGACCTCGCTCGTCGACCACCCCCATCCGGTACGATCTTGGCTCGAAGCTCGAGAGCCTGCCCCGCTCGCGTGCTCTGCGCGGGGTCTCCCGGTCCCGCTGCGCCCTATAGAGACGCACGTGCGCTGCGCCGTGTCCCGCGCATTCCAATGCAAGCCCGCGTTGTAGAACACGCCCATCCCCTACCCGCCTCGTCCCCGTCCTCCGCTACGCGTGCTAGTGCCGCCGCCGTCGTCGCTCTCCCATCATCCAAGATCAGCGCTGTGCGCCCCTCGGGAGCGCGGGTCACAGCGGGCGACGGGACGACGCGCCGGATGTCAGGAGCTCGCACCTCCGCAGACGTCTTGCACCGCTCCTTATTTGGTAATTTGGGACGCGGTACGCGCAGGGGTGGGCGGGCGAGTGCGCATAGGGCGCGGCGCTTCAGGAGTTGCGGTGCGCTTCTATCGGCGGGTGGGGGAGGGCGGGTCCGCACTAATTCTCCTCTTCAATCCTGTCGTGGCGTCGAGGTCAGCGGATGGAGGACGGGGTGCGCTATGGAGGCGCCAGGCCTCCTCCTCTGCGGCGTGCCGTGACGTCATGGTGTCGAGATCGGCTGCGCAGGTGTGCGGGGGAGAAGAGGGCGGCAATGGGGACGGAGTGCGGCGCCATCGGTGGGTTTCATACCACATTGGGGTGGAGTCGCGGGCGCGTACGGGCACGCATTACGCAGCGTTGGGTGCGACGACGCAGGTAGGTACGTTAATCTCAATCGGTATGATGGTGTGTGTGCTCACGGGCTTTAATTTTTCAAAGGCTATGGCACGGCGCGCGTGGGGCGGACGGGCGACTGGTGGAAATTGGGCGGGCATGGGAAGAAGTGCGCGTTGGGCGGGCACGGGGGAAGGACAAGAGCATCGTATGGAACGCGCCATATTGCCATCGTTTCCGTGCACCACCGCCGCACCTGCACACGGCGCTAGCCCGATGCGCAGATGCAAACGTCTTCAGCCCCGTACTCCCCACCCAGCCCCGCTTGCGCTTCTCAAACCGACGCTGGATCGACTTCCCTCGCTCCTAGCTTGTCCTCTTCGTATGGGATTCACATTCGTCAGACGCAGGCTCGCAGGGGAAGAAGGAAACAACGCAACCTGCTTTTACTCGCTCCTCCCATTCCATTCGCACTCGACTCGTGCTCCCCTCGCCGTCTGTCCGCGCCCTTTTTCCACCCCCTCCTCTGTCGCGCCCCTTCCCACCCTCTGTCCGTGCACCCACACCTCGACGATGATTCACATAGGGTTTACGACTCTACGAATCTGCGGGATCGCAGAATGTCTTTAGACGAGCTGCTAGCCGGCCTTTCTTCCTCGTTCTTTCGTATTCCTTCGGACTGTGCTGGCTACATGTCTCGTTCTGCACCATTTACCTATCTACCACCCAAATTCGGCCTTTTCCTTCTACTTCTCTTTCTGTATATCTCTTTCTGCACTACTTACTGCCGTACTTATCATGTTCTTCCGCCGCCTTGACTTTTACGCTTCTAAATGTTAGGATAATTATGCCCGCTATCTATATTGATAGTGGTCCCTACCTGTTATCATCTGTCAGAACCTGTCTGGGCCCTCACCTCACTCATGTCTTTGGCCAAGTTGATGCAGTGAAGCAGACGGTGTGCCATAATCGAGCATAAATTGGTCTGTTTTGATGTTTTCGCAGAACGTAGGCTTCGTTGTCTGGCTGAGATGCCCAGACGAGGTCAGCTGTCTCACTCGGCACATGTATGCCCTCCAGGTCGCGCGCCTACAGGAGACTTTGGATGGAGAGCAGGCATCCGTGGTATGTGATTCACCTCCTCCGTATACCCCTTATCTTTACTCAGGTCAAAGGGCGGCGAAATCGTGTCCTCATGGTTCTTTACGCCTGCGCAGGGAATACCTTGCCCACCTACCGCAAACTGCTTCTATGTGGGTGTCTCGTTTTGAAGTGTGGGCTTGTGACTTACAGCCATTAGGTCTGCGTGTCTTCCCGCGTGGCGAACTCGACGTTCGCCACAGGCGCTCTCATCGAGATGGTGGTGAGTCTGAGGCGGCTCCAGAACGATGATGCAGGGGTCGTCCGCCAGGTTTGTAATTCGCGTACGCTCGAATTGCCAGCGGCTAATCATGGAGCGCAGGCATACTCACTCGCGGCGCCTGATTTTTGGATACTGACTGATGATGATGTACCTCGCAGGGAGCCTGGGTACAGGTGTGACCTCTCTGTACTTCGAAATGAATGTGTAGATTGTGTAGAATCCGTCAGTTAATACCGACGCAATACTCCTATTCACGTCCCATGACGATCCCCTCTCTTCCCTTCTGCCACCATGTCGAGTCAGTACCTCTCTGAGTACGCGTTACATGGTGAGGGTACACTCGCCTACGCCAGATATGGCCACGACTTCCTTCCGACCAGAGAAAGATCGCTCGGGGGAGGGTCTTTGTACACTGGCAAGGTCGTGCACACTGATCCAAGAAGGAGCGAAGTTTGTGCCACTGAACATACCCGGGGACACCTCTGTAAGTTTCAATGTCTCGCATTCGGTGAAGTGGCATCAGTTTTGCGCTTGGTGAGCCTTCCAGCTACAAAGTCGTGGTGCTAATAACTTTCATAGGATAAAAATGCGGGGATCATCCTGAAGTTGATTTGCCCTCGGGGCGCTTATTGCGTTGCACTTTCTATGTTCCGAAGACAGTTGGATACCCACAAAGAGGTTGTCGTGCAAGATGCAAACAACTCGGTACATTCTTTACCCTTTCATCGTACCTACATCTAAACAGTCGGGCAGGGCATGGGCTGCATCTCGTTGTGGTTCGACCCCCCTGATTCACACCAAGAGGCCGGCTCAGCTCGGGATTACTTCTGGGTGTGTATAAGCGCTCTGGGGATCCTGGGCCCTGGCATATGTTGACGTGCATCGCCAGATTTACATTATGAGCTTTCGTCCGCACCAATGCGATACCCTGGTATATTGGTTTGTTTTCCATATATGGATGGCTCACATTTGACTTTCTTCAGGTCTATGATCCATACATCAGATCCCCTTGCAATTTGGATGAGGCGTAATGCGATATTTGACCAAGCGATGGGAAACACGCTGTTATCCCTCTGTTCTATCGCCTGCCAGGCCAGTACCCCCCATTTCTTTTGGCCTCCTACTTTGCTCATTACTTTGGATATGAACTCTTCATCGGCTGTCGGCGTTCGTTTAGAGAATTCGGTGTCGAACCCGATAACTCCGTCCGTGATATTCTTGAGTGCATCTTTGACATCTTTTGCCGTTTCCAGATGATAAACCGAGTGCTGGTCATGAGGATATGGCTTATTTTGTCAGTGGAATACTCGGTTTAGTCGCTGGTTCAGACTCACTGCCAGGTTTTTGGCTCCTCTGTTGATCCTCCCTGTCTGGTTATGCTGTCATTTTTGAGTGTTTTCGGATGCTGGAGTATGCACAATGGAATGCTTCTTCGTACCCATGCTGAATATTCCATTGACAACTTTTGTAGCTTTATTTTTGACCCGAGGTATGGAATATTTGACTCAAGACATGAGACGCCGAGGGTTTTTCATTTTTATTTCGGTGGAGATTTGGGTGCTGTTTATATATGTGTTCTTTGACTCATTTCTGATCTCAGGTTGACGGATTTGTTAGCAGTGCGCGTGTATACAGTTGTTGTTTATTTTATTTTATATTTTACTCTATGATCATCGGTTTCCTGTGTCGAGAATTGACGGCGCAATATAGCGTCTAGAGCATGAATAGATGGTGTATGTATTCTCGTACAGTGTATGTATACACTACTTTGGTTCTGTAGGAACCATCATCGTTTGACGGCGTCCCGTCCGATGGCGTAATTTATGTTCCATGATGAACCGGTTCGTTACTCGCTTATTTTCAAATGGGGTAATAAGGTCCGGGACCGATTTCCATTTGATTTGTTGGTGCTGAGAAGCCTTCACTCGGATCACGTTGGTTATTGTGCCCGATATTATTCACTTCGAATATGCCTTGGCGGGGTTTGGTTCGGTTCTGGTAGTTGTTCTGAGATCAGCTCTGTCGCTACAGTACAATTGATGTATGGCTATATATATTACCAGTTAACTAGTGGCTTTATGCCCGCGTCGTATTGATTCTCCGAAACTTAATTGCCTCTACTCCTCACTGCCCACTTTGTCTCCGGGATTTATTATATCAATGACGAATACCTTCAGTCACCCAGTCATGGATCGTGTGAGTGATTATACTTTGTTGCTGCGTTTGATGGGCTAAATGCACGTCGTCTTGTTCCCTTCATTTGTTACCTTTTGTTAGAATGGTACAACGGTGCCTGTCGAGTTATGGCTGCATATGATGCGACTGTCGCTTCCCAATCCTCATCACCTTCCTTCCCACTATGTATGCCGCGAAACGTGGCGACTTGGCGCGAGTCTGTAAATTGTGGCATGTAAGTGTTCCTGAGCGTCTGCATATTTATGTTCGCTCTAATGCTTGATTCAAGGATCGTATTTATAACGATGGATTCTTTTGGAATTATTTGTCGATAAATCAGCACGTCGACCCAGAAGACATCTTCTTCGTTTTGTTGAAATGCGGCGATGCCAATCTGCACATCTGTATCTCCCTCCTGGATGTCTTCCCGCGTCGCAGGGGTCAGGACCACACACATGTGTTCATTGCCTTGAGGATAATATTCTTGTGCATTTCCTTCACGGCGCATCATTGGGTGTCCTTCCAGCTTTTCAGTGAAAATCCCGCCGCCTTCTTATACGTTCAGGAGCGTTGTCAAGCGTTGAGGGCTCCTCGGCTGGAAACATTCTCTCTCTGTTACTATTTGATGGAAGGTTACAGCGCATTCCACTCTGGCGAACCTATTTATCACGAACCTCTCAACCCTCGCACTTGGTTCGGTGGAGGACCCTTCCGACCTCGCCGTCTGCAGTTGCATGGTGCTGCAGTGTCATGGACTTGCCCATCTATTCTCCCTTCCCTGGTTATGTTGGATCTTGTGGATGTGATGGGGACCGCGATCGCGGTGGACTGGGATTCGTTATCCCTCCTCTTTTCCATCGCTCAATGTCTGCGCTTTATGCGCCTCGGAGTTATCACCCCTTTCGCTATTCCGGACGGCGGGGTGCTGTCGTCCAACTCCTTGAATGTGTTGGATATTTTTATCGCAGACGACGAATTTGCTGTGGATTTGATGTTGACTATGGAGGTTCCGGGTTTGACCGATCTCACCTTACGGGCTCGCTATTCTTTGGGTGTTATCTTGCGATGTACCCGTATCCTCGGTCAACTCACCTGGTTCGCGCTGCAAGGCAATATATTCCGTGGAATGTCGTTCTTCGAACTGTTCGATTCTATGCCTCTTTGAGAGGTGTTGGACTTGCGTCGTTCCAAGTGTCACGTCCTCCAGACTTATTTTATGTGGACATTAACCGCAGCAGCTCGTTCTGGTCGGACGTCTAGGTTACGAGCCATATCCATGGCATCGATGAATTTACCCTCGTTGGAGGAGTTTGTCCATTATCACGGAGCTAACGAATCCAGTTCTGGTTCTCATATGACTTTGCGCTCTGTCCGGATGGATCATAGGGTACGCAAGTGGGACCTGAAGGAATACAATTGGATGGGCGACCACGTTACGGACTTTGGCGCATCTATCTACCATCATTACCCTGTGTCTCTAATATCTGGTCCACCTGCGCATTCCTTATTCGAATTTTGTTACAGCCAATGTCGGAACCGAAGGCGCGGTCAAAAAATTCCTGATTTGGGATGTTTCCGAAGAATTCCCCATAACTCAGTCAGTTCTTAACGGATTGACATGAAACCTAGCTAGTTTTGCTAGGCTAATTCATGCCGAATTAGTGATAGAAAGAAACTTATGAAAATATCTCATATCAGATGATCTGCGATTTTGGGCTACTTTGGGATTGAATGTGGTCTAGAGGGATCAGGACATGTTCAAATGGTCTAGTTTTTTGAGACAGATAACCTGAATAGATTTAGAAAGATGTCATAGAGCCGGAATTTTAATCACGGTACTTCGTGGCTTCAAGTTACCCAATATTGACCAGACGTTCTGAATAGCCAACGGGCCCAAAATAATTACAAGTCACCAAGTGCCACGATTAGAATTCTGGCTCTATCACATCCTTTTAAAACTATTCAGGTTATCTGTCTCAAAAAACTAGACCATTTGAACATGTCCCGATCGCTCTAGACCACATTCAACCCCAAAATAGCCCAAAATCGGAGATCATCCAATATGAGATATTTTCATAAGTTTCTTTCTATCACTAATTCGGCATGAGTTAGCCTAGCAAAACTAGCTAGGTTTCATGTCAATCCGTTAAGAACTGACTGAGTTATGGGGAATTCTTCGGAAACATCCCAAATCAGGAATTTTTTGACCGCGCCTTCGGTTCCGACATTAGCTGTAATATCTTCTATTCAATGCATATAATGACTCTTTCGTCTGGGTGTTTTTCATGGAATTGTGCTATGTATTGATTTTACATACTTGGAAGATTCGGTGGTTTTGCTATTTTACAGATTGTTCATCTGGTTTGTTAAGACCGTACCTATCGAAACTTGCACGGGCTATCGGCACCAGGCCATCCACAGCCGATGGTCCCGGCTGGATATATTTCTGGACAGAATACAATCATCGATTGCGGCGCTGGATTCTAAAAATTGGGATGACGACACGGCCAGGGAAAAGGCGTCGTCAATGGAACAGAAAGTGCAAATCCGAAATGCATCTATGGTATGATTGGGTTTGGCACGTACGAGAACGGAGAAAATTCGGTGAGAGTTTTTTTATTTATTTTTATTTATTCTATTCTTCGCCCGTTCCTGAGCTTTGCGATCTATTCGTTGCAGAAAAAATCATACATAGTGCTTTTAAAGATGCCAAAGTTTGGTTAGATCCGGTGCTATGCACATCCCGTGGAACATTCCACATCGAAAATTTCGACCTGAAGAAATGCGGCGGTATCAACGGGCTATTGGCTAAGATTCGTGAAATATTGTCTACGCTGGGATGGTCGGAAAACCGGCGAGTCTGTCAATTATTATTTTGTTATATCGTTAACGGATTATTAGGGAACGTCTAAAATCATTCAAATAAATCAATACAATACATATACTTGTACCTTTACTTTTTTTTGTTGCGCGTTAAACATTCATATCACGAAGAATTAAAGCCGCGAAGCGGCTCGGGGACTCGTTGCCATGCGCACGCAGTGGCCCCAAAGCCCACGTACAGATGTCTCTGGCGGCGCTATTTCGCGAATAGTTCCGCACTCTGCACCACAACAAATACCGTCTGTGCAGCAGACAGAACCCGAGCTCGTCAAAATACATCGCACGCCGCACAGCACCCGCGCAGCTCCAAGCTGCGGGCGTCCCAGCCAAGGTCTCGTCCGCAAGTCGAATCGGTAGCAGTGAAACGACCTCGTGACGCGAGTCGCGCTCGGGACCGAGTACACCGCCCTCACAGACGCCACCGCCGGGTGATCGTAATCGATCTGGCGTCTTCCGACACGCACGGAGATTTACCGACACACGGCGACTTTCGCTGAGGTCCCGCATACGCACCAGGGCACCGCGTTCTAGGGCCGGGATCGGCGAGCTCCCGCCGTAGGCGCTCCGCGAAATCTCCGCGCCGTTTCTTCATCTCTAAACCCGGCCCCGCCGGATGTGCGAGCGCAGTAACGGGCGGCGGACGACGGGGACAGCGACGACCTCGCGTATGCACGCCCAAAGAGCCTTGGGCGGCTCGCAATGTCACCCAAGATCAGAAGGACTGCTCACGCTCGGGCTCGGGTGCGCGCCTTGCATGTGACTTTTTCTTGGGCTTTTTTATGCTCATCCAGGATTTCCCGTAGGTGCGCATACGGAATACGACGACACGCCCGCGGCCTCGTGTATTCATCTCGTGTCTCATGCCAATGGACGTCGGCGGCTCCCAGTCGTGGCGCCGGATTCACTTAGAAGCACAGTCAGACAGATGTCCGTTTTAGAGCGGGCCCTGAGCGCTCGATTCGCGGGCATGTGGTCAGCTCAGAATGGACTGTATGTCATAATGCACAGCCCATCGAAGGCTTCCTGGAAGTTAAAGTCTGATATTGACCAAATTAGTGCGACAACGAAAGCCTCGAGGCAACCGAAATAATGGAAAGGGGACGGAACGAATGCACGGAGGGGAAAAAAGGTGCAAATTGGGAAACAAACAAACAGGTACAATGTGATTCGAGGCATCTGCTCAGATACGAGTAATGTACCACGTGGATTAGGTCAGAGAACAAGGAAGAGGGTTTGGTAGGTCATTACCACGGTGATGCCATGAGGCATCTCGAAAAGTTCCTCGGTGATTGACAGGAAGTGACTTCCTGTGACCGCGTTTTGATTGCGTCCACTCTGCACTTCGCTGGCAAGAGGTCTGCGAGGTCGGAGGCCACCAGTTTATTCCGTGGAGATTTACTGTAAAATCCGTTGTTAGCCTTCGCCGAGAACAAGCCGAGTGTCAGACTCACTTTATCATTCCTCTTCCGCTCATCTCGGCAATTCATTGTGGGAACGTGTATGCTGTCTTTCAAGTTCAGGCATTTTTCTGAGATCTTCTCCCACCACGTGGGAGCGTGTCCCTTGTCTTCTGCTTCCACATACTCTACTCCAGCCCTATTGCCTTCTCGCCATTTCTTTGCCCGTTGGTTCTGCTGTTTGCATAAACTTTGCTGACATCTGACATGGTGTTGTCCAGATACATGCTCTCTGGAGCGAACAATCCATATTAGCAATAATGCTTCACGATCTCTGGACAATAATTGTCAATGGTGTGTTGGTATTGGTCAGACATCTATACCATCATTAATTTTTGCCAGGAGGGTCTGGTGGGTCAGGTGGAGACAGTCACGGAGAAGGTGCTGGTGGTCCTGGGGGTACGGGACAGGGCCCCACTGTCAATCTGAGCATTGGTAAGTTTTCTTCTTCCTCTGGCTATATATTCATAAATAAACATTCATCATGGTAGGGAGCCATAAAGAAGAAGAAATCTGGTACATTTATGTCTATTTTTTGTGAGTTTTGTCCTGATCTTCTTGCGCAAAGGGACCAGATGGAAGGTAAAGGCTTAAACTGTGTGTTGATTCAGAGATTGAACCCTCAATAGCTGCAAAACGTGATGCAGTAATTGAATGGTTATCCCCACTTAATTTCTTCCTTCGACAACAGGACATTTCTAAGGCCCGCCAGCAAGGAACTGGACAATGGCTGCTTGATGACCCTAAATTCAACGACTGGAAATCAAATTCTGGGGGGGTTCTATGGTGCTCTGGAATACGTATGTGACTGAACCTTGCCATCAGTACCTCAGCCTGACTAAAATATTCAGCTGGTGCCGGAAAGACCGTTCTTGCGTGGGTCTCAAACCTGCTGACTTATTTCTGCTGATTCAAGAATTCTTAGCTCTCTTGTCATGGACCATCTGATTAACTTGTCCCAAAGCGAGCATATTGGAGTGGCATGCATCTACTTCAACCACAAGGAGACTCACATACATACCCTGGACAATTTGCTTGCAGGACTCTGGAGACAGCTTGTCTGGAAAAAACCCCTTGGTTCTGCATCTGAGCTATATCGGCAACACATTGAGAAGAAGACAAGGCCACCATATGAAGACATACAGAAACTTCTGTCCTCTGCATTCATTGAGTTCACACAGGTTTACATCATTCTTGATGGGATTGATGAATACCCAGAGAGGGAGTGGCACAGTCTGGCCAAAACTTTGACTGAAATGCAACCAAAGACAAACTTGCTGGTCATGTCAAGGCCTCACATTGCTCCAACCAAGCTGCTTTCAAACCCTGTGACTCTTGAGATAAAGGCAAACCATAGAGACATTCAAGCATATGTGGATGCCCAGATGCAAAATTCCAGTCGCCTATCCCAGCACATTGGAGCTAAGCCAGGGTTGCATAGAGACATTCTTTCAAAAATCTGCAACAGTGTAGATGGCATGTAAGTGGATGTTTTGTCGCAAAAGATGATGTGACCATTTTCAATATCAGGTTCTTGCTTGCCAAACTTCACATTGAAGCTCTGAGCACAACAGCCAATGTTAAAGCAGTTCATCAAGCTTTGCAAAAGCTGCCCAAAGATCTGGATCACACCTATGAGAATGCTATGAAACGAATTGATGCACAGACTTTGGAGGACAGGAAAATTGCCCGATCAGCTCTTACCTGGGTCGTCAATGCAAAAAGACCATTGACTGTTTTAGAATTTTGTGTGGCTCTGGCCATTGAACCAGGAGCAAAGGAATTGGACAATGATAATATGACTAACATTAATATCATTCTTTCTGTCTGTGCTGGGCTGGTAATAGTAGAAGAACACAGTTCTCTGGTCCGACTTGTCCATTTTACTGCCCAGAAGTATCTGGATAGAATCCAAAATGAGAAATTTCCAGATGCACACCATGAAATCACACAGACCTTGCTAACATATTTGCAATTTGAACAACTCTTGGACAAAAAAGCAAATTTTCAGGACCACAGGCCACCACTGCTTGAATATTGTCAGTATTTTCTGGTGCATGCTCAACAGTGTGAAGAGCTGATGAATGATGAGATTGTGAAGTTTCTAAGTGAAGCTCAGGAATATTGGGAACAGAGATGGAGATGGAGATGGCATTCCCCTCCATGGAATTTTAGTGGTTGGCCTCACTTTTCATCGCTTCTATGGATTGCTGCTGCCACCAATCTGGTCGAAACAGCAAGTAATCTCATGGAACATGCTCAAAGCCCTCCTGATAGTCAAGTGCTAACTGTGGCAGCATATTATGGCCATCAGAAGATGTGCCAGATCCTCCTTAAGAAAGGTGTGGACATGAATGCACAGGGGGGGTGCTATGGAAATGCACTCCAAGTAGCAGCCTCTCAGGGCCATGACAATATTGTTCAGGTGCTCCTTGACAAGGGAGCAGACATGAACACACAGGGAGGGGACTATGGAAATGCACTTCAAGCTGCAGCCTCTCAGGGACATGACAACATTGTTCAGGTGCTCCTTAACAAAGGTGCAGATGTGAATGCACGAGGGGGGTTCTATGGAAATTCACTCCAGGCAGCAGCCTCTCAGGGCCATCACAGCATCGTTCAGATGTTCCTTGACAAGGGTGCAGATGTGAATGCATGGGGAGAGCATTATGGAAATGCACTCCAAGCAGCAGCCTCTCAGGGCCATGTCAACATTGTTCAGGTGCTCCTTGACAAGGGTGCCAAAGTGAATACTCAAGGGGGGCACTATGGAAATGCACTTCAAGCTGCAGCATCTCAGGGCCATGACAACATCGTTCAGGTGCTGCTTGACAAGGGTGCAGATGTGAATGCACAGGGAGGGAAGTATGGATATGCACTCCAGGCAGCATCCTATAGGGGTCATCACAACATTATTCAGGTGCTCCTTGACAAGGGTGCAGATGTGAATGCACAGGGCGGGGAGTATGGATATGCACTCCAGGCAGCATCCTATGGGGGTCATCACAACATTATTTGGGTGCTCCTTGACAAGGGTGCTGACGTGAATGCACAGGAAGGGCACTATGGAAATGCACTTCAAGCAGCAGCCTGTAAGGGCCATTACAACATTTTGCAGCTGCTCCTTGACAAGGGTGCACCTGTAAATGGACAAGGAGGGAACTATGGAAATGCACTTCAAGCTGCAGCCTCTCAGGGCCATGTCAATATTGTTCAGGTGCTCCTTGACAAGGGTGCTGAAGTGAATGCCCAAGGGGGGCACTATGGAAATGCACTCCAAGCAGCAGCCTCTCAGAGCCATGACAACATTATTCAGGTGCTCCTTGACAAGGGTGCAGATGTGAATGCACAGGGAGGGAAGTATGGATATGCACTCCAGGCAGCAGCCTATGGGGGGCATCACAACATTATTCAAGTGCTCCTTGACAAGGGTGCCGATGTGAATGCACAGGAAGGGCACTATGGAAATGCACTCCAAGCAGCAGCCTCTCAGGGCCATGTCAACATTGTTCAGGTGCTCCTTGACAAGGGTGCCAAAGTGAATACTCCAGGGGGGCACTATGGAAATACACTTCAAGCAGCAGCCTCTCAGGGCCATGACAACATCGTTCAGGTGCTCCTTGACAAGGGTGCAGATGTGAATGCACAGGGAGGGAAGTATGGATATGCACTCCAGGCAGCATCCTATAGGGGTCATCACAACATTGTTCAAGTGCTCCTTGACAAAGGTGCAGATGTGAATGCACAAGGAGGTGGCTGTGGAAATGCACTCCAGGCAGCTGCCCGTCAGGGCCATTGCAACATTGTTCAACTACTTCTTAACAAAGGTGCAGATGTGAATGCACAAGGGGAGTTCTATGGAAATGCACTTCAAGCTGCAGCCTTTCAGGGCCATGACAACATTGTTCAGGTGCTCCTTGACAAGGGTGCAGAGGTGAATGCACCAGGGGGGCACTATGGAAATGCACTCCAGGCAGCAGCCTGTCAGGGTCTTTGCCACATTGTTGAGGTGCTACTTCATAAGGGTGCAGACGTGAATGCACAGGGGGGATTCCATGGAAATGCACTCCAGGCATCAGCCTTCCAGGGCCACCAAAACATTGTTGAGGTGCTCCTTGATGAGGGTGCAGATGTGAATGCGCAGGGAGGGTTCTATAGAAATGCACTCCAGGTAGCAGTCTCTTGGGGCCATGACAACATTGTCAAGCTGCTCCTTGATGAGGGTGCAGATGTCAATGCACAAGGGGGCTTCTATGGAAATGCACTCCAGGCGGCAGCCTTCCAAGGCCATCACAATATTGTTGAGATGCTCCTTGATGAGGGTGCAGACATCAAGGCACAGGGGGGGTTCTATGGAAATGCACTCCAGGCAGCAGCCTTCCAAGGCTATCACAACATTGTTGAGGTGCTCCTTGATGAGGGTGCTGATGTCAATATGCAGATAGGGCACTATGGAAATGCACTCCAGGCAGCAGCCTTCCAAGGCCATCACAACATTGTTGAGGTGCTCCTTGATAAGGGTGCCGATGTGAACACACAAGGAGGACACTATGGAAATGCACTCCAAGCAGCAGCCTCTCAGGGCCATGACAACATTGTTCAGGTGCTCCTTGACAAAGGTGCAGATGTGAATGCACCAGGGGGGTGCTATGGAAATACACTCCAGGCATTAGCCTCTCAGGGCCATCAAAACATTGTTGAGGTGCTCCTTGATGAGGATGCAGATAGAAATACACAGGGGGGGATTCCATAGAAATGCACTTCAGGCATCAGCATCTCAGGCCTATTACAACATTGTTCAGCTGCTCCTTGACACAGGAACACTAGGTATCCCTGGCTGTCACACCATTCTTGTAAAGACTTACAATGATGCCCAGCCAAACACCAAAGCCAACTTCACCAAAAGTAGTCTCATCTCTCCTAAGCACATGCCCAACACCTTTTGCACCTATAGCAGTGTATACTTGCTCTTTCATAATGTACCAAACATCTATGGTATTTTCTTGATCAAAACTGTTTTGTGATAGTGGTCAAGTAATTAATGGTAGGTATGATGCACTCCTTGCAGGAGCACTGAGTGTCCAAGTAGCACCTGGAAATACCAAAAATCCCCTCATATTAGAGGCTACCTTTGTATCATCCGCAACCTCTAACATGAGGTGGTTTTTCACGTCCATGGAACACCTATATTGGCCTGTTCCATCCATTCCACCAACCACCAATCTGTGAGCAAAAACCAGTGCCATAAAAGTATCAGTAAATTTTGTGACCCGGTAAAATTCCACGACTTCCACCAACCAGGGTCAGTAAATTTTGTAACCCCGGGAAAATTCCGCAACTTCCACCAACTGGGGTCAGTAAATTTTGTGACCCGCTGAAATTCCATGACTTCCACCAACTGGGGTCGGTAAATTTTGTGACCCACTGAAATTCCACGACTTCCACCAACTGGGGTCAGTACATTCTGTGACCAGTCAAAATTCTGCGGCTTCCATCAGGTCCATGTCACACCCTCTGTGACTTCCATGACTTCCATTCACCGTGCATGTTCAGGTGGCTTCCATGGCCTCCACTGAACCATTAATTACCATTATATCTCCACCACTTCCATGCAATCTAATGACACAGCAAGAAACAAATTCATTTTGTAGACTACAGTCAGGTAACGATGTAGTATGATGTCCATGTAGATATACGTAGCAAATAAAAACAGGCCAGTGAGCAATGTGTATGTATCACCAAGAAAAAAACGGCCCCAGCAGTCACATAGACAATGACAGCATGGGGCGAGGAGCGAGGAGCGCAGGGTGGGACAGCGTTAAAGGGAGATGGAGCGCGCTCAATCCGACAAGATATCGGCGCCTGGCTCTGCATCGTAGTTGATTTTGATTGTTTCTTCATAGTCGGAATCGTCATTGACGGCGGAGATCTTGCATGTTGCCTTTGCCTTCCCCTTGCCCTTGTTTGGCTTGGAGGGGCCGGCTACCCCTGCAGCCGCAATCATCCGTGCCTTCGCCGCCTCACTCTCCTGTAACGCGAGCATCGTCTTGAGTTTGTTCTGGAAGAAGGAGCGGGAGGAGGTCGAGATGTTGGGTTTCTCCAGGTACACGGCAATGGACTCAGGGTCCATGTTCAGTGTTGCTGGTGAACCTTCTTCATCGCTGCCGCTGTCGGAGATGGTGGGCTTGCTCTTTGGCTTTGGATGGGGGCGGGGAGTGGGGCGTTTGGGGGGGTCCTCCTCCTCATCGCTTTCATCCTGCGCCTCCGTGCAGCGCAGTGCAAATGCAACCTTCTTCTTCTTTGGCTTGTCCGCAGAGATCTTCCCATCGTCTCGCACTCTCTGCACAAGGCGTGGTCTTCGCACTCTGGTATGTGCGTCCAGTAATGTCCTATTTTATGTGCATTGTGAAGGCCTTTCCAAAGGAATTGTGCATTCCGTGGAAGTATATCTCTCACTGTCGCGGCCTTCCATATGTCAGCGTCGGACACAATTCTGCCAAACACATTTTCAGTTGCACAGCGTACAACCTCCAGCTTATTTACTGTTGATGGCCTCGGGGCCAGTGCCTTCACTTTCTCCTCTCGTATGCTTCGATAAAATACGTGTTGACAATTCTCCTGCAGGCTGAGTCCGGGGAGGCCTGTGCCCTGTGGCAGCATAAGGTCCCAGTCCCCGGTTATTGAGGTTCTCGCAGCCCTTTTCGCTAGTTTGGCTGCATGTCCGCACATTGTCCTTTCGTGCATGCCTGGCTTTGTGACTCTAAATATCGTTGGCGCCTTCCACGCCTTGAGTTCTGCTGCCAAGCAGCGTAATACATCGCGGTATTGTACTCCTACCCATCCTATGCACTCCCAGCTGGAGAGTTTTTTATTCATTGCATCTTGCACATAGCTTTGTGTGCTAACCACGGTGAGTTTCGTTGTCCTATTTACACTTTTTACAGCTTCTAATGCAGCGTAAAGCTCAGCTGCGTATGGAGAGCGATCCCCGGAAGTTGGTAAACACTTTCCCATGTTTCGGTTGTCACCTTCTTTGGCGAATAAGCCTGATGCCGCACAGGTCATTTTTCGTGGTGGTGCATGTATCGCCTCTGCAATGTACATCACCTCGGATTCGGGGACTAGTATTACTGCCGTTCGCCGGTGGATTTGGGGGTCTGCGTGTTCTTTTGGTTCGCCCTCTCTGCGGGTCATCACACGGAGGCCTTGACCGAGGCTGGTAATGGCCCCTGGTGGCGAAAAGAATTCAGAGCCCTCGCCAGGGTTGGGGGGTGCGGCCACACCGAGTGGCTCCACTGTTATTCCGAGCTGTGGGACCCACTTGGGTAGTATTTGTCTCAGACGGGAGGCAGCAGCAGTGGCACATGCGTGAGGATTCAGGCAGCCTCTCGCCCTGTCCCCTTCACACTCGTCGCACGCTCATTGTGCAGCGGGTTATTTAGGTGCTGGGCTATTTCTAGTCCATCACCGACTTTCATCGCGGCATGCTTTCCGCGTAGGCATTTCGCCTTTTTCCCGTTATTGTCTTGTCGCTTCGATGGGTCTTCGCCAGGGTGGTGCCACAATGGCATTTCCCTCTGGACTTCTTCAGATGGGTGAACTGTTGCGAAGTTAATGCCGTACTTATTTACACACTTTACCATGGTTTTGTGTAGCGCCGGGGGATCCCGTTGGTTGACCTTTATGTTTTGTATCATAAGGTTTGTCTTAGCCTCTTCGGCTACTGATGTTGATTTGACCGTACGTTTTGACAGGCCGTGGAGTGCCAGTGATGCCCAGTGGGCTCGCTTTTTTGGATTATCTTCAGTGAGTGCTGCAGTTTTGAGCATCAGAAGGGCCTCGTTCCTTCCTTCTAGGTCGAGCATCCCTATGCCTCCGAGTTCTCGTGGGGCTAGTAGCGTGTCACGAGAGACCATAGATGACTTCGAGTCATTCATGAACTCCTTCTGCACCTTAAGTATGTGTTTTGTTACCACTGCTGGCATGCCGTTGACTTGCGCCAGGTACTGCGAGCGGGAGCCAGCCACTATTTGGTCGATGTTTTTCTTCATGTTCAAGGTGGGGTTCAGGTTTGCCCATCGCTCATAATCTGAGTCGATTTTTTCCAAAACCGGGGTCCACACGCCAAAGGCGTCTACGCTGTTCCCGATAAAACTTCCTAATATTCGTACTGCTTCCCCTTCTTTCGCTATGTGGATATTGGGCGGGATCTGGTCGTCCTCGGGGTGAAGGCGTCTAGTCTCAAGGAGGTGGGCCCTAAATTCTGGGGCCCCAAACGGAATGATTTCAGTTTTAGTAATGTTGAAGCGGGCCCCCGATGCGAGACACCACTTATCTAGTACCCTATTCAGGTCGTCGAAATTGTCATGCTCACTCAGGTATGCTGTGGTGTCATCCGCAAATAGTTGGACTACGGCCTTTTCTGCTACACCGGGTATGTTGTACCCCCTTAGGCCGGATTTTCGTAACATTGCTGCTAGTGGTTCTATCGCCAGGTTAAATAGCAGGCAAGATAGCGTGCAGAACCCACCGAGATATAGGCAAATCGGTCGCAGACATCAGAAAATGCCCAAAACGGTAATTTTCTGATTCGCGCCTTTGGTACTGACATCGGCTGTAAGTTCGGAGGGAACTTAAGTTTGGGACGCGAGTCTTAAGTACCATGCAAGTACCATGCCATAATCTGTATAAAACTGAACTGCCATGACGAACTTAAGTTCTGGTATCCACAACTTAGGTTGTCTGTCTGTAAGTCTTAAGTTCACCGACTACTTAAGTTCTGAGACTACTTAAGTTCCGATACTACTTAAGTTCCAAGCAAGGGAGAGGCATGCAGGGTATATATTGGGTTACTAGCCAGGACTTAATTCCTATAAGAACTTAAGACTTATTTCGGTTCGGACCGCCTAGAACTTAAGATGAGCTAATAAAGTACTTGAAGGAGGCCCGTCTGAGCCTGAAGAAGACGAGCCCGACATCGACAACCGCCGCTCCTCCAGCCCATGCGAGGGAAGACCCAATCTTCGTAAACGCCTAGCTCAAGACATGACTCAATATGCTGAGCGTACTGGCCGCCAGTTGCGACTGTGGATCTTCGCGAGTCCAAAGGACATGATAAGACTCGCATATCCAAGTAAGTGCCCTTCTCGGAGTACAATGCTCCATTTCTGACACATTGTCTAATAAAGGACCATTGGTGATATCCTCGTCGACGATAAAGCACTCTATGGGCCAGCAGATGTCGAGGGATTGATCCAAGACTCGCTGATTGTGTTCCCTTCTTAATCTATCCATTCTTACCCTGCGCCTTCATTTATTAAACCACAGTATCAATTGCCCCGTACATATTATATTCTTACCGTACATACTACTGTCATTATTGTACCGTCATTTGAATATTACAAGTGCCATTTGTGTCCTCATTGTAGAAGCAAACACGGAGTTCAAAAAGCGGATTATCATACACCTGGATAATTGACAGACGGAGATCCCTTCGGACCTCCCTAGGTTAGCCGCTGTAAACTCTCCCGGGAGCTGATGGACTGCGGATTGTCCATGAATCGATGTCTTGATCTTCAGGGGATGTTACCAAGAGAACTCCGGACATCGGGTCGATTTTCAGCTGAGATCAGCGCTTGGATGTGATGGGAAGATCCCATCCGAATGGCGGTGTAATCCAAGTCATGGTATTTAGGTATACTTATTGCTGAACCTTGCTACCCAGGAGAAGATGGATTTCAGCCTGATTTTTGCTACATGTACAAGCAACATTGAGTCATGCAACATTGGACATCGAGCGAAAAAATTGTAAAGAAAGCAGAGGAAGACAAAATTCAATCATGGAAATGCGAATATATTTGGGTAGCCTGGTGATCGTTTAAATGTCTGTGTGCCAACCCGTTTTATTCACAGAACAGAGAGATATTCTCTAAGTTGTATTTTGGCCATTGGTCATTTCCGCTTCATGTTCGGGCTACTATCCGTGAGTAGTAAACAAACTTAGTCAAACCAAAGTGGTCATCATACAAACGAGAGGAAAACTGCAATTGTGAAAGGTTGGAGGTTCTCTATCATTCGAAATGTTCAGTTGTCAGCTCTTTGCCTCCATTCACACTGAATGCAGAAATATATCCTAAATTGCAATCTTTCCGAGTACATACAACTTTAGTACCATAGGCGTTCGCTGAATGCCTATCAGGAGATCGAACACCTACTTTCACAATGAGCGACTATTCCACTCGGCTAACATTCGGCTAACGTTTGCATTCGGCACAGTAGATGGGCTGATGCGATCAACGGCCTCTTTCCTCCTCCCACCGGCATCTACCATCCCGTCGCTGCCAGCAGCAACCCGACCAAAGTGCCTGCGCCATCGCGCCCAATACCGTGTCATTCTACGGCCTCCGTCGGCTCAACCGTTGGGAACCGAAAACGAGGAAGAAATTGCATAATGGGCTGATGTGATCAACGGCCTCTTTCCTCCTCCCACCACCATCTACCAACCCGTCGCTACCAGCAGCAACCCGACCAAAGTGCCTGCGCCATCGCGCCCAATATCGTGTCATTCTACGGCCTCCGTCGGCTCAACCGATGGGAACCGAAAACGAGGAAGAAAGTGCATAATAAAAGGTGCGCGCGATGCCGTGCTGCATGCTTTGAAGAACCTATGCGCGTGTAGCGCCCCATGGCCCAGCGATACGCGCACCCTGACTGTGCCCCTCACATAGTCAAGAGGCAAATCACACTCTCCGCGCCCAGAATTCTGCGGGTCTCGTACCTGCAGCATAGGCCGACGCGAATTCGACGAGTTTGATGCGCGTTGGACGCGTTCAATGCGCGCTTTACCGAGGGCGGTGGTCCCTTATATACCAAGTACTTAGATTTGGAGGCCAAAATTGTTTAACAATGGAAAGAATTGGGCATCACATGCATTCATACAATCCCTGCAAAAAGTTCTCATCACCTAAACAGATGGCAAGCTACATACGCGAGAAAGGACCCCTGGAGATGTGAAGATACGCTTGGTAAGGCAGAGATTGTGTAACAGGCATTGGTTCAAGAGAATAGTCATTCGTTACCGGTAATAGGTGTTCAGCATCGGCAATAGGTGTTTGGGCCATCAATAGGCATTCAAGAACGCCTATGCTACTAAAGTTGTCGTGCCTCAATCTTTCAGTAGTCATTTCTGCTTTCAAATCCTGCTTCATTTGTGTTCGGGCCGTCTGTGCCGCAGACTTGGACTGGGAGCATCCAAATTTCAGAAGTGTCAGATTCCGCGATGAATTAGAGTCTAAATCTAACACCTACAGATTCACTACAGCCGGATTTCGGGAGAGCCGATACCGGAAGTTTTCGTTGATAGTACTGAAGCCCATATCTTCCACGATTTTTGCAACTATTTTCACCCGGGCCAAAATTAGGATGGTCCCGGTGTGGTGTAAGTTCTTCTGTTTCTCTTGATTTAGTAAAAAAAGCTCTGCGCTCCATATTGGCAACTTCCAAGCCTCTGGATCTGACCTTCCATGCATCATCTTTTGCGCTTGGCATAGATCACGTGTTCCCCTGACTGCTCTTTTTTCTGGGTCCAGTTTGTCTGGGACTCCACCTCTGTAATTGTTGTGCACTTGAGTTCTGTCCCCTTGATCTCCGACACCTTCCTATTCCAACATTGTCCATAGCCGCATGATGATTTCAATATTGCCATCCACTTGATTATTTATTCTCGAAGCAGGAAAAAGAGAGGTTATCGTGGTTCTATAGCATGGTACCAAGGGGATTATTGAGTCAGGGAGACTTTGAGCTCTATTCAAATGTTTCAACGTTCATTTGGGGAGTTCCGTCACAATTATCACATTCTCTCGTGGCTCAATTTAGCATACTTCAAACAAACTATGAGCCTTTTTTGTTCCCGATCGGGTGGCGAGTACTAGAAAACCCATCACATGGAAAGTTTAAATATGAAACTCAGTGTATGGTGGCCGAAGTACCAGAAAGTTAAGACCCCATGTTTTATTGCTGAACCTTTAGGTTTGGCTACCCTGGAGAACTTGGGTTTCGTCCACTCTTGCTACATGAACAAACAAATTTAGTCACGCAACATTGGTCATGGCAAAAATAATTTTTATAGAAATGGGACAAGACCTAGGAATAAATCAAAATGCAAAGCTATGTTTTTCAACTTCTTAGCTGCCTGAATCCTCTTGCTCGACCCATTTAATTGCTGGGAACCAAAGATATGCTCTGAGTTCAATTTTGGCGGTTATTCATTTCTGCTTTGTGTTCGGGCCAGTATCCGAGATTAGTCATTTCAGCTTATCGATCGCAGCCCGGAAGTTCGAGTTGGGTTTGAGTTGGGCCAGCCTGAGTTCTAGAATACTGTACCATTTCAACCATAGGTGTGGCCTCTTACCACTTAGATCATAGATTCACCTTTTGCTAGATTCAACCTGAGTTGACCATAATTTTTATCATTCAATCTTGATTCAACTTTACCCGCTGACACAGGATATTCCGGTCAGGTGCCTGTTCGATTGCAAATTTCCCTGGTTTTCGTTGAATCCCCGACTAAATTAGGCTACGAGCTGCAGAGAGCTGGGAGGAAGAAATTCCAAACTTGCTTCTCCAAGCCTGTACGGCAAATTTCAAGGATGAGTACCCCCTGCCATTCGTGTTGTTTAGAAAGAAAAAAATTCAGTTCCAGGAGTCTCTGTGCGTGGGTTTGAACCCAGCTAATATCTCAGCCCATTTGAAACATTCACTGCGTTCCAACCCCATGTAGGCACATGCTGTGTCTACCAGTGTAGACAACAGGTAGACAAAGCTATTCACCTACGTATACCTACAGCATGTAGACACCGTTGGTGTACGTGTGTCTACATTGGTCTACGTCTGTCTACGTTGGTCTACCGGGGTAGACCAATGTAGACCAACGTTAGCCGGATGTAGACCAATGTGATATATCAAATTTGGAGTCGTTTCAAGTGCTTCGAGTGCCTAAGAGTAATTGAGTGCCTAAGGACTGACGGGAAGACTTCCGAAAACTTAAATTCTGACGTCTCCCATGCCTGATTGGTGGGCGTGAAAATGTTTGCACAAGGCTTGAGGAGGTACTAGCAAAGAAGGGAAGGGAAAATAAATGATTTTAATGGCCAACATTCAAAGTTTGGGGAGACCAAGGTAGACCAAGGTGTGTCTACGGCTGTGGACAAACTTAGGCGAAGTATGTCTACGTGACGTACACTGACGTAGCCGAACGTAGGCGAACGTAGGCAAGGCTGTGCCGATGTCCCCTTGCCTACGGTGATCGACGCACTTTGACCCATGTAGCCGAACGTAGACGAACGTAGGCAGGGGTGTGCCTACAGGGGGCTGGAACACAGTGAATATTGATGTCGGCTTGATGTCGGCCCAAGATTCAGTTCACAAGTCGAAGCCTGACTCAAGGGTCCAACCATTTAGTTTTTGCTTGCAGACACGGGCAAATCAAGCAGAAAGGGTATATAAATGTTTTCAAACCTTTTACATAACATAGTTTATAAATGGTATGTTGGTGGGCAGGTTCTTTAGGTGCATCTGGAGGATCAGACTGAGTTGAAAGTCCCAGATAAGATCCTAACCCCCAAAACCGTTCACAAACAGCTTTCAAACTGTTTGCGCCGACCTACAAACTAAGTCGAAATAAAACTGTTTTTAACCGTTTCAAAATGTTCTCAAATGGAAATGATGGAGCCTTGGCCTGAGCAGTGTACAACCCACAAAAGAACTCTTCCAAACAATATATTCAGGAGTAAAGCCGTTTGAGAATGGAATAAGCTCCCCCCTACTCTGTAGATGGGCACCAGCATACAAAACTTATTTGTATTAGAGAATGGTTGTTAGTATTCCACTTTGTGTAAAACACGTTATCCAAACCAATTATTTTAAGCTCTTCCAAGTGTTGAACCTAAAGTTTGGTATAGTGGGGATTTTGTGAAAGTGTAGACCACCCTTGACCTAAAGGTTCAGCACCCGCCTCGAAGAGGCCCAATCCCAAGTCATGGATTTATTTCAGTGAGTACAAACAGAGCCCTTTTCGAGGGGAGGGTGCTGCCCAAATAACAATCTAAGCGCCTTTGGCGTCTATCAAGCCCAGGTACTTATCTGAGATGATAATATAGGTTGAAATTGGATCCTCAAAAATTTAGACATTTTCTTTGTGTAAAATATAATGACATTAATCCATGAAGGTTCAGCTCCGCCTCGGAGAGGCCCAATCCCATGTCATACATCATGCTCATATTCACGTCATGTTCGTATCATATTCATACGTCAAAAGCTCGTATTCATACGTCATGCTCCAACAAAGACGCCGTCCCAATCCCATCACTCGAATATCTTTGTCTCCAACAAAGAAATTAATTGCCTACACGGCCGCACTGATGGCTTAAGTTAAACTTACAATTTTTGACCGTAGTGATTCATAGTGAAATCATTAATGAAAACTCACACTCGGACTATGACCATTAGGAACAGACGGACAGATAGTAAGAATTTGTTACGACTGATGTGCCCCTTCGGGACATCTGACCGGCGCTGCTTGAAAAAAAAAGGCCGCACCCACCCGCTCATAATTGACATTCAGATGCTCTCAGTCAGAAAGGAGAAGGGAAAAGATATATAATTCAATGCATTGACAGTCAGAGTAAGTAAAGTCGGATCGCGATTTGGTATAGGATGCACAAACATTGGATGCGGCCGGGATGCGGTACGCGAAGAAATACTGTCTCGGTAACCCAGACGTTCTAGCATGATCCTGCTCATTCTCAATAGGCGGGAGTTATCTTATCAGTGCGCGGGAATGATCCGGCGGAGTTTCAATAAATGATAAGAAAAGTTGGGTCCGTATCAAGTTCTAGCGTGATCGTTGCCCCACTATGAACTCATGCTAGTGTATCCAGATGGAAATGTATTTATTGAATGAGTGTGTTAAGTACGGGCGAAAATTCCGACACTGGGTGTCGAGAATTGATCCGGGTGGAGACTACACTAGCCTGTGGGAAGACGGTGAGCGAGAATTCCCTACCTGTTGGCCGTCGAAATTTTGCTATACGGAGATCATTTGCATACACGAGAAGATGACCGTTCCAGACGGGTATGCCGCTTCTGCGAATCTGAAGTTGAAACCCCAGAGCATGCCCTCTTAGCCTGTGACGCCTCAATAGAGGTGAAGTCCCTAAGAGAGGTATTTTTGGAGAAACTTTTTCGTCGCATGGTTGAACTCAATTCAGTTGATTTCTTTAAAGCCATGATCTATGAACGCTCGACTATCGCTCTCGTGGCGAAATTTGCTTATGATGTTCTTGAGGTGTTCTACGCGAAGCCTGTGCATCGATTGGATGACTGAACTGAAGTAGTATTGTTTGCTTTCCGACTGTTTTTTTTGCTTCTATATGTCGACTGGGTTCTACAGCGTGACAGTAAACTGGGTGCGTGAGCTCGGCTCGGAAGATATATGGAGGTCAGGGACGATGGGGTACATAATGCCTGTAGTACTCCGGGATACTTCCTGAAACCGGTGTTCCTGAGTGGGACCGTGCCGTGTAATGCTACCTACCTACCTACCTACCCTGAGAGTAGGAGTCTCGCGACGCATTCGCGCAGCTGGATTCCCAGACTCACAGGTTTAGCGGACACGCGGCATCATGATGCGCAGGACTGCAATTGTGAGCTCAAATCACTAGGTATTGATATGATTCAAAGTGGTATTCTACACTACTCAATGAGCACTTTTTGACTATGCAACTCAATCCTTCCCATGCACCAGCTGCATTTCAAAATCTGGCAAAAAATGCCTTATATCTTCAGAATTTCCTTTTATGGAAGTTAGATAACATATCCAAATGTCTTCTATTTACTCATGTTTTCCCTTCATAAGTTATTTGGTGCGATTTGGTGGCCAGAATAGTGAGAACAACCACCGTCCAACACTTTTGGACAGCGCGAGTAGATACTCCAGGGTCGAGGAAAAATGCCGTGGACGTGTATGAAATCGATGTCTGCGGCTTTGAACGCCGCAGTCAAACGTTTCTTGAAGGCGGTTTTCGTGAGCGGGCGTCTGCTAGTGCCGTGGAGATAAGAAAAAAGAGCTTGGTTTGGAGAAGGCGAGTTGATAGATAAATGATTGTGCAATGCGGACTTAGGATCAATAGGGCCGGCCTGCTCTGCCCAGTAGACGCTCTCGCCGTGCGGGGCTGATTCTGTCCGAGGCAACGCAAAATTGGTTTGTTTCAACCCGTTACGATCGGACACTTCCCCGACGTCGGAGGGCTTCACGTGAATGGTTGGGTCAAAAGATGTGAGTGTCTTTACAGTGAACTCTCCGCCTCGGGACGTTGACCAGAACAGAGTAGTGAGGCAGTTTCATACGGAAGCATCGAGAGGGATGGAAAGGTTGAAGTGTGGGTGCAATTTGCATAGAATGTCAGTGGTATACGGCATCCTCGCTTGGCGCTTTGAAGACGAAGGTGTTAGACGATCTGCTGCTCGCAACAGCGCTTCCAACTCGGGCTCGTTCATAGACCAAGGGACACCGTGTAAGATGTGCCAGGCGCGGACGCCTGAGACGTAGTTCGAGATGGTTGAGCCCGAAAGAAAACCTGCAAGAGTCGAAATGTAGCCGGCAACCAGTGTTGGGCTGGCTGGGGCACGCGCTGCTTCGGGCACGGTCTTGGAGTCGCAAAAGACAATAGGCCTGAACCATATGATTCAGCAGTACCCTCCGCCCTCGCGTTGGAAACGACATTCAAGATCCGCACAAGTTCCCCGTCGGCCATTGGAAGTCCCGAACCAAGGGATGATCGACCGACCAGCGGCCGCCAAAGCCGCAAGCGCTCCTTGGCCAAGACATGGGGCCGAAGAGACGTGGGCCTGATGTTGGAACTTCGGCGGTGCGGCGCGGCCATCCCTATAAACCAGGCCTTACACCGAAGTCCACCAGTCGAGTTGATCTCCGAAGAGCTCGGCAGCGCGGGCATCAAGGTCTGAATTTGAAGCGGCAAGACGTGCTCTCTGGGCCGAGGTAATAGGCGGCGCGGGTTCCCGGCGTCTGACGGCGTTCTCGGAATGTGTCCATGGGGCGTCAAAGTCAACGATGAAATTTGCGAGGGCAGGAGGTATGTCAATGGGTGGTAAGAGGAGTGAACGCGAGGGGTACGTTCCACGCGAGGGACCATCGGCGGGATTTGAATCCGTTGCGACGTATCTTTGGGGTATCATTTTACTTAACTACGTCATGGAATTGAAGTTCTGGAAACCTAACGAAACAATCGGAATCGGCGAGAAATTGATGGATTCTGCGGAATACTCCGTTGGTCTCTGGATTGCGGCTGCGGTGGTTCCACCAGCCTTCAACAACTCAGGTGTTATCACCAAAGAGTTTGAAATGAGTGGTTTGCGGTGCACTGGTTGCACCAATGACGGCGTAGACAAGGAGTTCGAAGCCGACAGCTTCTGCCCAGCCGATGTCGCGGTTTCCCCGGTCCCATCCCGGGAGGAGCCGCCAAGCGCGCCATCTTCCCTGAACGACGATCGCAATTCCGGCGCCGGAACTCGCATCCAAGAAGGCACCGCAGTCGAAGACTTCACACGGGCCGGGGATGGGGCGAGAGAGGGTGGGCCGTGAGAGTACTGATTCCCACCATTTAAGGTCGTCTGAGGTACCAGAGGGAGGGGTACGTGGCTTGTGAGGACTGTCGTGGAATATCCCCAGCATGGCCTCCAAGTTGGTGAGGTAAGCACGTCCCATTGGGATGATGAGTGATACATGGAGGAGTTTGCCGTACAATTCCTGGACCACGATGAGTGCGTGGGTAGATGATGAATTCCATTTCTCAATAGCCAGGAGATACTTGGTTTTTTTCTCGTGGCTAAGGCCCACCGTGCGAAGCTCCACGTTCCAGATGAAGCCCGTGAACGGGACTTCGGAGGCGAATTGGTGATCTTTGGACAACTCCCAGGGCAAACCGAGAAGCTGGGAGATGGCATTGATGTCATCGAAGTTGTATGTGAAAAGGCTGTTGTGCTCGGATCGAGGGGATTGGTGCGAGAGATCCCTAATAGGGAAGGCCATATCCTCATCAAATTCCTCGACACGCCCGTCTGGTGAGATATCGCCGCCAAACCAGAATCGGCCGCCAGTTTGATGACGCCCACCTCGTGCTTGGATGCGTACACAGCATTGCATCCTGAGGCGATTGAATTCGGCGATGAACTCGCGCCGGATGCGGAGGAAAACATGATCATCCACCCATTTTCCCAGCGGACCGACAGCCCTGGAACGGTAGATATCAGCGCTGGCGTCTCCGACCGACCCATATACGCCACAGCCGGATTTAGCACCGAATGACACGACGAAATCAACATCAAAGCTCGTTTCGGAAGATCGAACGACAGCGGCCAGCCACTGTAAAATGCAACGGTATTCTGCGGTAGGCCTCGGAGATGTCACGACAAGCACCTTCGGAGCCTGGAGGGAGCCGCCAGACAGATAGCGAGAAAGCTGTAAAGGTACCCCAGGTGCACGGGAAGAGGTCTGAGTCGATTGAAGAATTAATAGATGAGTGGATCGAGATGGATTACGAGGAAAAGAAAAGTTCTGTATGAGCCGAAGTATGGGAGCATTGTTCTGTTTGGGAATAAGAGAGAGCGGGGAAGTCTGAAAAGGGCCAATGAGAGATTCAACCTCTTCCTGGGATAGCGGGCCGAGGTACCGCCCTGATTCGCGTTCGTGCTGGACGATACGATCAAATTCAGCGGGTTGGCTGAGCAAGGTTGGGCTGTTACGAGGAGTGTTGGTAGTGTGAATGGAAGGGAAACCGATATTAGATAGGATGTGCAAAAGCCGCATGAGCCGCATGCGGCATTTTGTACATTGTGCAATGCCGCGGCTTTTTCTTTGCTGTTCTTCATTCTTGTGTTTCGCAGTAGCCTTAAATGCCTCCTCAATCTCATATTCCACTCTTGGGAGTGTTATATTTTGGATGTGCAACTGTGGGAGGCCGCATTTTTCAAGCATCACGAAGGCATCACTCACTTTTCCTATATTTTCACGTCTGCCACACACCAGAGGCAATGCCAAGGATCTTCCCTCTCCCCACAACACCTCTCCTTCGCCTCAGGTAAGCTTATAATACAATAGTTAATTGACACCTCTCAGATTTCAAATTTGCCGTGTGGCTTTGCACAATGCACAAAATGCCGCATGCGGCTCGTGCGGCTTTTGCACATCCTATCTATTAAAGCCGAATCGAATGGAAGATGGAATGTGACGGTAATATTTGTCGAGGAGTCCGGAATCAGATAGCATGTCGTGCCAAGCCGCCCAGTTGAGCGGAGTGACAGGATGAGTATTATACAGATTCGTATGATAGTAGGATTGTAACGCGCGCGAGATCTGCGTAGGATTCTCACGCCAAGGTTATAGGATCCGGATGGGGACGTAAACCTTTCGTAGGATTAGAGCAATGTTCATAGGATAGAATAGTTCGTAGGATTGGCATAGCGAGTCGCATCAGTGTGATGCAAGGTGTGATGGTGAAGTGACTGTCACGATCCTTTTCCTTCCCGCCACCACCTCCGCACGTCGACGAGTGTGTTCTGTGCGTACCGTTTGGGGTAAGCTGCGCCCACATCCTCAACATAGACTTACCTGACACTGCAGCGCGTCAATGTCACATTATTGGGCTGGGGACAACGCCTGGACAAATCCCCCATCACAGGCTTTGCCGTGGCGGCGCGAGGGGAGCGGTGGCGGTTTAGAATATGGCAGCGGCGCGTTTGATGTGACAAAGTGGGTGGTGTCGGCGGCATGATCGTGACGGCTCACGTTCAATTGATACAGCCAATCGTGGCCATATCTGACAGCATCGGACACGCTCGACGGCTTTCTTGATCATCGCCCGTTCAAGCCGATGTTCCTACGTCCGTGCGGACAGTTCCTCCCACGGAATCGCACACCCTGCTGCATCAAACCTCAAACTTAGCGCCCGTATCGACTGACGACGAAATGCAGCATATTTTTAACCAGCTGGGTCCCAACGAATTCGCCGACAGTGGAACTGGCTGGTGAGCATCGAATGACCTGACGCAGCCGATGCGCTGAATAACCGGCAGGAATGCGGATCAATTTGATTTCAACGGTATCTCTCCCTTTCCATCTTGCCCACCCTCGAGCGCGAGCGTTTACAGTATGTTTGAAACACATCCCGGGTGAGTTTCCCCTTTGTGTTGTGTTGTCTTCACGCGAATATTTAGTTCCTGGAGCAATTCGGAAGCAAACCTCGGGCATTATCAAAGTCTGGATCGCGGACGTTCCGGACCCCGATGCGGCAATCGCAAGTTTGTGCCACTTTTCTTTTTCTTTTATGTTGTATTTGGCGTGATACGTATCCCTTAGGATGGTGGAAACAGAAACTGCAGCACTTCTGGCTCCTTCCCGCAATGATCTAGTGCATATCTCGCATTCCGCTCAACGATTGACACACCATGCCTGCAACAACTAACTTGGGTGAGGCGCAGCACGCACGAAACAACGCGGAGACTGGTACCCAAATTGGAATCATAGAATCATTCAAAAAGTATGTTTTTTATTTTTGTTTACGCTTGCACTCCCAACCACTGCAGATATGCCAAGTACGACGCACGCTGGGCTGCCGAGATCAATATAAAGCTGGCGACCGGTAACTTACAACCAAAATGAACTTGTCCATCGGTACGCCAGCTCTAATCGACGTCATGCGGCTGCGATGGACAAAGGTACGCGGGCTCGAGACGCTGATGAACGTGTCGTTGCCTCGAGACAGGCAAAGGCGCAGGTGGAGGCGGAGCTTAAGCAGGCTACTTCAGAAGCAAAAGTGTGTCATTCTTTCCATTGCTCCAATGCTGACTACAAACTAGTCAAATTATTCTGGCCGAGTACCTGCCAGGCGTCCAGTGAAGGGGAAAAAAGCAGAGACGAATACTCAGGGGAAGGTATGTGCATAGTCGAAGCTCTTCTTTACCTATCTTACTCCTTTTACGTTGAACGCGAAGCAGGCATCGGCAGTGCGCGTGAGTCTCCTTTCGGATCCAATTTTCAATCTGAATGCTCATAACAACAACTCTCAGCGTTCATCTTCGCGTGTCTCCTCTCGTGATGTAGAGGTGGAACGCGACGATATTCAGGAAGACGAGCATGAGGGTATGCAGGGTGAAAAGAGGATGAAGTATTACAATTGGGTGAAGAAACAAGTGGACAGGTGCGTGAACTCACCCTTCGTCGTTCGTCCACTTACAGCAAATCAGCGACACTTACGCTCTCGTAGAGCCAAATCGCCATCGCCAGCACTCCACACTTCCCCGAGTGACGCGGTTCTGTCAAACGCCAAACGTAAGTTGACTTCGGCAGTCGGGCCAACACCCAAGCTCAAACGGCGCAAAGCGGGAGACCCACTCGCTGGGTGGGCCATTGAACTGGTTCCAGGGGACATGACGACGGCGGTCACCCCTCGGGAGTATGCTGAAAAGGAGCCGGAGGAATTTGCGGCGCAGTATCCACAATACGTTAAATTTCTGTAACACTGTACATTACGACGACCATTTCTGTCTGATAATAGTAATCCTACGAAGAATACATGTCTTTATTCGGATCCTATAGACTTCACGATTCTTAATCTGGATCCTACGAAGATACGACAAGCGCCGTAATCCTACTATAATACGAATCTGTCTAGGGCTCTGACAGGATTATACTTTCTGTGCGAGATGGCATCTCCGAGCGCCGTGATTCGGGCTTCTACATCCAGAGCACTCGTGGCGAGGGACATGATTGAGCTCGCAGCCTGAGCGCTGCCAGCTGAGGCAAAGAACCTCTTTGCGGCTGTTGATGAGTTTCCCCTCGCCGTTGCGCCTGGTCCGGACTGGCGTTGAACCGTTCCAAAGCATGGACGGTTTGCACTCCCGGACATTGTGACGGTGACGACCGAGGCAGACGGCACAAGCGGATAAACCGTCGCTCGCACTTGTGCCCTGTTGAAAAAATGCGGTGTCCTGGGTAGGCAAAGGAGTGCGAACTGGGGAAGCAGATCTGATCCTGTTTCCGGTTTCGCGCTGGCCAGACTGTCGGCCCGATGGGCGACCGCGGGGCCCAGGCGCAGATGGGTAGGTAGGCGCGGAATCGGCTAGCTCGTCAAACTGGGGAAACATGAAGTGGTGTGTGATTCGAGTAAATGAAGTGGGTTGCGTGGTTCGCATGGATCGCGTGGTTCGCATAAATGAAGTGGGTGCGTGGTTCGCATGGAGCGCGTGGTTCGCGTAAATGAAGTGGGTGCGTGGTTCGCATAAAATGCGTGGTTCGCGTGAAATGAAGTGGTGCGTGGTTCGCATGAAATGAAGTGGCGCGAAATCGCGTAAATGAAGTGGGTGCGTGGTTCGCAAAAATTGAAGTGGGTATACGTGTTACGAATATAACGAAAAGAGGTGCGGTTCGCAGGCAGGTTATGAGGTAAAACAAGGGTTCGGCAGAACTGAACGTCAGAAAATGTCGGTACTAACGAAACGCGAAAACGAAACTCGGCAAGTCTCGGCCGCATCACAGGGCATCGATCGGCCATCGCGCCAAGTCGGTCACACTCCGGAGGCTGTGTCCCGCCATCCCGGGCACTTCCGTGACTTCGCTAGATACCTGCATGACTTCCTGTCATATATTCGCGTTCCTGTAGGAATAATCGCTGGAATTCTTCACAGATTTGGTCTGTTTTCACTGTTATGTAAAACAAGACCCAGCAACAATCCATGAGCTTTGACACAGTTTTCATGCTGTTTTCGTTTCTGGCCGCGAATTAGTAAGTACGCGCAAGGTACGCGTAATACAAACGTTTCAGCCAAATCTGAAGGCCGTCGACCCTGAGGACGAAAAGTCCATAAAACAGGATGACTTGGCTCGCTTTTTAACCATTGACTCTCCTTCTTCCCACTTGAACTCACAACTTTCCTTCACTCAAAAACTCCAGATTGCTGGTATCATGGCCGGTGAGCCAGCTGCCGCTGTTACATACAGATAATTAACATCATCTCAGGGTACCAGAAGCCTAGGCTTCATGGCTACTCAACTCTACGGTCCACCAAACACATTAGCATTATTTTTCGACTTGCTTGCAGTCTTTTAATCAGCACTCTCCTTGGGCTTTCTCTTAATTTCGTTCCTGGGGTGAAGTCCCTGGAGACGTTCTATCTTTCTGTCTACATGGCTTGCTATCTCACGATTTACACTGTTGTTCTGGGTAAGGGAATGAATCAGGATTTCGAGTTGCGTTTAAATTTGGTATTTTGCAGGGCAATTCTTTTTTCCTACACCTGGCATTAAGCCGTCCCAACTCTTTGATGTCAGCCCACGTCACTTCCACCGATCTCATGTATCCCATATGCGTATTGACCGCCTACGTCGATGCCCGGGGTATCAAGATCGATGTTTGAGTTGCTATTCCTTCTCTGATTTCCTCACTGTACCCCGCCAGTTTCTCTCTGCAATTATGGCCATCCCACGGAACCTCCACCCATTCTGGGCCACTCAGAGTACCTTTGAGACTCACACATATTCCGCTGATCAGGGACCCCTTCCAGATGACTCTGACTCGGACAACTCGGAATCTAATGGTGTGTGTGTTTAACTAGCATTCTCATTTCGTGTTATATGCAACCTTTTAAGGTCCCGTCTCAATGAATACTGATTTCGGCCGCGATCCACCTTCCAAGCCCGCCCCAGGAACGTGGATATCCTGCCTTCTTCAGGGGATATTTGGCTCAGCTAATGCAGTTCGTGTTGACGGTCAGTCAAACCTGTTATTTCACCGAGATCAGAGCTCATTCGAACTTTTTGCCCGAGCAGATGGAAACTACCTGGTGTATACCCCGGTTTTGCGGCTTCGCGGCGGATATAGCTCAGACGATGATGATTCTCATGATCACGGCAAGTACCATCCTCCGACTCCATTGAGATTGCACTGAATTCGAGGTTTTCTTCAAGATTCAGACCAGGATGAGTTGGATTCAGACGGTCCTCGTCCATCTGGGAAGCGTAAGCGCAAAGCCAGGCCCTCGAAGCCGCGGAAATCAACGAATAAAGGGAAGGGCAAGGCACATGCAGTCTCCAATTCAGCGGCAGACCTTGGTATTCGAGTAACGGTGGGGAAGGGGAAAGACAGTGGAATTTATGTTGACGAAGTTATTGATATCTACACTGCTCCGGAAACCTGGGACGTTTCACCAAGCGACCACCGTGTCGCATTCATTCTCAATGTGACTAATTCTCCGGAATGTCTCGTTCATGGTCAAAAAACCCAGACCGTGGATGGAATGGTGAAAAATCAGGCACGTCTTTTCGGTCCCACTTGTAATAGTTCTGTCTAACATTTCCTTTCAGTGCCAGGACTCATTTACAGGGCCAACTGGCTCCCGCGATGTCAATAAACTGGCTGAGGTCCTCATTCTTGACGATGATATTGTCATTGACTGCCGTCGGTCGAACCTGAGCTGCGGTGGTTTCTGGACATGTCCTTTTGCAGCATCGGACTTTCTGGAAGATTTTGAACGCTTGGAGGGTGACTCTGAAGATCTAGTTTCGGCTCCCATCCGCGCTGCAAAGTCTGGAGAAGCCGGTAGTCTCATTGCTATTGCGAGCGAGTACGGCTCTCTTCATTTTGACCTGATTTCCTTGTTGAAAACAGCGATTTTTTCCCCCCAGATTTCACCAGAGCGTCACTTCCAAGTACTGCAAAGGCAGGGTAGAAGACGAGGAATTTGCATGTGGTGGTCATGCCATTATGCGCAAGTACTCTAAGGTAAACATCACTGCCAGATAATCTCAATGATCTGCGTTTAAATAATTTTAGGGGCGCGTCAACGGCAAATCATACTTTATCGGATGCTCAAATTGGTCAAAAAACGATTCCATCTGTCACCGATTCACGACAATCCCTCATTCTGTACGCGAATCTATTCTTGGTCAAATATTTCGTGAGGAGGAAGTCCTATACTTGAAAACACAATGGACACAGCCACTAAAGTCACATGAAAATTCACGTGTTTGGTCCCACGCCCTGCCGGTTCCCACGACTCGGAATCCGCCGTGTGCGGGCAAACCCCCGGACTCTGTATCCGCCGTGTCTGCGGCGAAACAAGGATTTAGCGGGGTTTGGGGCAGAGCCCCAACAAGCTGTGGACCCGCCGGAGGGACGGCTGCGAGCGCAGCGAGTAAGCCGTGCCGGAGGCAAGGGTCCTAAAGCTTGTTGAAGTTGAAGACGATGATGTTGTCACGGGACCTTGTCGACAAATCATCCACCCTTCTCATCTCCCCAAAAATAATATATGCCGTGAGTTTCCCCATATCTTTTGTCAATATTCGGCGATCTCATAATCCAATCCTAGCCCGAACCCATTTCCGGGATGGTAAACATGTCCGCGGAACGTTGGTTAAACGAACGTGCCCAGCCAAGATGCTGATTCTTATTCCCGTGGACGAGAATGACTTGCGGGCTGTTGTGATCCCTGCAGCGGGCAAGCGACACAACCATCCGCTTTTTCCTCGCACCAAAGTTCCTTTTGTCGCTGCCAGTCAGTACATTGCATGCGTCGAATCTAACGGCCCGATCGGGGCAACAACACTCCATGTCGATAAGTGTAAGTACTATCGGAACACTGTCATGGACACGACCTAATAAAGATTTTATCTAGCCTCGAGTACTCGTACACTGCTCAATGGAAAGCTTCCCCACGAAGTACACCCCGGCCTCATCAATAATCGCAAACGGCGGGAGTATGTTTACGATTCAAAAACCACAAGATTTCCACATGGCACCGGGATGGAAGGTCGGTCATTGTTTCTTTACGTGTCAGTTCTTGCCTTGATTTGTTCTTCGCTTAGCGGTCTGGCATGAGTTCGAACAGGACAGGACCCGTGCACTTGGGGACCGCTATATTCACGCGGTGAACACTCTCACCGATGATACCCATGTTATTATCACGGTGAACCCAGAACTTGCCGAATTGACATTAGAAGCTTCTTGGATCATGGTTGATACCACCTTTGCTGCTGTGCACGGAAAGACCAACGAATGGAAGCTTCTGATATGGTTGAATGGACTGGATAAGTGTTAGCCAATTTCTGCACAAAAATACTCGGGCTGATTTTCCATAGGCACAGTTATTGGACGGGTCTGGAGTAATCGTGCGACTCGTGAGGCCTTTGTCCTCGTCTGGAATGGCATCTTTGAAGCAATCGAGGCCTTGACTGGTAAAGCTTTGAATTTCAAGGTCTTTTCGAAAACCTCCTGCCTTCTTGGTGCACTGGGTGACTCCGAGGGTGCTCAAGCACAAGCTCTCGGTGATGTCATCATATTGCGCCGCTTGAACTTGAAGGAAGTAGACAGAACGGAAACGGTGGATGTCGACACAATCCTCATGTTTATATGGAAAACCTGCATAGTACACTTCAACCGGTCAGTCTTTGTGACATCGCGATGTACTTACTGATCTTCATCCATAGCGGTGTATTCGTGTTGGAGGCGTATGTTGAAGACAGGATTTTTCAGTATTTGCTTTCCTTCCCATATCTGAACACGGATGCCGAGATTCAAGAGTACTACTCATTCTGCAATGCATCGACTGTCCTACAAGTAAAGGGTATGCCTGTCTTCGATTGGCCAAATCCACCCCTGATTTCTGTACAGCATGGTGGAGACACAAACTAAGCTATCCGTGGCTTCTTCCCTCGTTGAATCGCCAACTGAGCAAGAGGAGCAACAAATTTTGGGATTTGAATCCGAGGGACACCAATCCGATCGAAGGTTCTCATGCGCAAGATAATCAAGTCAACAAGACGAACCGTACTTTGATTGAAGCAATTCTTCTGTGAGGCATTTACCACACATTTACATATGCTAGCTGACAGCCATACGGTAGGGCACGTCAACTGGATAGTGACAATGCGCGCATAATCAAGGCCTCCATTGAATTCGGAATCTGGGAGAATGGTAACAACTCAATGCGTGCTAGATTTTCGTCGCAGGCTGCTCGGCAATCGAGGGCGCGTGTAAAAAAGGCTGAAGCAGCGAAATTGGAGGGTGGAACTAAAAATCTTCGTGCCCAACTTAAAGCTGCAGAGTTGCGTGAAAAGAACAAGGATGCGGAAATCCAGCGTCTACACGCGCGCTTGAATATTGGGCCAATTACGACGCAAAAAGGGCCTTCAACCAAGCAGAGCCAAGGTATTATCCTATTTACTCAGAACTTTGGTTGTTAACGCTCAACGCTATAACAGGGCAATCAAACCTCAACCGCTACATTTGTGAGATTATTTTTCCCGTGACAGTTCAACTTCCACTGACCCGATAATATTTCAGCCCCTGCTCCCGAGTACATTGATGTTGATCAATACTCTCCACCACCCATGAAGGCCCTGGACCTCTTTTCCGGCCTTCGTCCTATGACTCCTATCAGAGAGCCGCGGTCAGATTTCGATTATCCGGGTGCACTCAACTCCGACATCATGGATAGGGCACTGAAGGGAATTGAGGAGGACCACCCGATGTATCCTGTAGACAGTGATGACGAAGTCCTGGCATCAGACCCTTATCCCGTGGTCTGATATCATGCTTTATTTTTTGGCGACTCCGAAATTAATTACACTGTCCTTTCTTTTCCATTATATCCATTTTCTTAATTTGTCTCCTGGACTCCCAATATCCTTGGTACCCGATGTTAACATGAGCAGTGATTAATACAGCAAGGTTTGATGCCACAAGCTCTGCTATGGGTCGTTGGATGGTTGGAATTCCGGCAACCACAGCCATATTATATAATGTCGTCCAAATGTTGTCTGTCCCAAATTGTCCCAGACCGTACTGAACCTTGTCCTCCTCTGGTTCTTATTCTGGTTAACTTACAATACTGAATCACTCATTAGTACACTGCTCGACTAATAGAAGCCGTCTTTAGCCCTCTTACCCGGCCAACAGGTGACTTAGTATGGATTCATCCTCCTGACCCTTCCAAAGCCAGTCCCGATCCCTCATAAAAATACCTAGTCTAATGCTCTCCAACTGCTCTTGAACTCCTCCCAGGCTATGGTTATGATTGAGTTCCCATTCGCTCCCATCAATTCCCGTCCCGATTTGGACGAAGTTCCCACTGATTCCCAATTGTTTACGACGGCCCAATACAGTCAATCATTTTTTTTTCGCTAATAAACCATTTACCCTCTCACACACTCAAAGGAACTGGTTACAATGTTTATACAGTACAACATAGGGGCTTGGTGATTACGAGGCCGCCCGGTGGTCCGGCTGTGACTGTCCACCTTAGCCGATGTGTTACACAGGTCATCAACGGCAGCTGCCCGGCATTCTATATATATCTGTTTTCGTTTTCGTTTCTTGTATATACTCAAAATGTCGTAATTATCGAAGAAAATTACGCACCCTTCGGTACCGAGAAGAACGCAACTTGTTATGAAATTCCTGTGATATCTGCTCAAGTAGCCTGTCATTTATAATGGCTATGTTAAAGCCGAGGCCCTGGTCAAGCATATCATGCCAGTAGCGTCGGGTTCTAGCTTGGTACATGACCAAGATGATATCCGCATAGTCGTCGTGATTCATCCGAGAAGGCTGGTTCTCGATGGCATAGAAGAAACTCGATACTGCGGCGCGGTGCTCTTTAGGCCAACCCGCAGCCTCGATAGCCGCGAGGAAACCCGTTTTGGCGATGGAGAACTGTGCCCAAGTGAGGTCTTCATCATGCACAACTTTCTTGGAGGTTTTGAACGCTGTGAGAGGTTTCAAAGACAGTGTCGAGCCGATCTGAGGAATTCCGAAAGACTCATCTGCTTCGACACCAGCGCGAAGAGAGTCGGCGTCCAAGCAGCCCTCTTTGGTCCAGTACCAGAGTTCGACGTACTGTTTGTCATCTAGCTTCTTTTTTGCGAAGTTAGAAGCACGGGGACCGAGAAAGTCTGGGATGACGAGCGCGGCGTCGAAAGCCCCCAGTTTCGGCTTCTTCTTCTCGGCCTCGAGCCGCTCGACTTCAGACGCGGCCTCAGCAGCAGCACGCTCGGTATCTGCTTGGGCCGCAAGGGCCGCAGCGTCTGCAGCCGCCTGGACTGCATCTGCCTGGACCTGGGCGTCCGAGGCGGCCTGGCGAGTATCGCGTTCCGTGTTCCAGCCCTGAATCAGTTGGGTAGCCGCCTCGGCATCGGTGAGCGGTGTCCCTGCCGGCGCAGAACCTGCGACAATAAGGTCGCGGATGGATTTGAAAGACGCCGTTTCGTAGTCAGGACAGGATTCCAAGGTGGGGTCGAGGGTGAGACGGGGGTTTGCCATTGGGATGGAGAGTAGCGGATGTGTTGGGTTGAGTTAATAGGGGAGTGAAAACAGAGGTTTCCTGCTAGAGAACGGTGAGTGTTGCAGGTGGGTACGATAGGCAGGATGTAGCGCAGGAGAAAAGAGTCAGGGGCTACAGCACTGCCATCGTACATAGATCACGTTCTACGGTCAACGATCATACTTCACGAGACCATAGAAAAACACTTTTTCTTATCATTTATTTAAGCCCCGCCGGATCAATCCGAAACATAGATAAGATAAAACTACTACAGCGAATGAGCGAGGTCACGCTAGAACGTCTGGGTTACCGAGACAGGAAGAAATAGACCCGGCCAGAGTAAGGACCCAAGAAACTTGAAGCTTGAGGTTTGAGTCCAGAGCTCAAGCGTAACGCAGTTGCATTGCCTTTCTTGTGTCTGTTGACCTGCGTACTCGACAGCGGCCTTGAGAACGACTGGAATGTTGAAAATTTGATGATAAGAAAATCTTGATATGTTGCAGTTCAGGCGCAGGCGTCGTATTGAAGATGCCTTCGTGCTCTTGAGCCTTGAAGGACGGTCGGCCTTTCGTCCATTGAGCCAACGGTGTTGGCCAGGCGCTCACGTTTGACAACAACTTGCGTACACGAGATGGAAGAGCCTTGAAATTGTGAATTGGAGGGGAAAGGGCGGGTGGGAAGCGAGGGGATGGAAGGCGGAGGCAAGAGTATTTTGACAGACCAACATGCACGTGGTGTTACGTTGGGCGCGCGCACGGACCTTTGTGCCTCATTGTGCCCACGAATTGCATTGGGGACACCGGTTAACAACGCTTAGCGCTGTGAGCTGATATCTCCCTTGCCGACTTGTTGCCGACATCAAGTTGTAGAAAGATGTTAAGAATCCATTCGTACGAAATTGCAAGTCGACCGATCTTAGGAATCAGTAACATTTTCGTTTGGCCGTGTAGCGTGAATTCCCCTATTGATGCCATCACTTGCAAATTGGGATCTCTTGATAGAATCGGGGAGCGAGCTCCCCAATAATTTCAGAGTCGGGGACCAGCGCTTGCGCCGCTACCGATAGACGGATGGGCGTCTCCAGTGCCATCGATGGTGCGTAAGTACGATGAGTGGACATTCTCTGAATCAGTTAGGGCTCCAACCATTTAGTTTTCGTTTGTGGACCCAGGCAAAATAAACGGAAATGGTATATAAACAGTTTAAAACAGTTTTAAACAGTTTATAAATGGTATTTTTCAGAGCAGGTTCCTCGCACCTGTGTGGAGGGGTCAAATCACATAACTTGACAGTTCTGAACATGCATACGGCAATTTTATCATTATAGGATGACTCCGAAGTGTACCAAGATGTTCGTGAAGGCGGGATAGAGGCAGAATACCGTTGCCGAGAAGGCCGAACACCATCAAATGCGTACAGATTTAGAAGGTCCTGCATGTTGGTAGGCGGCTCTGTGCTCCGAGACTATGCGTGGGTTTCGAGCACACATATTGACCAGGCTGGCACAAATTTCTGCATCAGAAAACAACCTACCAGACGTGGTAAGTCATTGATTCTTGACAACCATTTAAACCGTTTGCAAACCGTAAACTGTTTACTACCCCGGGCAAACTAAACGGAAATAAAAACCGCTAAAACCGTTTGAAAACGTTTACAAATGGAAATGACTGGAGCCTTAGAATCAGTGGATGGATGACTCGGAGTTGAGGAAGAGATGAGGCTGCGTGTCCGCTCGGAACTAGGGTAGCTCGATATCAGAGCGATTGATTCCTTGGGACGGAGGGTTTGGATCAGCGAGCACGCCGAGCAGAGATAGCACCTGATAGCACACCTCGTGGCCATGGACGGCGTCGGAGATGAGGTTGGTTGATGCGATTGGTTGGCAGCCTGATCGGCTGAGATCCCGAGATCTTGATGTGGGGGGAAGGAAGAAAAAGATGGTTCGTACCACTGTGACTGCCCGTCACGAAACATAACATGGGACGACTAGTTGGTACCCGTGAATAAATTCACGGGCATTTAAGTTGTTTGTTCAGTTCTTATCAGTTGTACCCAGGCAGGTGTTGGTTGTAGCCTGTACCCAGTTGGCACTTCCCAGTTTCCCGTTAGCTGTTCTCAGTTTGCCGCTGGCTGTTGAACCTAGTTTCCCGTTGGTTGTTCCCAGTTTCCCGTTGGCTGTTCCTAGCTTCCCGTTGGCTGTTCCCAGTTGCCCGTTGGCTGTTCCCAGTATCCCCTTAGCAGTTCCCAGTTTCTTGCTGGTTGTTTCCAGTCTCTTGTTGGTTTGTGCCCTCATTGCCCGTTGGCTGTTACCCGTGGTACGTTTGATTTGTTCCTTGGCGGTCTCGGCAGTCCCGACATCAATGCCGCTGTTCCGCGTGGCTGTGTGTTCCAATGGAATGCTCGTTATGTCGGCTATTCTATTGTATAGAGAAGTTGCTACCCGTGAATAAATTCACGGGGCTCGTTGTTCCCGGCTTGTGTCCCGGCTGGTAGTCCCAGTACGCAGTTACGTCGTGCTTGTTAGAGTCCCAGTGCAACACCCCGGCAGTTTCCGCACTGACGTCGGCAGCTGTGAGGTCATTGCATGTGACGTTCCATTGGAAGCTTCTTTGTCTCTGGAATTATATTATATAGAGAGATATTTGATCCCCGATCGATCTTTGGTTGTGTATGACAGTTCGGCTTTGGGCGGACTCGGCACGTTCCGAAAGGGGACATTGCCGCATTACCGTCTATATGATTACGGTCAGGAGCCCTGTGCACACTGCGGGGGTGAGGAAATGAACAATGTTCTCATACAGCCCGGATCGGGGCATCGGCGTTGCGAGCTCGGAACAGGTTCCAGCTCCAACACATGATCCTTCCTCGCACCAGTCGGGAATCTACTCTCGTGTCCTCTATCCGCATCTGTAGCTTCCTTTTACCCTGAAAATTTCGATGGAAACCCTGAGCAGACACTGCATTCCGTACCCCCGTCGGCAAACGACGTCAACCCACGCCAGCAGGGTTTGCCGACGGGGCACGGAATGCAGTGAGAAGTCCCAACTTTTTTTTTGTTTTTTGTTTTTGTTTTGGTGGAGCGAAAAAGAGAGGGGCATGCTGATCTGATCAGCTCCCGACTCACGCTGGTTTGGGAGACTCTCCCGTAAATTCACCTACTAAGCTCCCTGGGGAAATGCGCTTGCGCACGCCCGTAATCGGCAGCGTGGGACTCGGTAGGTGTCGCCAGCAACTAGCGATTCCACCCGGTAGACGGAATTTACCTATACCCTCTAAAACCCCAGATCCACTGTTCTGGCAGATTTTCGTTGTCCATCAGGACTCCGTCCCGTGTTTTCAACACGGTTTTGATGTGCAATGCCCGATTTCCATACTGCGATTTATCTGCTCCTAGTTGGCCTATTTTCAAGCGCTTGTTAATGAATGCAACACATCGGTTATGAATTTCGGTCTCAGTGGGAATTTTATTCGACATAACCCTTTCACATCGAATTTTCCATATTAGAAAGGCCGACTCGCTAATTATTATTTTGAACAGTTTATTTGCCTCAGGCATGTTCTTGTCCTTTGAATCTTTAAATTGAATAAGCTCACAGCCAAGGATCAGACCAATTGAGGTGTTAGGTATCACGGCAAATTTCTTCTCCCAGAGATCGTGGCAAAGGTTCCAGATTTTTTTATGTCCAGGGGCATTACATTCCAGAAGGGCGTGCTCCATGAAGTCGTCAATGTTGCAAACAGGGCATATAGCCCAATGTTCAAAGGTCGGGATGTTGCGCCAGTAGTAGCCACATTTATAGCTCTGATATACACTCTTCCAGAGGAAATTGCGGACTCTACGGTCGATATCTTTGTCCCGGATCGAGTTCCATATCTCCCCATTGGTCGGGATCTTACCGCGCTGCGCCGCAACAGCGTAGCGGATTTAGCATTCAAGTAACCATTTTTCCAAATTGTCACAAGGCCCCTGGTCGACAGCGAGGCACACAGGGACTGATGTGTTTTGTGTTTCATATCTAGTGAAACAAGGTCAAAATAAAGCGACGATGCGGACTCTGATTCGATCAGCGGGGATCATATCGCAGAACTTGAATTCTTTGCGATTTGCCAAAGTTCGCCGGTCACCTCACTTTTTTCATCCCATTTGTACTAGTTTCGAAATTCGGATACAGTTGACGTCGTGTACGGCTATTTTATAACGGCTATTACGGTGTACGGTACGGTACGACGTATGCTGTCCCATCAAAAGGGAGCATTAGTGGTGCGACGGCACGGGACGGGTGCCGTGTTACCGTCTATATGGTTGCGGTCAGGAGCCCTGTCCACACTGAGGGAATGAACACAGTGTTCTCACACAGCCCGGATCGGGGCATCGGCGTTGCGAGCTCGGAACAGGTTCCAGCTCCAACACATGCTCCTTCCTCGCACCATCCGGGAACGTGCTCTTGTGTTCTCTATCCGCATCTGTAGCTTTTTTTTTCCCCTGAAAATTTTGATGAAAACTCTGAACAGACGTCTAAACTTAGCATTCAAGTAATCATTTTTCAAATTGTCACAACGCCCCTGGTCGACAGCGAGGCACACAAAGGGTAGCTTGCATATGGCGCGTTAAACTTGCTTGAAGTATAGCGCCGGATAGACCACTCGACTGTCCAGCAACCAACCACCCACATCCATTCACCACAGGCCCTTCATCATGCCAGTATACCTCATAATCATGCCACCTGTTGGATACGCTCGGTGCGACCGTCCCCCAACTGTTCAAGTCTTTCAGCGACTGATGTGTTTCGTGTTTCAGCGACAATATCTACTACGTGAAGTTCGGCGATACCGCAGCCGGGACGGGGGAGAGAATAGCGACCTACAATCCAATCAACAATCGGGAGACACTTCAGCATCCTGACCCGGCTCCCACACTCGATGTGTGTTAATTCCACTTTCTGCGTCTGCTCGAATCGAACTGTCACTGACCAGCTACATCGGAAGGGCGCCACTATCCGAGCAAATGTTTTTGAGAGAGCACCCAACACGTGGATCGGGCGAAAGGAGTGCCAGAACATACAACCCCCTCAACAGCCTCCACGTTTCACTCCAGCCCAGAGTCCTCAAGGAAATCCCACTGAGTTTTTCTTGGTAAGTCCTCGCAACATCCAATCACTGGTATCTCTTCGCGACAAGTAAGTAACTTCCTCCGAGTAGTCATTGAACCTTGTATTGATATGCTGCAACACAGCTTCAGCAAACTGCCTTTGACCAATGAAGCAAACTTCCGAGGCCAAGCAGGCGTTCCCGGGGGATACTTGGATCATAACGTAAAGACCAGTCTTGAGTGGATCGCTGCGTGCTTGCCCTCTACCGATATAGTCTAGGTTCTGTCGATGGTTTCCCTCTCTTGCGCGGAGTCGAGCATCCAAATTACAATCAAATCTGTTCCACATTGATTCATTATGAGGAAATACTGTCGTAGCAATGCAAAAAGTTTGAATGTTTTCCTCGGTGGAAAAGAAGCTCAGTTGAACTCTAACTTTCAATCACGGTTCCGTATTCTCCGCTTCCCACGTGAAGGGAGGAAATCAATGGTGAGATTGGAGCAAGCTCTTGGGGATCGCAGTTTCCACGTCTTCTTTGTCTGCGACTCACTGGGAAGCCCAGCCCTTTGGATGGGACCCCTAAACCCCAACCCGTAGGCAAGTGGAATTTGTAGAGTGGGTGGTGAAAGAAAAAATTGACTGTATTCTGCAAAGCACTGGACAGAAGAACAGGATCCCTATATCACATATGCCGGCAGAATATAAAAAGAAGCCCAGCGGCCCTTTTCTTTCAGACCATGCCTGCCGACCCCTGTAGAAGGCGATCTCTACTGGATAAGACGAACTTGGATTTGGCCCATGACGTGCATTAAAAAAACTTGCCAGCGTAAACCAGAGGATCTCGAGTCTGTCGCCATCCTGGAGCTCCAACTGGTGTCAGCCATAGTGCTAGCAAAGTTCGGTTCGGTTCAGGTCAGGGCCTTTTTCTCTGAACCTCGAACGCGAACCTGGCATTCGGTTCGAGAAACTGCTGAGCCCTAAACCTGAACCCGCGTTCAGGTTCAGTTCGGCGTTCGAACAGGTTCGAACCAAAACTCTTAAGCGGCACATCGGTAAAATCCCCCGGTGTTCATACTGACTGTATTATGCTCAGAATGGTCACAAGAAGTGTTTCCACCAAAGGAATGAGTGCGCAAAAGAACTTGATTCAAGGGATGGATACGACAAGAAGTGGTGTGTCATGATGTTGATGTTGAACCCAAAACATGCGACGGCCGCTTCAATTCAAGTTAATTGAGATACAAGACAATATTGGTGAGTATTTAAATGCTATTTTATGATAAAAATGACTCACAATTGCGGCCAAAAGCATGCAAAATAGTGCTTCAGGTTCGGATTCGGGTTCAGCGTTCGAAACTGCGTCCTCCTTGCCAAACACCGAACTTGAATTCCAGGTTCAGTTCAGGTCTTTGCCGAACCCTAACCCTGAACGCGGTGTTCAGTTCGGTTTGATTCAGTTTCCAACTGATTTCCGAACTGGACCCTGCTACCATTAGTCGGCCAGTCAGAATACTACAGCCAGCAACCGGAGTCGTCGATTTCTGAGAGGTGCGCAGCAAGAAGATGGGTTTTTGTTTGAGGAACGATCGTTTCCTTTTTCGATTTCATATCATGCCTCAAACTGGCGCCAGTATAAAACCGTCTCTCAATTATGCTTCCTATTCTCACTACCTCTTTTCTCCCACTACACCGCCAACGGTCACACATGTGGTTACAGCCTGGACTTCACATGTGCCCCAAACGTCGGTAGAGACTGGTGACTAGCTATCAATAATCTGGATTTCAGCTTCTATCGCAAATGTGTCCAGCAGGGAGTTAAAGACGTGTATACACAGCATCGGATTCAGCTCTTACTCTCTCGGTTCCAGGAGATCAAGAAGGACGAACCGGACAGAGCTGATGACGATATCGAGCAGGAACTGGTTCAATGGGCGGTGGACAATCGGGACAATATTTGCAGTGCGTTTTTGATGATCAAAGGTGAGATTTCATTTCTTCAATATTGTCCTCCTTCCCCATATCTACCCAGGATTTGATCCTACAAGAGACACGCCAGTTGAAATCTTGCGCACGATATTGCTTGGTGTTCACTACGTTGAGGCCCCTCATAGTCAGACCCTGACTATGCATACTAGTGTTGCCGCGACTCACTAAGTCGAGTCGTGACTTGAAAGTCGCGACTTAAGGGCACCGTCGACTCGACTCGACTTAACTTAGGGAAACTAAGTCACTTGAAGCCACTTAAGTCGACTCGAGTCGATCAAGTCGATGATGTTTTCCCCCAAAATATTGTACGATGTGTGTAGCATAGGGTACGGTAGCTTACAATTGACAAATGGTAGATGTTTACGAGAACCCAGCTTCCTCTGGCATATCCAAATGTAGTGCGCCATCTGCCAACTCACAGCTGTCAAAAATTTCCCAGTAAGTGTCCTCTGTGCCACTATCGCCTTTGGAAGCTAAAATGCGAAGCCAGTCGACGTCCTCGTCAGGAATGGCAACTGTTTGCCAGTCAGACATGAAGTCGTGATTTTTCTTGTAATTGAACTTCAGCATTTGAAGTGCTTCCATCAGCAGGGCATTGGTGCGGTTTCAGCGTGGATCTTTGTATTCTAACTCTTGAACAAGATAGTGTAGTGGATGAGTTGACTATTGCACTTTACTACCTTTGTATTTGAAAGGCTGGAATGTGGCACTAGATTTGATTTCTGGGACAGACAGAGTGGCCCGGAATTATCATGGGCTGTTAAATGAATCTAATACGAATAGGAGGGACGCTTCTACAGACAAATGGAGGGTTTTGGCCTCCTAGGAATTTGTGCCAGGACTCACAATCCTGCACTCCAGAAGGACTTTTGTTGATATTTGTTATTAGGTCAAGCTCTGGTCCAAAGAGCTCAGACTCTCTGGGCTGTTAAATGAATCTAATCTGAGTAGAAGGGAGGTTTTTAAACATGAGATAGAATGCTTTGGCCTCTTAAGACTGTGTGCCATCACTCACAATCCCGCACTCCAGAACGACTTCTATTGATACTTGTTTGGAGGAAGTTCAGCCCAGAGCTCTCCTGGGCTGTTCAATGAATATAGTCTGAGTAGAAGGGATGTTTCTGAACATAAAATAGAAGGTTTAGGATTCCTACAATTATGTGCCATCATCCTCTGAGTCGTCCATTCAATTTGTTGCGGGCATTCTTTCACGCTGTCACAAATCCGAACTTGGTTACTCCACTCACATTGTGTCAATGCCCGAGCTTCCAGAGGGTGTTACTTCAGGCTATCTGGCCAAACACTTCATCTCTGATCAGCCTGCAGGCTCTCTTGGGGTCAAAAGCATCCAAGCTGATGCCACTATAGAGGAATCCTTGTCTGATTCCCCTGGCTCCAGAGCGAATCTGCGCCATGTCTATACTCGGGAATCGTCCTCAACTATTCTCAGGGTATCTTGTGACTCCCAAACACCTGTCTATCCACCGCTATATGCTACAGAACATGATCCTCCTGTGCCTATCTCTGAGCGAGGCTTGGTCTTGTTGGAAGCGGAAACACGTCCCAGAAATATTCTATTGAAGTTCTGTGATGATGAATCACAGACCCATTGGTGCCAGGTATGCTGAATCCTTGTCCTGGAATCCCATTCCCTCTAAATAGCCTCCCAGGTGCAATTTTTGAAGCACACTGTCACCCAAGTGTTCAATAAATTGGACTGGGATGAAGTGGGTACTGTATGTATGGTTAGCCGGAGCGATCGAGGCTTCAAAGCCGGAATTGCTTTTGAATTTTAACTTCATGTGCTCTCTTTTCTGACGCTTGGCTTCTTGATTCAGGCAGGCCTTCTCAACCTGCTTCACAATCTATCTTTTAACTCTTTGCCACTCATATTGTCTTTTACTCTCGCACACTCACATATGATCGTGTAACGCTGGTGTACCCCCCTCTCTCTAAAATTGATACGTTGTTTATCTACGTCTGGAAGAACCTGAGTCTGGGCTCGGAATAAGACGTACCCGAATAAAAAAGGTACGCAGCCCAAACCCACCTAATTTACTGACTGCTGCCTATGGCACGGGACAGGACATGGGGGCAGCTTACGCGCAGCGGAAGCGGGGACACTCTTAACTGAGTGTCTCTGTGGATGCTGCGCCACAATGGCGGGGCTCCATTACAGCGAGCCGGGGTCTGCCAGCCAGCACTCCTGGCATGCGCACCTGCAAAGGGGATACTCCCAAGAAGTACCCCCTGCACAGGAGCGCAACCCCGTTGGCAGGACTAAATGGTTGATAGCCCTAGCGTGGCCATTAGCCAGTCCTGCCTCCCATCCTACAGCAACTACAAACAACATCGGGAACCATGTTCCACACCCAAGGTATGGTGATAAGCCGTGTATCTGTCTACGTGGGGAATTTACCAATTTCCCGTATTTCACGAATACCACACATGCACACTTCCTTATATACATGAGCTAGTGTGAGCCTCAAACAGCTAGTTACCAGTCACATAGTTCAGATTGGCTCTCCGAGGAGAACATTGCAACAATCCTGGAAAGCATTGAAGCACAAGTCTCCGAGGAAACTCAATCAGATATAATCAGGCAGTACCCGAGGTTTTACCGGAAGCGCTGTTTTTACTAGACTTGGATTCAGAGGGAGAGGCGAGATTATAATAAATCATTGCAGGGTAACCAGACATAGTCCTGGACCCACCTCCAAGGAGAGGTCAATTTGGTGTTGTGTTGACTGGATAGTAGACGTGTTGCATCACGTGTTCTAAAGGAAAGCTGTGATCTTGAATCAGCAACGATCGAGAGCCCAGACCTAGCTTGACAGCTGTCTCAGAAAGACTGCCGAGCCTCGGAAGAATATCCGAGTCTCGGATACGCATCCGAGTCTCGGAAAGGCAACCAAATCTCGGATCGCTACCCGAAGCGGAAGAAGCCGAGTTGGCATCAGAAGGTTCAAACACTGGTTCACCCAGTCGGGATTTAGGTTCCTACGAAGGGCAGAGGGACTTCAGGATTACAGGAACACTCACCGAGGAGAACTAGATGAAGAAGACCTAATGGAGCCAGTCAAACGAGGGATTATTCCGTTCCTCGAGGAACATCATTTCCAACCAAACCGGTTGTGAAGCCGCACTTTGACCTGCATCACTACGAGGGACCAATAGGCGTAGAGGGACGATTGGTAGACGACTTATGGTGTGCTCAGTGGCTCGGGTTCCTTTCCGAGGTCACCTAATCATTATTTATCATCTCATTTTAACTGTATAAAAGGACCACATACCTACCTAGTTAGACAGCGAACTACCTGGAGCTGGGGCACAGGACAGTGTCACAGGTTTTGGTCAGTGTCAGCTCTAAGGGACATTTGCTACAAGCACCTGTACTTTGTTACTCGGAAAGATTGATTGGCACACCGTTGGAATCTCACAGACCCATCCGTGTTCAATCGCATTTGAGTACATACCCGAGGCGGACCGTCTCAAAGTTTCTATTCTAGACTCAGCGGACCGTTGCAGTCGACCTCACTTCCTCTTTATATCCCGGCGGACCGTCGAGGATTGTTATCCCGCTGAAAAGCACAAACCCGTTCTTCGGAACAAAACACGCCAGTTCCAGTTCTCTGAACTGTAAACCACGCATCCTACTGTTCACCCCATTGCTTGTGAAACTTGTCAAGGTTTCCGAGGAGATTGATAGACTGTGTCCGAGGAGAACCTTTCCTCGTACAACCAAATTTGTCTTCCTGAACGAATCACCTGCACTATAGAATCTAATACTTGATTCTCACCCCTGAACACGCACTGCTGTTCACTCATTGTCATGATTGGAGTTGTAGTTTGGTTTTGGTGTTGTTATAGTTTAGTGGATATATTTCCATTGAGCTAAAATAGCATTAGAGCGTTTCCACCGCACCTAGAGTGAAAGCCTTTCAATGGGAATCTACCAACTGACAGTTTAACTACAGGCTTGGCAATGGGAAACTGGGGCACTGGAGGGGGCGAGAGCTCCGCCACCGGCACACGCCCCACCGATGAAAGTGCCCTCAGTTGAGGGGAAATGGCTGATGCGCGCCCCATCTCGGGACAGGCAGATGCAACTCCTGGAGCAGTACGCCTCCAGGGGGGCACCAGTACGAGTGTTACTGCGCATCCAACGCAAGGGCCGAATCAAAGGCACCAACACCGTTTATCACAAAACAGTGAACCTGCTATCAACGCAGACCAGCAATATCGAGCTGAAGGGGGCCTCCAAGCCCCAGGGGAGAATCAAATCCCCAATGGCGCTGTACGAGCACCAATACCCCCGATCCAACCGGGTGCAGACCCCCCGCCCCCGCCCCCCAGTGAGCGGGGACCGGATCGACCACCCTCACTGCCCACTGGTGGCGAAGACGATCCTCTCCCGATCCAGGACCAGATAGACCCCCGACGCCGCTCGAGATGGGGCGCACCTTTCCTGGCCCTCCACGCTGACGTGCAGCTGGAGGTAAACGTAAGAAAAGAACGAAAGCCTCCACCCTTGTCGCAGCATTAAATATCAAGGGCATCGGAAACCCGAACCCGTGGCACCCTAAGCACAAGCGGTATCATGTTAACCAACTACTAAAAGACAATAAAGTAGGAGTACTCGTTGTCGGCGAAGGACATATTAATGCAGCCCGCCAGTCCAATATCCAGAACCTCTTCGGGCGAAGGCTCGAACTTATATTCTCTGAAGACCCCATTTCCCCAAATGCAAAGGGGCTCGCATTCGTAGTCAACAAGGATCTTCTTAATACAGACAACATGCAAACTTGGGAGATAGTCCCTGGTTGGGCGATGCTACTCCAGTTACACACCCATAAAAATAAAACTTTAGTTGTCCTCGGTGTGTACGCACCAAATGCACCCACTGAAAACGCCGCGTTCTGGAAATCCCTGCGGGAATTCTTCGAAAAAAGTACGACCCCAAAGCCTGATATAATGGCGGGAGATACAAATATCGTGGCAGAAGCCATCTACAGACTCCCGAGCCACACGGACCTGGAAGCTGCAACAACAGAGCTTGACCTGCTCCTCACGAGCTTGAGACTTGTAGACGGCTGGCGAAAGACGTACCCAAATACCCGCGCATACACGTACACGCTAACACGCCATGCCGGTGGTGGATCTCAATCCCGTATAGACTGGATATATGTGCGAAGCGACAAGTATGCACAGACCTACGACTGGCGTATCCAGACAGTCGGTATCTCAACGGACCACCGAATGGTCTCAGCCCGGATAACGGAGGAGGGAGCTCCGACGACAGGGCCCGGAAGATGGGTATGGCCAGCCCATATAACCAAGGACAAGGTACTCACCGAGTTCATACATGAGAGAGGAATGGCAATCCAAGATGCAGCCCATAGGGCTGCCAACTGGCCGGTGCGAGACCCCACGCTAAATGTGCAAACAATGTGGGCCAACTTCAAGGCCGAGATTGGAGACCTAGCCCGCGCGCGCGCAAAAACCCTCATCCCGAAAGCAGCCAAAGAAATTGAGAAGCTCGAGAATGACCTTGAGGCGATAAATAACGACCTAACGCTCTCCGAGGAGGAGTGTCTGCTATCATCAGCACTTCTGAGTGAAAAACTGGCCAAAACCACGTACAAAAACACAACAAGAGTAGAATGTCAGTCCAGGTGCGAAACAGACTTGAGGGCGAAGTGATAGGCCAGTATTGGTCGGCCCTCAACAAGGTAAAAAAACCACGAGATGTACTCCGTAGACTGCTGAAACCGGGCTATGACCCACTGTCCGAGTCAGAGGCAAGATATGAAACGGACTCGCAGAAAATGGCCACGATAGCCCGGAACTACCACAACAGAATCCAGAAGGTACGAGGGGATACCGCACCGGATATCCAAGACCCGACAAATGAAGTTGTGCTTCAAAAAGTAGTACGCAAAACCACCCGTCAACAAACGGAAGATCTGGGTAAACAACTAACCCGGGGAGATATCGAGCTCGCCCTGAGACTGTCCGCAAACAACAAGGCTCCTGGCCTCAATGGCATACCATATGAAGTGTGGCGCACACTTGACTCCCGATTCACAACGAGAGCCTCGCAAGGGAGACCAGCAGTCGATATCATCGGCATCCTGCAATTGCTATACAACGACATTGAAACCCACGGTGTTGTAGTCGGAACTGGCTTCTCAAAAAGCTGGATGGCACCTATCTACAAGAAAAATGACCCCGCAAAAATTGCCAACTATAGGCCAATATCGCTACTAAACACTGACTACAAGACCTTCACGAAAGCGCTCACAATCAAGCTTGCACGAATTGCCCCGGACCTGATACACCCAGCACAGGCGGGCTTTGTTCCGGGCCGACATATCTACGACCAAGTCCGGCTAACCAAACGAGTTATTGAACTCGCCGAAGCCACGGAACAAAATGGAGTCATTGTCGCACTACACCGCCATTCGAGTCCATTGTTTTCTCAACGTTGAAAATTGATGTCCTTGATATATTCTTGGGAACATTGAGAATACATTAGTTGAACGTTTCAGGGACCTCTAAAGTGAAATATCTGTGCTCCATCTACACGACATTATAGAAACATCTTTGAAGCCTTATATAGACATTGTGACAGACGTTTCCAACACGTTACTGGAGCCAACTGAATAATAGGACCTGCATTGGAGAGGAGGTTGATGGCCAGTGACACCGAGATAAAAAGAAGTCCTAAACCTTCCTGCACTTATTTGCAACGAGGCTCCGAGCTTCTCAATTTACCTGACCAGTGAGGTTGTGTGGCTAAGGCTTGTAGCCAGATCATGGTTACAACTTACAGTAACGGTCTGCCCACAGAAATTATGAGGAATTCCGGTACAACAATTTCATCCTACAATTAAAACCTTTGACTTTGAGTGACGGCGTCGGTGCAAGACAAGAAGTACCACCCGTGACTTAGGGTCCGTGCGCATCAGACCAAACAACTGTCAAGTTGGACGCCCACAAAGCACTTTTCTTCCTTCTTCTCCCACATCCCCACACCCACCTCACACACGCACCCTGCTGTACTGCCTTGTTGTTGGCATTGCTGTCCAGCGCTGCCAACCTGCTTCAAGGCATCCATTACTTGTTATCTCCAAGACTCGGTCCCCAGCGCCAGCGCTCCGCAGCACAATTGGAGTCGTGCAAGTCTTGAAGAGGCCCCAGCATCATGGTACATCTGTATGGCCAGTGTTTGAGTGTCTGTATGTCCTTGTGGACTTCGCCCATGTAAATCTGTGATCCACCAGAGCCAATACCCGAATGCCGAGCAATCAACCTCAATGTCCTTCGTACATCTCAACTGTTCAACTGTGCTGTTCAAGACCCACTGTTCCAAGACGTGCCAAAGCCTCCATCAAGTTCCCAAGACATGTTGACTTTCAAATTTCCGCAAGACCTCAAGTCGTGACGCAACTTCTTCAAGCCATCTGCAAGTGGCGCATCGAAGTCGTTCAATCATCATTCATGCAAGTTGGTTAACTGGCTCACGTCCTCTCACCGATTCCATCGGCATCTTTATCGCCATTATACCCATGGCCTGCCCCTTTCTTTCGCGAGATGACAAGCCACAGCTTCCCGGTTGGCGCTGTGCGCTAACCTTCATTATTCCCGTACATACATGATGTGTTGGTAGAGCCTGAATGTCATTCATTGTTCATGTCATTCAAATTTGGATAATTTAAAATATATATATAATATGCGTAGTCAAAATGTCGCAGAAACATCTGACAAATGTTTGACTGGGATGTTTGCATGATGGCAAGTCACTGAAGCCTTGAGGGATTGGACGATTTTTATTTGGGTGATGTTTCGGCAACATCGTGGTGATGTTCTGACAGCTGTTTACAAATGTTGCGCGGCAAATGTCCTCTAAATATTTGTTTCAAACGGCGGTGTAGACCAGGAGAAGGCCTATGACAAGATCGAACACGACTACCTGTGGAAAGCTTTGAAGAAGTTCGGGATCCCTGACGAGTTTATCAACACTGTCAAAGCACTGTATAGTGATGCCTACACCTCTGTAATAGTCAACGGGATGATGAGCGAGCGGCCATTTAAGGTCACGCGTGGAGTGCGGCAGGGAGATCCGCTCTCCTGCCTCTTATTCGACTTGGCGATAGAACCCCTCGCCGAAGCGCTGAGGCAATCAGGCCTGAAAGGCTTCAAACTTAAAGAAGTGGACGATAGATTAATTGCGACACTCTTTGCGGACGACACGCTGGTATATCTATCATCCCGGGATGACTTCCAATCCCTACTAAATATCCTTGAGAAGTGGTGCACTGCGTCGGGTGCTAAGTTTAACATTGAGAAGACCGAAATTGTACCCATAGGGTCACTTGCTCACCGAAATCGAGTACGTACATCTCGTACCGTCAACGGGGTTGACGGCACCAAGATTGAAGATCATATCAAAATTGCAAAAGAGGGTGAACTGATCCGCACGCTTGGAGCCTGGGTTGGAAATAAAGTTGACCAGGTCAGCACTTGGACAAAAACAATTGACAACATCGACGACGCCCTAGAAAGGTGGGATAAAGGACATCCCACGATGGAAGGGCGCAGACTTATCATCATGATGGTTGTCGGAGGGATGACGCAATATCTTGCGAAGGTACAAGGCATGCCCCCGAGGTAGAAAAGAAACTCGAGCGTAGGGTGCGGGCCTTCCTGTGGAATGACAAAAGTCTCATCTCAGTAAACAAAGAGACTGTATACGCACCAATCGATATAGGTGGCCGAAATCTCCTCGACATAATTGCTCGCAACGAGGCAATATCTGCGACATGGCTTAAATCGTACCTCGACATCGGTCCATCGCGCCCGCTATGGGGTTTCGCTGCAGATGAATACCTAGCACTGAATATGCAACCCAAATCAGAACTTGTAGTAGATAACAACCTACGCACCTGCGTGTTCCTCCAGGCATGGGAGACAAAACGAACCATTAAACCAAAGGACCTCGTAGACATGCTGAAAGTTGCCCGAGTGAGAGGAGTCCGGATGGACGGGCTCGCGTTCCCGTGGGAGATAATGAGGGAGGCCACAATCTGGTACCATGTCAAGTCAATGTCGGGCCGCGGCATGTTTAATACAGGCAATGAAGTAAAATGCCTGAAGACGAATCATAAAGTCAAGACAGTTGGAGACGCTGAGGTACTCGCCAGGAGACTCGACACAGCCAGACATCACGGCCGATCCAACTGCGCATGCGCTGGATGCAGAGATACCAGAGCAGCTTGTCCACAATGCCCCAACCCAAATAAATTATCTGTTAAAGCACGGCAACTGCTAGACTCACTCGAGCCGAAATGGAGCCCACTCAACCCCCAGCCTGAGGACTACGAAAGCGAGATCCTTGCACCCATTGGCCTTGGGGAGAACACAGTACTCTTCAATTCTAAAATAACCACAACAGGCCACTTGGGAGACACCTTCCGCATCTTCACGGAAGGCCAAAAAGGCGGCACAACAGCCCCAGACACACGGATGGAGCCAGAAGAGGATGAAGACGATATCATCGTCTACACAGATGGGTCCGCAACGAATAACGGCAGAGTTGATGCCCGCGCTGGCTCCGGTGCATTCTATGGGCCAGATGATAATAGGAATCTTGCGATACGGGTCCCGGAGGAACTCAAGCAGTCGAATAATGTCGCGGAGATACTCGCCGTGAAAGAGACAATTGAATCAAATCCAACAGATGTCCCGCTCAGGATCAAAAGCGACTCCAAACTGGTCATTGACGGCCTAACCAAGAATCTTAAACGCTGGGAAGACGAGGGATTCGAGAACACTGAGAACGGCCACCTGATCAAAATCACGGCAGCGCGTCTCCGCCAACGCAAAGCACCGACAACCCTTGAATGGGTCAAGGGCCATGCAGGAATAGAAGGCAATGAAATGGCTGACCGCTTGGCCGACGAGGGTAGGAAAAAAGACACCCAACCCATCATAGACCTGCACATCCCTCGGTCAGTACTCATTCCGGGTGTGAAACTCAATAACATGACCCAATCATCGGCATATAAATTAATATGTGCACAGGAAATGGACACGGCGAAATACCAGGAAGCATTAGATCGCCACACCACCACCAGGAATATAATCTATGCCCAAGACGCTGCTGCGGGGGGAGGAGATAATGTACCAACGGCGGCACAAATATGGAGGTCGGTCCGGCATAAAGACATATCAAGGAGCATACGCTTCTTCCTTTAGATGGTTATACATGATAGCTATGCCCTTGGAGAACACTGGAGACACTTTCCTGGCTTCGAGGATAGAGGGACATGCAATAAATGCGGAATTCCGGAGAGTATGGAACATATCCTTACTCAATGTGATGAAAATGGTCAAAAGACAATCTGGGAGCTCGTCAGCGAGCTCTGGGAACTCAAAACCGGCACTGGAATGCCGCCCCCACTCATAGGTGAAATTATGGCTTGCGGCCTCATCAAAAAAGGAAAAATCCCTGGCAAGACAGACGCGAGCACGATGCGTCTATACAGAATCATCACGGAATCCTCCCACCTTATCTGGCGCCTACGAAATGAAAGAGTCCTCAATGGCAGAGACCCCTCGACGATCACCGAGATCCGGAATCGCTGGTCGCACGCGTTAAATATGAGGATTGGATTTGACTGCCTATCTATTAATAGAGCAAAGTATGGCGCTAAAGCACTCAAAAAACCACTGGTGCTGAAGACATGGGCTGGCATCCTTCAGGATGAAGACAGGCTCCCAGCCGATTGGACCAGGGAGACCAGGGTTGTAGTGGGTATCGGCTAGCAGGTAATGATAGGTTGGCCCTGTGCCAACCTTGAACCGGTTAGCAAGAGTCCCACACAGGCATGGCATCAAACGGCGTTGAGACGGCGCAACACCAAATGCACGTCCTCTAGCTATTTTTGCGCTTATAAACACATCATTAAGAGGCGCAGGGTAGCTTCAGTGCTATACAAATATATCTGTATACCTGAACTCTGTTAGGTGATATAAAGGAGAGTCAGAGCGAGCTCCGACTACTGACTGTAGTATTCAGAGCACGACCGCGGTGACGCCGCGGCATGTTGTACTCTGAATACACTACCAAGGAGATATACCCATAAACACCTATAACCTATTCAAGGGATTTATTCTTATAAAAGCGACCCAGAGACTGCATAGATGAAGTGGCGAGACTTAACATGTTGCGCGGTACATTAAACTGCGAAGGAGAGCGGCCGCGGTGCCACCGTGGCACCTCTCTGCCAAAGACATAGTTGTGTTAACGGTTACATTATGGAGGAAAGCGGCTGCGGCCATGCCGCGGCGTCCCATAACTGTGTATAACCTACCGCAGAGCCTGCTAATGGGCCGCAGTCGAGCATAGACCCATTGTTACCCTAAGACAGGGAACTGCCAAAGCGATCGGACGATCACGTGGCGCTGCGGCGCGACGCGACCTGTCAAATCAAAGACACACAAGTCCTAAATCGGATTCTAACGATCGGATTCAGGCACTCCGGTACTTCGCGGGCCAAGCACTGCCCGCGGCCAGATCCACCAAAGACAAGCACGAGGAGGAATGTATTGGAAAGGCTGGGTTCAACCCCAGGCCGGCGCGGCATCGCACTGCGGGTGCGGAAGGCACCGCGGTATTGCCAATATACCAAATATAGACCGTGGGGGTCAAAACCGACGATCTACCGGCACCATGAGCATGCGGGATCGACGAAGAACCACGAGGGAACGAACCTACATGACCAAGCACCACATCTAGTTTATCTCCTTTCGTTTGTACTATTACTATAAAAGCAGCCTGTAGAACCCGCATACAGCCAGTTCATCGCACCGTCTATCGGCGTGGGTGTCCTCAGGCATATTTCGCGGAGATTCGTTTACTATCTCTGTTTGTGACTTGTCTATAAATTGAAGTTGGTTGTTGGCTCGAATTGTCAAGCAAGGGACTCATCAGTTAAGCTTCAAACAGTTAACCACCTGAGAATTGGTTGTGACTTGTCAGCTGCTTTGCCTTCACACTCGTCAGGGAGAGTCCTGTCATTAGCTGTGGATCGATTAGTTGGACTTTGCAATCAACGCTTAAGCCATTACTATAAAATGAAGGAAACATCCCTAAACGAGGACAAGTTTCGGTCTGCTGTACGGGAGAGTCCTGCAGTAAAGAGAATTGCCAAGGAAGAAGCAGCTTGCCTCATTATAGCAATTGGAATTGGCCATTGCTGGGGATATTTTGTGAACACCAAGTACAAACTCTGCCCTGAAGTGATAGAACTATCTTTATAGTCACTACCTTCTTGTATCCGTCTCATACAAACGTTCATCCAACGCCGCGGCGGAAAGATAACTGCTGTAACTTGCCAAGTGAAGTGCCGCGGGGACTTTGTTAGTGCCTCATAGTACTTGTTTCGTTGTTAACTGTACAATCCAAACCTGCTGGCCGCATACTACGGTCCGGACCCGAACTCACCTAAGGATTGCGCTAGTCTTTTGGGAGTGATAAGATATTGTTTGTGTGGTTTTAGTGTTGTTTCACAACACGCTATAACTAAGCATATTCAAGACGTATTGTAAGCGCACCGTTTCAGTGTATCGTGCGTAAACACATTCCCTGGGTGGACTGTCGAGTGGGGTTGGAAGAACGTGGTCCCCGCGAAAAATAACAACTGTGTGGTATATTAGGGACGACTTGGTCGTGTCTCCGAGTGATCCGTTCTTACGGTGACGGAAGAGTACTAGACAGTACTACTCTTAATGCCATCTTGTTCCACATAAGAAAATCCCAGAAATTGAGCAGAATGGTTGAACCCGGTATTGGATTCACTTCCGTATGCTTTGGGGTCAAAAAATGTATTCCGAATATCGAAAAGGCTGCATGAACAATTGAGCTGAACGGTTGAGCCGGTTGAACATAATAATAGTCTTGTTCAACATATTACATCGAAGGTTCGAACAAATGGAGTTCTCTGTTTGAGCAGTTCGAACACATTCATGATATTGTCCAAATAACCAACCCAGAACTTTCTTCCGAAATGGTTGAGAACAAAGCCGTTGGCCCGGAACATGCTTGGCAGTTGATTTCAAGCTCAAGTTCATAAGCTACATATTTACTGTCAACTGTTTCGATAAGGCATCTCACTCCAGGTTGAACCACTATCGACCCCTACATAAGCCTGAACCTATCCGTGTCCCCAACCTTCCGAGTCGTAGAACAAAGGGCCCTCTCAAGGTACGGGAACAACATTATGCCGCCAAACAAAGTTGAACCTGAATCGAAAATAGACTGTACGCAGTCCACGCGTATGGCCGCGGTCACGTGGTTATTGTCAGTGCAGCCCAAGTGACGAGCTTTCACGGTGTATAGACGAAGTGACGAAGTTCTAGTAAATCTGGCTGAAGTCACGAACTTTTGTGGAATGCGATCAAACTCACGAACTTCCACGACGCTAAGCGAACTAAGCGAAGTAACGAAGTGACGAAGATGGCGCGGACTCGTTGGGTATTGAAAAGGTTGTAAGTTGGTTTTGAGGAACCAGAGCACCCTCTTGAGTAACATATCGCGGCTGTTTGCCTCCGCTATCCGCCTTTAACAGCAATCGCAAGTCGCCAAGAGTTCTGAGTACTGTACGCTCTCGTTTTTCTTCTTCTCTCATTTGGTTGAGCACTTATTCGTAGGAATCTCCCAGGACCCGGATTTTAGCCGTCGATTTACTGGTGCCATAGGTTTGGCACTGCCAAATAATGACCAGGTGCTTGAAATCCATTATGATCATTGGGCGGTGTCGGGGTGGATTGAGAGGTGCGTTCCAAATGACCTTGTCCTGACAATTTAATTGCTGTTGCAGTACTTTCAAGTACGAATTTGGCCCCATAGACGCGAAGAAGATCGACATCAGACCTGCAACTAGCGTCATGTTGCTTTACTGAACGACTGCCGGTCGCGCAGGATCGTGCACCCGTCGCTATACCGCACTTCGTCACACCCGCACTTACTTGATCCTCATCGTCCTCGTGAGCATGGTTCACTGTTCACTACCAATTGTTCATGACATCCACCACAAGTTCCGTTCTGGCGCGGGCTCAACATCTTGCACCTCCGCGCCCGCACCGAGAACCCTGGTATATTCCCATCTTTCTCGGCGTTGACCGGCCCCTCACGCAATGTCTACAGGTCACCCTGGGACCGAGACAACTAACCACTAACCCTAACCTTCACCACTAACCACTAACACCCCGCGCTACTTCCTTTTGTGTATTTTGACGGCGAGTCCACGGCGCGGCTGGGCAATTACCCCTCTTCCACGCAGCCCACTACGATCACGACTTCAACTCCAACCCCCGCCGTGCATCTGTGCTACCTGTTTGCCCGTCCTGTCATGTACACCGCTGGCTTCCCGATCCTTGTAGTTCGCCCATCGCGATGAACAACTTGAGTACGCATATAATGCTGCTTTTTAATTCATACAGTTCGTTCATGTATGTATCTTCGTCCTGCACTCATACTTATTATTATTGCATCCAGCTCAGGGCTGAGCTTCTTGCTTGACTCGTGCGTCGCAGTACTCCTTCCCGCCCTCCTATTTGCCGTCCCTTCTTCCTCCTTGTTGCGTTGTCGGGACCCGCGCGCGGAGTGCTGATGCATCGCATTTTCGTTTGTGTTTAGCTTGATGATGAAGGGGTGCAACAATGGTAAGGAGCTGCTTGCCATGCGCATCGCCGCACATGCCTTGGAGATCATCCACCCTCTTAGTGACCAGAACCTCATCCAGGTGTGATTATATTTTATTTTATTCATGTATACATGATGCTTAAACGTGTTCGCAAAGGCTCTCGTTGACGCCATTGTTAACACGGGTCCCCGAGAGAATTCAAGTCGTATCGGTTCATTGGGAACAGTCCGCCGGTAGGCGATAGATGTCTCGCCGCTGCGACGCGTCAACCAGTCCAACGCCTCACTGACCATCGGCATGCGTGCGTTCTGCTAACTTCTTTTTGGATCCGTCTTTCTCACATTTTGTTACTTTTATTATTAGACCCGTGAATCCGCCTTCTGCAACGTCAAGTCGACCGCAGAGTGTCTCGCTGACGAGCTCATTAACACTGCAAAGGGCTCGTCCAACTAAGGTGTGTGCACACCCCCACTTACAGTACACCGCATACTGAACCTCAATCACAGGAAAAGAACCAGCTGGAGCGCGTGCCCAAGTCCAATTGTTGAACCCTTCTCTCGGTGGTGTCCCCTCCGGTGGTTTCGTATTCTACCATACAATCCCATGGCTTCATTACGTGTTATATGATTGAATGCACACTATTTTGGCATCGTCGTGCCCTCGGCCCAGGTGCAGGTTTCATCGGTCGACTCTGCCGCGTCGCACATTCGGCAATGGGAGAAACCACATACACCCTAAGAGTGCATACATTTGCTACCGCCACCCGAGTGAACTGAGGTTTGATCAGACTGCCGAAGATATAGCCGAAAGTAATAGGCAAGTTGAGTTCTATAATATAGCCATTTTCTGAAGGTTTCCAAGGTCTCGCGAGATTAATAGAGAGTTTGCGCAGCAGCCATCGGAACCACCTGGTGGCTGTTTTGCGTTGCGCAAACTGGTGGCTAGTGGCTAATGGATGACTGGTCAAGCAGGGTCACTCTGAGATTTTATGAACTAAGTTGAGAGAAAATGGATATTCAAGTATACCTAACTCGATAAATAACCCCTTACCGCACAGGATCCTGAAGTTTGGGTTGAGTTTGGGGAAATGAAGTATTTTTGCATCAAAATTGGGGCGACCAGCGCGTGGAAGGACCTTGGCATCCATGAATGATGTGTACATTTCCAATGGAAGTAGAATGCTCAAAAAATAAGGGCAGAAATTGAACCCATTCATACGCCACCAGCCACCATTTTGCGCAACGCAAAACAGCCATCAGGTGGCTCTGATGGCTGCTGCGCAAACTCGCTAATGTCGCATTGCGACCGTACCAGGCCGACAAGCTTGCTTGTTCACTCACGGCAAAATATCTGAAGGTTCAGGTGCGAGCATGGTACGTCCGAGCCTATTTTGTCTGGGCCATCGTAACCGTGCACGGTAACACAGAATACAAGAGCGCAATGGATACAGGGTACTATACTTCAGCCTTTATTTACTCCATGTACGTGCCTATGTCATGTGCAGGGGCTAACACTGATGCTAATACTTCTCGCAGATCAATGATCATCTTGCAGGCCACATCTCGGTGTCGAAAAATCCGAGCACAGCGTCATCTCCTATGTTCACTTCGAAGAGCCACCGCCTCCGGGTTTAACCCCACCAGTGAAAACCTGTGCAAGAAATTCCTCTCCTCTTCACCCGCACCCAACTAGATGTGTATGCGCAACCTCTGAAAGTACACAATCCAGCTCAGTGCTGCCATCGCTAAGCAGGTGTGCACCTGCTTATCAATCCAAAGCAGCAGCTAATGTCCCCAATGTGCTATGCGGTGCGTCCTGGCATTCCTCAGCACAGCCCGTGATTCCGCACCAGTAAATTGAAGTTGTGTGCATGGGGCTGCGCGGCTTGTGCACTTTGGCTATGCCAATGAATTTGGCTAATAGAGTTGGGTGCGCCATGGTGGTGCTCTCTCGTAGTGAACCCCTGACCTCTTGTTTCGTGTGCGAGCGATTCATAACAATTTTGGAGATGATGTTCCCCACGCCTTGTTATCTACATTATCAACAAATGTTTTGCTGTCGCTCTTTATCAGGTACCCAATTAGGGTATTGAGCCCAGCACGTACAACTCAATAATACTCAATACATATTTGACCAGCTATTTGGCCGTGAATGTGCATAGTTGTACCGGAGGATGGGATGAAAATAGCATGGCAGGGTCAGCCGCTACGATATATTGACCCAACAAACTTACATATTATGATCAAATTAGTATAGCTGTTATATTGCTTTATATATCAAATTTCTTGTTTTCCGAAGGTCGCTGGTTCGACTCCCTGTACGCGCTGTTAATTAATTACATTAATGTGGACCCAATGCATAATCTGCTCCTTGGTAAGCATATTGTGGACGGTCATTGGAATTGCTGAATTACAGTTATACAGGTGTAGCCAACACATTGGTACAACCAGTGGATCCAGACAAAAACACTCCGTACAGACACCCCCCTAAACCCTAGGCGACGAGTGACGGTTAGGATTAATAGTATACACGTCTACAACACGTCGAACAATTCCGCAAAAGGCGCGGTCAACATGAGAAGGACGAAGAGAGAGAAAAGGCATCGGCAATGGATCATTGATCCGGGCTGCCAATCAACACCACCACCTAACTTCCCTCAACTGCTATGATCAAGCTCCCTCACATCCTCGCGTTTGTTATTCCGTTAATCGTGGATGCGCGTTACAAGAGATAACAGACCAGCCCGAGCAACTGCCCGAAATCGCCGCGTCGCCCTCCGGTATTGATTCTGGTAATGCGCGCCTGCCATCGTGGATGAGTGGCAGGTTGCCCAGCACTCTGCGCACCCGGTTCTGGACCTCTTCAGTGGATAGTGGTGTAGAATACGGCTGAATGAGGTGGAGCTGATCTCCCTCTTTCCAGGTATGTCTGCTTTACAGATATCTTCTTTCATACAGGTAGCCCCGGCGCAAGGTACGTGGTGGTGGTGTGCACACGTCATACCTTCTTTAGCTCATTCTGGATTTGCGTCTTTATGTTAGGCCTCCGAATGCCCTCTTCCTTTTGGATTTCGCACGTCGCCTCTCCCGACGGCGCTGAATGCGGACCTAGCTCGCACGCAGTGCACTTGTCCTAGAAAATCCACTCTTCTGCTCTGCGATCGTTCTCATCTCTTCACTCCTACGTGCGCGGAAGGATGGGAACGTGCGGCGCGCGGATCGTCCTTGGTGCGGATGAGCAGACGTAGTTTGTTCCCGTGCCTCTCCCGTCCGCCTAGGAGCACCGCTCCGCATTGTGCGCCTCTCCTTCCCGGACTCGACTGGGCTCGTCGAGGTGCTTACTCACTCGTCGACTTCCCGCATCCTTGGCGAGTCCGCTAGTACCGTAAGCATACGATGGTGAGGAAGATCGAATGGCTGCCCATGCTTGTGTACTCGTGCATTCCCGCGTCATCGATTGCGTGCCTTTCGCCGTCCATCCCGCGCGCGGCGCGCGCCGCTCTCCACGACACCAAGTAAGGGCTTGCCCCAAGTACACTTCCTCGCCCCCGTCCCCGTGCAAACTCTCGCCAATCGTCGAGGGTCGCGTGCTCCACACGCTTGGAGCGTCTGGCGAACGAACGCATGGTCGAGAGCGTGCAGAAGCCAAGCGCGGGACGCTTCTCTGGCTATCTCAACTCCCAAGGTACGCAGTGTTCTCCCATACTCTTTCCATTTCACTCATTCCATTACTTAGTGTTCTCGATATATTCTCCGCGTCAAGATATCCGTTAACCTGCCGCCCGCTCAATGCGCAATGCGCGTCGTACTGCGAGGTACGTGCCCCCCTGCGCTCCATCCTTCGCTCCTGACGTATAGATACCTGTTTAGCTCATGCGAGATTGCCGTCTTTCCTCACCAGGCCCCACGCACCTGCCCTCTTCTCTTGCAGGCTATCGTGGGCCTCTCCCTCCGACATACCTATGGCCAGATCCCGTCCGGCGCACCTCACCCCGCGATCCTTCCTTCCTGGGGACATGGACCCCGCTCTCAGTGGAATCGGTGAAACGGGTGCGCACATCCTCCCTCATTCTTCGTCGGGAGCGCAGGGAGATGTAGTCCTTGTCCTTTCCTCGCCCACCTGCGAGCACCACCCCTTGACATCTACTGTATTGTACTGTACGCCTTCGCTCTCCGATCGACCACCCCCATCCGGCATCGTCGCGCCTCGAGCCTGGAAACCCTGCCCCCGTACGCGTTCCGCTGTCCATGGACTGCGTTCGACCGACGAACGCGCATTCCAAGAACGCGTTAGAGCACGGCCATCCCCTACCCGCCTCGTCCCCGTCCCCCGCTACGCGTGCTGATGCCGCCGACGTCGTCGCTCCCTCCACACAATGCCCCATGCCTACCGCTCCCGAGGATCGAGGTGCGGATGCGGGGCTCGGGTCACAGTGGGCGAAGGGACCGTATGGGGATATCGGGAGCTGGCACCTCCCGCTCCTAATTTGGTAATTTGGGATGCGATGCGCGTAGGGCGGGCGGGCGAGTGCGCAGAGGGTGCGGCGTGGCGCTGCAGGAGCCGCGGTGGGTTCTATCAGCGGGAGGAGGAGTGTGCGGGTCTGCACCGACCCTGCTCTTCGATCCTGTCGTGCCGTCGAGGTCAGCAGGGGGAGGGAGGGAGGGGGTGCGCGGCGGAGGCGCCGGCCCTCCTGTGCAGCCTGTCGTGGCGTCGTGGCGTCGAGGTCGGCGGAGCAAGTGTGCTGAGGGGCAGGGGGCGACAATGGGCGAGTGCGGCGCCAGCGGTGCGCGCTGTACCACATCTGGGTGGAATTACAGGCGCGTACGAGCAGTAGCAGGCGTACACAGCGTTGGATGCGACGATTTAGGTATGTACGTTGATCTTGATCGGTATGACGGTGTGCTAATGGGCTTTGGACTTTTCAAAGGCTATGGCATGGGGAGCGTGGGGCGGACGGGCGACTGGTGGAAACTCATTATGTGCGCGGGCACGGGTATGGGGCTCGCCCCATGTCCAGAGCAAACACATTCGGTCTCGCACTCCTGACCCAGCCCTGCTGTGCTCCTGTGCTCCTCAAAGTGACGCCGGATAGACTTCCCTCCCTCCTGGATTGTCGGATTGGTATTGGAATTCACATTCGTCGGAGGCAGGCTCACGGGGGAGGAAGGGGACAGCGCGTCCTCCTTACACTCCCACTCCTCCCATTCACACTCGACTCGTGCTCTCCGCGTAGGGCGCGGCATCCCTTTCCGCCTCTCCTCTGTCCCCGCGCCCTCATCCACGACGATGATTCATGTGGGGTTTGCGACCCCCCCGAACCGGCGGATCGCAGAATGCGTTCAAGCGAGCCGCTGGCTGGCCTTACCGTCGCCCTTGCTCGTTCTTCCGTATTCCATCGGACTGTGCTGGCTACATGTGTAGTCTCCGCCCTGCTTGCCTATCTACCCAAATTCGGCCTTTTCCTTATACTTCCCTTTCTGTATATCTGTTTCTGCATCGCCGTCGTTCTTATCGTTCTTCCACACCGCCGCCTTGCCTTCCACGCTTCTAAATGCTAGGATAGTTACTTTCCTCATTTTTTCTGCCTCTTTCCCGATTGGGTGAGAGACCGTCGGCGTCTGAAATCAACACGTGCAAATACCTCTCGGATCTCCTCGTTTCGCCGTCCCTTGCGCCGTCCGTTCGTCTTCATCCAATACTATGCCGTCCGGCGACATTACAGTGTTTCTCTATGACTCACACTCCGCATTTTGTGAGACGACACACTATCCACAGGCGTTGTCGTTTGCCATCGGCAGAAAATGACTCGGTTCTGCTGTGCGTCGTGCGATACGGCGATAAGGTAATATCGAGGGCTTGGGCTCGATAATATCCCGAGCCCGACCCCACCTCTGGCTCGGGCCCCGGCCTGGAGGTAATTTTTTTTTCACCTGCGATACGGCGAGTCCTTTGGTTGTAAAATGTTATCTAAGATGTAGCTGACCTCCCTTGTGCCATTGTCAATTTTTTTTGAATGAATCAGAAACGACAACGCGAAAGTGTTTGATGATATTTAAGATTCCATCAATGTACCGGCATGTCGCGAGGCTATCAGAAGCAAAAGTCACTTCATAAATCCATAATATCGACTTTGAAGCAGTACATCTTCACCCAAGTTGGGCTGGATTGAGCACCTATCCGGATCCGGGCTCAAGCCCGGGTCGCGGGGCTTTCACGGGCCTGCGTCGGGCTTGAGCTTGAGCCCAGACCCAGTGCAACACTCCTCCCTGCGCACCAGCGGTTTCTTAACACTTTCCCTTGGGACTCAACCTGCCATGGTGCGAGACGCACTGTGATTTCCTCGCGCTCTCGTGGTGATAATCCTGAGGAACAAGATTTCAAGACTCAGCCCGCAGTCACGCCGATCTCCCTTGCGCCGTTGCATGGATTGTTGACTAATTTTTTCTCTCTTGAGCTGCGGCGGATTTTCCTGTCTGGGCTGCGGCGGGTGCATATCTCCAGCCACAGTTATTCTCACGCGGGCCAAGATTTACAGGTTTCAATCGCAAGCAGCAAGCAAATGCACAAATATTTACCTGACAGATGGAACACAGGGGATTACCTCATGCCTTCCCATGTTGCCACTGGTCGTATGTACGCGGAACCCTTGGATCAGGGCTTCTCGGTGCCGTATCTACTCCGCTTGCTGGATTCCTATCGATTCTTTCCACTTCACTTCCTATCGCTTGAATTATAGCTAGAGTTGAGCTCAGGTACGTTCTAGTCTCATTTTTTTTCACCCATTCCCATCCCCATGGGCACGCCCATGCCCATGTCCATCCCGGTTTTCGCGCATTTCCGTGTTAGTTCTCCTGTGGCTGATTCGTGACTCGTAGACATGAAAACTAGCGGCGTGGACGTTCTCTGGACAGCGCGTCTGGCGCGTGTGGGGATCGAGTCGAGTCGGACGGTGGATGGGCGCGGTTAACAGCGCAGCATTCAATTATCGCTTACACGGGTATGTTACTTCCTTCTCATTCGTTTGACCAGCCGCTACTGGTTTTGTGAGTATGAGTGTGTTCTGCGACGGAGGATCGTCAGAAAAGCAAAATGGATATTCCGCACCTCGAACTTGATATTGGCTTCACAGATCTCTCTCTGTCCAGAATATTGTTCCTTCTAAATTTGCAGCGGCAAGACCAGGTCTACTTCATGATGCCACGGTCAGGCCGATAGAGCAGACAGAGCCCAAAACCGATACATTGGCGTCGACCTGAATGAATGCGCCGTGCGCTCAGGGGATGCACCGTCCTTGTCGAGTTTTGTTAATTCTGGGGAAGAGCTGGAAAAAATTGCATGATCCCATGCGTGATCCTGGCGCCTGCTCAGAAGACGGTCATTGGCAACACAACTTGAAGGCAGGTCAGAGTGACAGAGATAGTTGAATTTGCGCGCTAAATACCGTTCAGATGCACCTAGGTTCAGCAGATTTGGTCCAGAATTGAGCCTGAAAGGGATCCGGAAAGACGGCGGCTCCAAAGCGCTGCTCCAACCATGGTCGTGGGCGGCTAGGCATTGAAAGCATATTTAAACGAAAGCGCCTTCAACTACCGTCGAACGCGCCAAATATTTGAGGAATTTGGTCCAGAATTGCGCTCAATATGAGTACGACAAGAGGAGAAGTACTGAAGTACTTTACAATGAAAAATCGGTCATCCCAAGGGGGGCCGGATTTTGCCGGAAACGGCCTCTGATTGTCCAGGGTTTTGGCGCTCGGCACGTTCAGCTTAGTCGGTCGATTTGCCATCACCCTTGCAATGGCGGGGTTGCCGTGCGGTGGGTCGAGCCGAAAGCATGACCGTGGTCGTGGGTAAATGGAACATCAAAAGAATGTTCTGTAGCCTTGAAATTATATTATAGAGAGATTTACATTGTAAACACGGACCCACAATTCTCTTTTACGCTCGTACCACCATCTTCGCGGCCAGTGCAGGGCAAGAGCCCAGTCTACTCTTCCAGATCACCGACCCTTTTGAAGAATCTGCCAGCCGGGAATTCCTCTTTTCCACAATGGCACCTACATTTACTCTCTGTGCGGACTCGACTTCGCTCACCGCTGCAGTGGAAAAACTTCAATCCTCCCCCATCCTGTTCATCGACTGCGAAGGAGACAAACTAGGTGTTGTTGGTGGGACACTCTCCTTGATCTCTCTTCGCACCTCCGGCGCCCCACTAACCACATACATCGTCGACGCTCTGTCAATCCCCAAGTCCGATCTTCTCTTGTTGTTCAGCGTGTTAGAACTCCCATCCATCCAGAAAGTGTGCCTTGACGGCAGGATGGACCATAGCGTCCTCTTCCACGGCCATGCCACGTCCATGACAAACGTTCTAGATCTCCAGCTCGTGGATATCTTTTCGCGCGCCCTGCGGGGAGAAGGAACAACTGAGCAGCTGACGCGGCTCTCACTCTACGTTTCGACTACAGAAATCTTCTCTCATCGCGAGAGCTATTTGAAGCTGCACAAACTTCTCTCGCTCAGCAATGCCATGACAGAGCACAAGGTTCTCGGTGCGAGGACTGGAGGGACCGGTACGACACCATACTTTATTTACTGAAACGCCTTGTGAACGCGATCCATTCACAGTCGATCATTCCAAGTGGTTAAGACGTCCTTTACCCATTTCCGCCCTCGAGTACGCCGCGAACGACGTCTACAATATCAGCCTTCTGTTCCACCACTTTCAACGACAGGGCTATATCCATCCACCCCTTCCGGCTCATAGCCTCAAATACGTGCGGCTGTGGTCCGACGCTGCACCCCAGCCCAACGACAGATACCGTTCGCACCCAATTCTTCCTCTTGAAATCCTCGACTCTCCTCTCGATACCGCACAATTGATGTGCACTGGGTGCCACCGAACTCTCGCATGTTCATCCTTTGCAACCACATTCGTTCAGAAATGCTTGGTGTGTTCCGCCATCGGGGCGAAGTTGCAACGCGAGCAGGTTACTCTCCAAACGAGAGGATATAGTATTGACTTCGACGATGTCCTATGGAATGAGCTGTATGGAGGTGACCATGGGGACTGGTTTGAGCAGGATGAGTGGGATGATTACCCGGAGACGGGACGCAATTTCGAAGGGATATGGGATAGTGATTGAGTCCGACTTTCTCGTTGGGTAAGTCCCTACATCTTCCTGTTCTTTTGTATGTTTACACCGCCCCAGATTCAGATTCTTCGTTTCTTTTCAAATGTCTCAAGAATCCGTAAGCGATACAGGTTATGCTTTGCTGAATTCCATGTAACTCTCTTCTTACGATCGAATCCCCTTGTCCTTCTTCACACATCGAGTCTTTAAATGTCTAATACCACCCTAAATTCTATTCCAATACGTTACATTTCCGGTGGAACGCACACCTGATTGTCACACTTCAGTCAACCCTTTTCCCAGACCCATAGGGCCTAACTGTTTCCAGTACATAATGGGTCCTATGGGGGGTAGATTTGGGTGAGGTTCCCATATATGATGGGAAGGACCACAATACATGTGGGCAGTGTATGGGATGCCCAGGTGTGTGTATCTGGGGCTTCCCATACTGCCAATTTCGGCTTCCCACTTCTGATGTGGTATGTTCCAGGGGGTCACGTCACAGATCCCAAATAAATCACGATATTGCATGCATTTCTGCACATATTGGGCTGCAGATAGGTGGATCGGGAAGCCCTTGTATGCCTCAGCCTGTGGAGGGTGTCCCATACAATAATATCAACATTTATGCAGCCCCAGTCAAATGCCCTGCCCCTGCTCATATGGGCTGGCACTAGTAGCATGGGGCACATATGGGCTTGCCTGTACACTGTTCAGGCTGTATGTGGTCTGCAATGGCCTCCCAGGCATGGATGGGCTTGCCGTCTGGGGCACAGGGGGTATATGTAATTTTGGTTTGTAGCTTGGGGAATGGATGGGGTATGGGCTATGCTATCTAGGCTCATACCCTGGCATACAGGCCAGCAGTACAAGATGCATCTCATATTTCATCCAGACTAATACCTCAGGTACTGGCTTGCGGGAGAGGAGCCAGACTCAAACCTTGGGGTACAAGGGAGTGTACCATTTGTCATACCTTGGGTATCATCATTCAATCTGAATGGGGGGTTTATCATGGGGTATGCTATGAGTCCAGGCCAACATCTTGCTGTACAACGTGTATTGTACCTTGTCCAGGCTCCCACCTTGGCCATTGAGGTGCAGTATGGACCAGCATATGACTTGATTCTGACAATCATCCCTATTATATTTTGGGTCCATTCCTGCATTGAAGAAATGCAAAATAAATCTGCAGCTCAGCTAAGATGTACAAAAGTCAACAACTGCTTTAGTTGAAAAGATAGGCTTGCATGGTTCAACCGACTTGCATATTCACCAGACATGTATGGCTATCCATGATGCCGGAGAATAGCACAAATACACCAGGACAATGCTTGATAACATTCCAAGGATGGACCACAGCCCATCTGGAACATCCCAATCAAAACTGGGAGTTCCCATGCATAAATGGTCCTTCCCATGACAGCAAGGGCACTCCCATTGCTCATGGGAAGTCCCATTGTCGTCTGGGAATTCCCAGCTTAGGGCTCACTTGGGATATCCACACAAACTATGGGAATGACCACACCTACTATATAGGGTAAACACGCATGGTCATGTGGGCATTCCCGGTTGCAAGTGGGAACGACCACACCTACCATATAGGTAGGCATGCGAGGGCAGTGTGGGCATTCCCAGGTACCAGTGGGAATGACCAAAACTGCCATTTATGGTAGTACCATGGTCCTTCCCACCTTCACAACTGGGAACAACCACACCTGCCATTTATGGTGGTGCCGTGGTCCTTCCCACTTTCACAACTGGGAAGGACCACACCTGCCATTTATAGTGGTACTGTAGTTCTTCCCATTAATCACTGCATTGAGGTCCCTCATAGTCAGATGTCATAGGCAAAGGTTTGACTACACATATAGAGCTTGGTCTATGTCTGATTATGGACACTATGAACGAGAGAGTGGATAGACGAGTGCATATTGCGGACCCTGACCACGCATATAGAGCTTGGTCTACGTCTGACTACAGACACTATGAACAAGAGAGTGGATAGACAGGTGCATTGTGGCAAAAGTGACTGACTTGGGTGTTATGAGGTTCTGGAGGCAATTATAGAATCTGTGTGGGTTCAGATAGCATTGCACAATGTTGGGGTGGTACTAGGGTATCTGGAAGAAGGAACCGAGAAAGAAGTAGGTATTGACAGCAGGAGGATTGGTTGGTTTAGGTGAGGTAACAGCCAGCATTGTTGCCAATTATAGTTGTGTTTCAACTCTGAGAACACATATGCTGTGGATTTGATGACATGACAACCATTAGAATCACAGCCTATTATAATTGTGTTGTGATTCTGAGAACAGAGACACCCGCAGATTTTAAATCCAGTTTCAAGGACATGATCACTACCGCCATTGGAATCACAGCCCATTATAGTTATGTTGTGATTCTGAGAACAGAAGCGCTTGTGGATTTTGAATACACTTCTGAAGACATGACCACTATCACAATTGCTGTCAATTATCTGGCACAGATTGCCATGATACATAGATCAAACACACTTTACAATACACATTTGCCTAATATATGACACTTTAAGTAGTTATTTTACAATCGAAAAAATTTACCCCTTACATGTTCAATCTCCACATAGATAGTTGTCGTTTCTATCACATATTGTGGGTCGGCCTGTTTATAATTGCAAATTTATACACCGCCTTCATCTACCCCTCATACAGAACAGTACCTAGGCTTTTACAACCGCTATGGTCGCTCTTGCCGATTGGTATATCGTTCTTCTACTCTATTTCTCCATCATTGAGTTGTGCTTGTGTTCGATTCCCGCTTTTACACTGTCTTTTATTGTCTTTTTTTACATTTGGTCACTGCATCAGCACTTAAAATTTTAGTTCGTGTGTCCAATGCACCTTCGCGAAACACGAACAAAAGTATTAATTGCTTTTTTTATGTGCTAAGTGTGTAGCAGTACATGATCGGCTCAGGGGCGTGGGCAGGGAGTAGGTGACGGTACATTGGGTATCTAGTTTCTGTAACGGTACAAGGTCGGGCAAAAATTAAATACCCAAGTCACCCTGCTCGTCTGCGCTTTCCACATCCTCCTCTCGATAGGCGTCGGCGGTAGCAAGCGTGTCGAGCATGCTAAAGACCTCATTCTCGCCCCCGCTCTCATATTCTTCTGCCTCGTCGGAAAATTCTTCTTGGTCGGCTTTGTAATGTCTATCTTCTCCGCGGGCGGCACGGCGTGTGTCAAGCCTTGCTTGAGCCAGCTGGGTGGCATTTGGACCCCATGGCGGCAGCATCGATATATCTAAGCCGCAATCAGGCAGTGATTTTTGCCAAGTCACGCAGAGTCGTACGAGGTCATCGCGCATGAGCTCGTATTGGTATCTGTCCGGGGCAGTATCTGCAGCTCGTCGTAAGTTGGCAACTTAGCAAGGCCAGTAATAAATAGCGTACCGGCTTCGTCGAGAGTGCGATTCACCAGCGCCCACTCTTCAGCAAACCAGACTTGCAGCGCAGCTCGCTCCATTTTGAGACGAGCATCCTCCTCTCGGCAGCGATCGATCTGAAGCAGGGCCTTGATCCCCGCACGCACGCCATCGTCGCACAACCACAGTGGTGGGGTTGTCTGCTGCTCGTTTCGTCGTCGTCGAGGCCGACGTCTTCCCAGATTTCATCGTCGACATCTAGCTTCCACAGTTGACCGTCTGGAATGAGCCGTGGTGCAAGCGTGCCTCGCGGGGCATTTTTATCGCGGATGAGCTGGGCTACCTTGGCACATTGTTTGTTATATTCTAGGGCGAGATTTTGAATGCCCTTTTCGCGTCGTTTGACGGCTGCCTCGGTATGAGAGTAAAGCTTCTGCTCTGCGAGAGTCTGAGAAGCCGTCGATGACTAGGAACCAAGACTCACATACTGTTCACTAGTCGCCGAAACGACCGCTCCACGAGATCTAACTCGAATTTGCGTTGGCGCAGCCGATCGCGGAGCCGCCGCTTCGTGGCGCGCGCGTTCATCCGAGCGTTATAGTACTGGATGTGGGACATCTTGCTCAACGCCCGGCGCTCCCCGACTCCCAGCGCACGCTCCTTCTCTCGTAATGTCTTCTCAGCCTTAGCTCGGGCGGCGTCCGCCTTGTCGAATTCGACTTGGTAATAATCGGCTTCTTCGTCAGCGTCCTCTGCCGCGCCCAGGAACTTCGCGCGCAAACGGTTGACGTGCTCTGTTTGTTTTTTCACCGCAGACCTTAACAGTAAGATCGTGTTGATAGCCTGTTGGCCCTTGTTTTTCGAGCGGCCTGGAATAGTACTTAGAAAGCCGCATAGTACATCATGGATCGAAACAGCAGCTTACGGGGAAGGGGTTTGGTCTGCGCGACAACCTGTAACTGCCATTGCTCACGAAGTACTGAGATTTGCACTCGGCATTCTGCTAGCGCGCTCTCCGCCTCCTGGCACTTTTTACGGCTGTGCAGAGACCGTCGACGAAGCCAATCCCCCAGTCGCTGGAGGCTCAGCTCGTCTGCATGCTCTATCTGAGCGTCCAGGACGTAGAGTCGCTGCCATTTCTGAAAAAGGAAATTTGTTAGTCATTGATACTGGCGGATAATATGAATGCTTACCCCCGAGATGCGTAGGACAGCGATTAAATGGCTGATCGAGTGCCAAAATCGCTCGCAGCCTTCACCGTCTGAAAGCCCGAACCCGGTTCGCTTCCTGGGGTGGTATAGTAATTGGCAAGGCCAGTCGTGGCCGAAAGCGTGAAAGACTGAGACCGCGAATTGGATGCGGTCCATGAAGCGGGACAGAAACCCCCATTTCCTGCAGCTACGCTCCAGCGTGCAGGCGATGTCGTAGAGGATCCCGAGCGTGATGTCCCGCGGGAGATGCTGGAAGAGGGTCTCCAGCAGGACAATCACATAATATTGTTGCTCTCCGCGCGTCTGCATGTTGACGAGCCAGAGGACTCGATCGTGACGGCATAGAAGGGCCATCAGCCCCGTGTCCTCGAAGAAGTCGGTGCTGGCTTTGGCGCGTTTTTCGTCGGCAGCCTTGAAGGATGCCTCGCATGCATCAAGAACTGAGCGAGGGAGAAGAAGGTCGGGGTGCTCGTACCCGTCTTCTGTCTCCTCTGAAGCCGAAGGTGTCTTCGTCTTGCTTTTTTTCGACCGTGGCTCGGCTGGGCCAAAAGACCCCCGCGTTTCGTTGACATACGCATCGGTGGCCTTGGCGTCAGCCTCGGGAACGAAGTGGGTGCAAGGATGACGTCTCGGGGGATCGCTGGCGGAGGTTCTACGTTTCTGGGTGAAGCAGGCGTCCAAGCAAACAATTGGATCTACTCTATGATGGAGATTAGACTAGGACCGCCCACAATATGAAAATCGATACTGACAGCTGCGATGAATCGTGATACAGATTGCCGAAACACAACGGGCACCGACGGCGAAGGTATTCGCTAGCGCAACTACGGGGCAGTGGGTCTGGGAAAGGTGGATCCGGGCGGTCGGGGCGTGGAGAACGCCCGCGCTTGCGAAGGTGCGGAGGTGCAGGTGGCCCACGTTCAGGGCGGGATGGTGTCATCGGAGACAGCCCTGGTGTGGGCTCCCGTGGCTGACCCCAAACGTGGCGTGCGGGACTGGGACTTCGGCTGGGCGACCGATCAGGGCGCGGTGTCTCTTGCGTCGACGATCTTGCCGGAGATGCACCACGATGCGGACTGGAATCCGGCGACTCATCCCGTGCTACCACGGGTGCGGAGGGCACAGGGCGCATCTTCTCCAGCACCGCGCGGTAATGGGCTTTGGACCGGTACTGCAAGTGCCCGTACCATGTCAAGGCGTTGCCGAATCGTCGGCGGAGCGTGTTCTACACTAGGTTTAGTCTACAGCGAAAAGAATTAAAAAAATGCGAATACCTGATGATTCAGCTGATATCCCATAGTACTCAAAATGGTCTCCAGCGTTGTGGAGAACGCGGTGTGGTTTGGCGCGACGTTGAGGAATAGTTTGAACGCGAATTCGAGTACACGCAGGTCCACAGCGAGACTAGGCTTAAGGGGTGCACATGGAAATGCGCCGCTGCGGACTAGCGTGACAGCAGCGAGTCTACAGTCGCAGACCGGGACGTCCATGTCTTCGACGGCTGCTATAACGTTAGTACACATCTCCCCTCGTGAGCATTGACACGTACAGGAAAACCGCATAATAGTGACCGTTTGATTCCGAGGAATGCAGTCGCAATCCTGAACTGGCGGGCCCAGCTTCTCCAGCTCCCGCAAACATTTGGTTTCCCAAACGACCCAGGAATAATGTGGGATAAGGAGTGGGATTATCTCCTGGTCCCAGCGATGCCATTGCGCTGCCCGCTTCTTGCGGTGTTTAGACGGCGATATTGGAGGTGTACGCTCGATGTCGAAGATGATACCGGGGTCTGGTAGGCGATCTTGGTTGTCTGCGGGGTTGGCAGGGTCGTTATCGACGGGTGTATAGCTTTCGAATCCAACGTGACCGACGCGAGGAGGGAGGGGTCGTTGGACGAGCATCCGACCGTTCGGGAACAGGATCTCGCCCCGGCGCGAGAGGTGGTCGGGAAGTTTGCTGCGCACATCCGGAATCGTCTCCGAATTGTGCTCGTAGGAGAGAGGCTGAGCCGCTGCCCGGCGCTGTTCCTTGGTCATACGCATTCTGTGTCGAGAGAGGATCAGTGAACGTCGAGATTACACGGGAATTGAAAGTCACAGTGGTAACGTTCACTTGGAGATGGACGTGCCGTCGACTGTGGTATCACTTGGGTCAATGTTCTCTGTGGACTGGATCAATGTACGCCTGGTTTACATTTTACACGGGAATTAACTCACAATTCTACTGGCAATGCTCACTTGAAGATTGACGCGCCGTCCACTTTGGTTTGTTTTCACTTGAGACAACGTATTATCTACTCTATTGTTCAGCGCACGGTCCAGCGGAATAGCTCTAAAGTATTCATTACGTTTACTATGTACAGCTAAATGGTGGTCAAGATCAAGAGCCGAAGAGGCTATGCCGTCACATCAGGAAACTCCGAAATTCCAGAAGTTTGAATCCGCTGGGGGAGAAATTCTCTGGAGAATTTCGCGTAGAATTTCGCGTAGCCACGTCGCTCAATCACAATAAAGCGAATACCGCCGAGTTCCGGTGCTCGGGCGGTGCTTGATTTGTTACATTGTGTCGTTACTACCTGGGCCTTCAAAAATACTGGCTTGGCTTGTGGCTCACCCCGTGGTTCAATTCTACTTGGGGAGTACTACCTCCCACTTCTGAGAATGGATTCTAAGTTCTTGAGCACCAAAAAATGCTGGGCAAACTTTTTGACACACGGATGTATTCCTACAGAAGTAAATATGATTGGGGGAGAAGTGGATTTGGACTTGATTGCTCCGAGTCGGCCAAGTGAATGCTGCCGGCATCAGTGGTTTCAGTCAGACATTGCGGATATGACAGTGACAGCTGAGTTCGCCGCCCGTCAAAAGGAAGTTGATCATGCCACGTCTCTCTCTCTTCTTCCCTCTCCTTCACCCACCACCAAATACGCAATCTGCCTCACGCTTCCCACTTTGTCGCTGCCGTAGCTCTTGCTCTTGTTTTTTCCACTACGCCATCGCCGCCTCTCAGCAGGCAAGCTCTCAAGAGAGAAAGAACGAAAGAACAACTCTACGATACCGGATCCCCATCAAAATGTCGCGCCAGCAACTCTTACCTCCAAGCTCTGGTATTCAAGAAGCCTCAAGTCGCCACAAGACTCCAAAGCCGATATTCTCCCTATCCACTAGCAGCGCACTCTGCCTCTATGCTCTCAACAAGCTCGATATCTCAAATCTGAAATGTGCTCATGCTTGGTCTCCAAAACAATATCTTGGTCTGAACGGCTCTCAATTTACGTGGCTACGGCATGCGATATCCGGCCACCGCAACTCCGATCTTAGAGTTTTGACCAGATATTCCATCTTACCTGCCAACATCCTTCTATGTCCTCCATGTCGTTACATTCTGTGTATCTGTCCAGACTACGTACTTGAAATATATTTCCATGTTTATTAATCTTTTGTGTGCTTAAGTGGCAATTGAAAACTATGGATGCTATTACGACTATGCTGTCTATGCTACTATGATAGACTGGGAGACGTCTATGGTTGTCTTCATAGGAGAAACTAGCCCTCCCACGTGTCTATCATAGACAGGCCTTTACTTTCTGGTCTACTCGGTATCACCAAAAGTAACCGAGCACTCCGGAACAGGTTATCCTGCACCCGTGCCTTGTGTATTGAGGGCGAAATTGTCCGTGGTCCATAGAAGGATGCTCCTCAACATATCTATTACAAAACGCGGATCATTGTGCTTTTTATGCCCTGAGAATTGGTGTTTATGTGAGAGTTTGATTAACAGGAGGATTTACCGTCCGCTTGATTTACTCACAGAAGATTCCAACAAGGCTGCGGACCTCTGAAACTTCATAAGGGCCTTTCTAAAGGTCAATTGGAATTTTTGAAGGCTTAAAGTGGGAAAGAGCCGCAACCAGAAAATTACTGAGGCAGAAATGCAGTTATGTCATAAATCTAATATTACACCGAGTATGAAGGCTTCTAACGCACGGTCCAACGTTCAGGTAGGGGTAAAACATATCCCAAATGATGGTCTTATGTAGTGTTGCCGCGACTTGCGACTCCAGCCCCTCAAGTCGATTTGAAGTCATCGACTTGAGTCGAGTCGAGTCGAGTTATTGGTGTGACTTGGTTCGACTCTGGAGTCGAGGCAAGTCGACTTCCTCGACTTCAAATCGACTTGGAGTCGTTTGGGTCGGTAGGGATTCAAAATGGGTCGTAGGCACTCAGGAACAGACTTCTATTGATAACTAGAATGTAGAAAACATCAAAAAATAGCCCAGGTCAAATTTCTGGTCTCGGCGATATAATTTCGAGATATTCCAAAAGGTGTTGTCAGTCTTGTACCAATCCATTGATAATTCAAACATCTTTCAGAGTTTGGCAAATGGAGCCTCTATACATCGCACGAAAGACGAATATTGTACCACCATACCCCTCAGAGGTAAACCCAACCTCAATTGACCCTTTCTACGTTGCTAGGAGCCTCAAAAATACACATCTAAAAAATTCCGACTCCATCAACTTGAGTTGACTTGAGTCGACTTCGAGTGACTTGGAGGGACAAAGTCGAGTCGAGTCGAGTCGAACCTTGTTCGAAGTCGACTTCGTGAGTCGTGACTCGACTTTTTGAGTCGCGGCAACACTAGTCTTATGCATAGAAATGTCAAAAGGCTTCATTATGTGCCAATAAAACCAAGCGCTCGGTTACTTTTGGTGGTACCGAGTATGTTGTCTCTCTGGGTCTCCGTGGGTCTTTGTAGCAATTTGCTTGTTCGCTGGTCCCGAAAGATTTAATGGTTACTTTCAAAGCGATGAAGTGTACAAGTAAATAAATTTAAAATGCATTTGATACTTTATTATATACAGTTGATACTTGGTGTATATAGCTGATACTTTATAATATAACACAGGTTTGTTGGAAACACTATACAGGTCAAGCAAGATTTAAGCGCACATTACTAGGATCGCATCAAATCATTTGAACTATATTTTTTGTTGTGTCAAAGGAAAGTTGCGATAAAGCTAATTAAACACTGTGGTGCCAAAGGCACCACCATCGATTCGCCATGCTCTGCATGCTTCAAAAAGGTTGTGTTGTACATATATTCGGTCTAATCTTGATCGGGACACATGTTGTAGGCCGGTTGATGGATCAGTTCGTCGTTGGATACATGTGTACTGTCGGTCGTCTGGGAATTTATTCCTCCATCCATCTTCAATCTGAAGCAATGATTTCAGGCGGCTGAAACTGGCTGGGACCATCGTTTTTCCGCCAGACAGGCGATCTCTCACATCCACTACAAAATTCCAGTCTCCCAAAACAATGTCCGGGAGGGGGGAGGTGTATGTCATCCTTCCATTTTACCCAGAGACGTGACCACATTTCGTCTCTCTCGTGTGGTGTATTGGGTGCATGGATGTTTAGGATAGTCAGTGTTCGACCTTTGTGCCACGGAACACTAATCATTAGGGCTCACCCAGGTTCCATTCGAACGTTTGGATGTGCTCAACATCCGCAAATTTTTTGGTAAGTAGGAATGCAACGCCAGCGGTGGAAGAGGCATTATTGGGGTTTGCAGAGTTGATATTTTAAACCGGCTATGGTATACTGTGTGAAACTCGCCAGCAGAAGTATCCTCGAGATGGGTCTCTTGCATTGCCAAAATGCTTAGACGTTGTTCATCAACCATTTGTTTCAAGAATTTAAACTTATGATGGGAACAGTTCATCGAGACGTTCGTTTCCCGGCCTGCTAACCAAGAACAGCGAAGAAAAAGCCGCAGCATTGCACAATGGACAAAATGCCGCATGCGGCTCGTGCGGGTTTTGAACATCCTATCTAATATGTGTCTGTATCATCTCTTCCTATTGTCCATACTCGCTGTGACTGATGCAGGCGAATTTTCGGAGGTTGATATCGCTGCAGTGACCAAAGCAACAGAGTCGCTGCAGGAGGGGTCGTGCATGTGGTCGTCAGGGCTAGGCCCCTGGTCACCCCAACTCCTGTTGATTTCTGAACTCGCAGCCGGCATGCACTTGCGAGAGGGATGCACCTGGTCCTCAGAACCCTCCTGTGAGCCAGGAGGGTCTACGGTGCTATACGGGTTATAAATTGGTTGTACAGGCATATATAAAGTTTGGTTGCGTTTAAAGACCGCTGTCCGTGTTCACAAGCTGATATTAAGGACCCGTGAATTTTATTTTTGGAGTGGAATTCAGTGAATAGATCAAGACTTCTACTTCGAATGGCAGAGCTCATGTGTGGCTGAGTAGCCCCGAAGAAACTCATACGGTGGCCGTTTACTCCTCTCCTCTCCACTCTCTGAGGAGGATTCATAGGGGAAAATAGCCAATGCTCATATTAAACAAAGCAAAATGATGATATCCAGGTGAGAGACAAGAAATTGGTCACCATGAGCAGTTTTTGACGCGATTTGTCACGTGTGACAGACGCGTGACACCACGCGTTTTCGCCAAATTGCGTATCTCATTTGCCACAAATAATTGTGTCACTCATTCGGACACTTTATTGGTCAGCTATGGACCACTAAGTACCCATTTTTGTCGTGACTTATGTCCTTGAAACTTGTGCGGGCATCGCAGCGGTGTGATAGTGTGTGGGCCAGACTGGCGAATCACATAGTATTACACTTGCTGGGTACGCCATGAGCAGACTTCTCGTATCGTACACCAACCACTTTTTATGGGTTTTCAGCCACTGCATCTCGGAACGCACGCTGGGCAAGTTGACCAAATTATTAAGCATTAGTAACGTCGCGGTGTGCCAGCTCCTCATCACGGGGGGTACGTGTCTGGGCATCAGAGGCGGGAGAGGTGGGAGGGCCTGACTGGGCATCGGCTGCTCGACATTGATGCCACTTGGCATCGCCTCCTTATGCACGCGGCGTGCTAGCTCCTCGTTGTCCGGCGGGGAGACGCGGCTGGGCATCGGCTAATTGTCATTGACGCCACTGGGCGTTGGCTACTCGTCACTGCGTCTTTCGATATTCGACATTGTGCAATGTGTTCTGCAAAAATATGTAAGTTTCACTTGGTAGACACGTAGTTTAAATTTCTGAATTATATTCACACTAGTGTTTTCTAACTACTTTACAGTGTTACTACGGACTTCGTGGTGGTACGGTAGAGAGATTGGAAAAATGTCATGTCCCCTGTCCTGCCACACATGACGTGTCCATTTTCCGCTTTGGATCATCGGGCGATGACCAAAAACAGAAAATGGACACATCACATGTGGTGAATCACGGCTTTGCGATTTTTGGGCACTTGCTCCCGACCACCATGGTCAAGAGCAAGTCGCGTCGCCCCGCCCGACGGCAACAGTATGTACATAGTGAATGTATGGGGGAATGAATGAGAGAACAAATGAGCTCTCACCTACGGCTCAAAACGCGAGTCGTGTGAGTCGAAGATGGAATCAACCAGATGGTAAAAAACCTTCGTTAATGCCGCCCAGAAAATTATTGAAATTTCTTCAGGATTTTCCCCTGCACTTATTGGCAATCCCTTTTTTAAGACTCAATTCGCTATGCCCGTTACACGATCGTCGGCGCGACCTGCGGCTGCGGCGCCCGCTGCCAACACTCGCTCGGCGGGACACACGAATGCCACACGACCGGAGACACGCCTCGGACCGCGAGCTAATACGTCTCGCAAGAAAAAGACGAAGAAGGTTCGCATTTTCTAATGTCTTTACTATTTTACTGACACACTGTGAATTCACAGAAAATCGCTGAGCCTCCAAACCCGCCAGAGGTCGCTCCTGACGAGGCACTGGCGGTTGTTCCTAGCGACGACGAGCCAGAGGATAATGAAAAAGTACGTCTCTGAATTACTTTGCGCTTCATGTATCTGATTTTTTTTATTACAGATCATCAACGCTGCTCTTGAGAAGGAATTAAAGGCAATTCCAGACGACGATGAGCCAGAGGATGACACAGAAGTACGTTTCTGCCTCACTTAACATCTTATGTATCTCATTTTATTCTAGACCATCGCCAGCGGCGCAGGTGCAGGAGATGAGAGTCCTAGCGATGACGAGCCAGAGGATAACGGAAAAGTGCATCTCTGCATTACTTTGCGCCTCATGTATCTGATTTTTTTATTACAGATTATCAACGCTGCTCCTGGGAAGGAATTAAAGGCAGTTCCAGACGACGACAGGCCAGAGGATGACACAGAAGTACGTTTCTGCCTTACTTAATGTCTTCTGTATCTTATTTTCTTCTAGACCATTGCCAGCGGCACGGGTGCAGGAGATGAGAGTCGGCCGCGGTCCCCTGCTGCTGAGTCACTCCTACCGCCTTCGTCTCCGCCTCTGGCCTCGTCTTCACCACCGGCCTTACCTGCCAATTCACCCCTCTCGCCCCTGGCCTCTCAGCACGCTGCCCCTACGTTCTCACTAAAACCCACTCGACCATTACCCCGCCGGCGATCACCTCGCTCAAAGACAGTCCCGCGGCCAGCCACAGGCAACGTTAACGACGATCTGTTCAGTCTCGCCCACCGGCGACGCGTGCCCAGGAGATTATCAGTCTCATCCGACCACCTGTGGGAATCAGTCGGGTCCGAGCCCCAGCTTAATTCCGACAACCTGGATGATTTTAGCATTTCCACGCAGGGACTACAGGGACACCTCGACGCCGATGAACGTGCTGACGTCGAGGACGCCCACATGGGGGACAACGGGGATGAGAAAGACGCATACAAGTTCACAGACTTGACCACAGTCGGGTACCACGACCCCGACGATATGGAAGAGCCGCTTGCTGACTACGACTCGCCCCCTCCGAGGCGCACGCGGCCGTCGCTGAGCCCCAGGCCCAGCCGAAGTCTCTCTCCGGCTTCCCCTCCAAAACCTTTGCGATGTGGCAATTCTCGCTCCATCACCATCGGCCCAGTTTCTCCCAGGACCATCTCCCGTGGCCGTTCGCGCACACCCTCCCGTCCTAACACCAACAAGCCGTCTTCTTCCAGAGCTGCTTCCCGCGGCCGTTCGCGCGCACGTCGCACCAGCAATGCCTTGACACCACAGCCGCCCACGCAGGCTGGCGACGCCCCCGCTGCACCTCATGCACAAGGTGTACATAACCTTCCTATACCACCAGCCCGAGGCCCTCCTCCTCCTATTCCTCCCGCCCACACCAGACCACCAGTCTCCCGTCTGGCAATTGCCCCTGCCCCAGTCTCCCCTCGTCGCTCTCCCACTAGCACGCGGATCGGCGGTCGCAATGCGTGCCCACGACCTGAACGCTTGCCCTCGCCCTCCCGGGATCTTAGCTCCGATGATAGCACGGATGAGTATGGGCGCACCCAGGAGGCGAAGCGAAGACTCGAGGCGGCTCGGGTAGCGCGCGGGTACTCACCTGCAGCAGCCTCAGATGCGGACGATGACGACGACATGCGGGACTACCTGGCAGAAGTCGCCACCAATGGTTTCTGCGAGGACGACGCAAGAGGGAAGTCGAGCAGGCGGAAGGCGAAAGCGAAGGCAGCGACAGCGACCAGCGAGAAAGGAAAGAGGAGAGCACCGACGATGGTGTCCGCCCCCGGACCTGAGTCCACCGATCTCAATCCAGAGGAGATCGTGGAGGAGGATGTCATGGAGTGCGGCTATACTCCTGGTCCCGTTCCCCGGCAAATCCTCGAGCAGCTTTACGCGTTGGAGGAGGATATGACGCTAAAGTCGCGGCTCTAGCCGCGTCGTGCAACAAGGATCCTGCTACGCTTCGCCGCGCCACCACCCCCCAGGAGTTGCGTAATACTTCGGCCTGGAATATGTACCTGTCGCACCATGCCGTGCATCACCCAAAGCCACCCGGCAGTAAGCTCGTTTCCATCTCAATCCGCCGCTTGGGTTCTAAAAATGTTGCAGTAACCGCAGCCCAGTATAATATCGACGCCCGGAGGGCATTCGAGGCGCTTCTTCCCGGCTTTTCCAAAGCTGAAATGGGCAAAACCCCGCTTGTTTTGGAGCGCCTTCCCTGGTTGCACAACTGATGGAAGGAGCTCAACGCCAACCACGTTGAGAACCTACGCGCCAAAGGTCAATATAAAGTCCAGGCAAAGAAGGCTGCGGAGCCTCTGATCCAAATGGTGCGTTTCGACGATTTTTACTGGTTTCGAAAGCGTTCTGACTAGTGTTTATTCAGGCGAAACAACTCTCCAACACATGGGGCATACATATCTTCGCCGTCGCCATCGACCCCCGCGGCGGAGACTCCTTCGCGTTCGCGGGGTCACGCGAGATGGAGCAAGTTCGCCTCGCAGATGGTTCGAGCATCACTGGCTTCATGGGGGATTTGGAGACGAAGATTCGGTAGGCTGGACTCTACTTCGCACGGATTTTCGCTGATCGTTTGGTGTTCTTCAGCGTACTCCAAATGGAAGAGCGCGGGGAAGATGCCTCACGCTTGTATGTTCCTCGCCCATCCAGGAATTCGAATCAGACCACGAAGAAGGGAAAACGCGACGTTTACCGTTCTAGTTTCGGGACGATTATGGGGGACCGTCTCTGTATGTATTCTCGGACCTTTCTTCTGAGTCCCAGTCCGCTGACGACGAGAACAGCTGAAATATGTTTCAAGACGGGCTTATTCACCGCTGAGCAAGTCAAGACCGCCACCATGGTCTGAACGAGAAGTTTCTCGACCTGGCGTTCCGTGGCAAGTTCCGCATAATCAACTATCCAGTCGCCCTCGAGCACATCGGTCAAGTCATCGGCGCAGAGCAGTTTAATACGAAGGCACCGAACGTTAAGGAGTACGACTCCTTCATGCCTGCTTTGGAACGTGCCGCGAAGAAGGGTACCGACGAAGATCCCGAAGGGAAACCCGTCATCCGCATCGTCCCCTGGGAACCTGGTGAGTTATTTCGTGCCTTAGGTGCCTTGAATTCGCTGATGTCGTTTAATAGCAGAGCGAGATCAACAACTGGAAGACCAGGAGGACGTGCCCCTCGTCGTGAGCACGGATGGGCGTACTCTCCGGTTGGTCAGACACAGCCCCGTATATGGCGCCGCTGTTGCAGACGCTGCGAGACGACGAGCCCAACGGCGGGCAGACAAGAGGAAAGCTGAAGGTACCGCACCACCCCCTCGGTCACGTCCCCCACCTCCCGTCAACGCTGGAGCCCAAATCCCCGCACCGGCACCTCGGACACGTCTTCCACCTCCTGCTCCCCCTAGTCTGCCCGCACAGCCGAAGCGTCACGCAGGTTCAGAGCAGCCTCGGTCACGTCTCCCCCCTCCTGCTCCGCCTAGTCCGCCCACACGGCCGAACACCATTGCGGGGCCGAGCTCTTCGCGACCTCGTCATAACAGTACGACTGGGCGGGAGTCTGCGCTCGCCCGACGTCTTCAGCCCTCCCCTGCGACAGATACTTCCTTTGAGCGACCGGCGAAACGCTGCAGGCGGGACGACGATAATCACGATGCTCAGGGGCTGGGACAGACTCACGCTGGCGACCGCAAGCGTAAACGTAGCCCGGACTCACCTGGTGATGGTGACGCGCTGCAGGAGCCTCCGCTCATCGCGATGCGGCTTGGGGTTAATAATCAGCGCTCCGTGATCTTCTATGCTAGGAGATTCCAGCCAGCGTCGCGTGCTAGGCTTCGGGACCACTATACTTTCTACTACGAGACTGTTGAGGAAAAATGGAGGCAGATCCCGGATGGCATGGAGCCAGTTCTCGCGTCGCAGGAAGATCGAGCGGTGGCCATGAGGGCGGAAGAACTATTGGGGTTAGTTGATTAATTCCACAGTTTTCTCTTACGCGCACCTACAATTCTCTTTTATGATTCATTAGTGTCCCACTTATGTTTTATGCTCGGACATGTTATAGCTACATTATGTTTTATGCACTATGTTTTATGCTCTAGGCTTTCAAATAGTTGGAAAGGCCTGCTAAGGAAATTCCTTCAAACAAGCGGATCGAAAAGCAAAATAAAGCAAAAATAAAATTGAAACAAAAACTAAGTACAAGAATGGGAGTCGAACACACACATCCACATACAGTGGCGACGGAATGTTCTGCACGCAGTCGTTTGGGCTCGTTTCTGACCCGAATCACTTCAAATAAAATGTGAGCATACTTGTTGAGTAATTTCAGGAATTTAGATGCATTTTAATTCATACCTTACCGGTTTCGATGTCTTCTAATAAAAATAATGGTGACTTTCCGAAAAACCGACTTTGTCAATTGGCCATGTACTAGGAAATGGTGAATACAGCGTGAAAGTACTCGTCAATACGATCATATCCATATATTTTTTTATCTAAGTTAAGGATTTGAGCTCACACGGGTCTGTGCAAGTTGGCCATTTTTGGCATTTTCGAGCATAAGAAGGCGAAAAATACTCAAATGGCCAACTTGTCCAAGGCATTGTGAGCCCAAACCTACATCAGTTCAGGCCAAACAAAGCATAATTCAGGTCTACGTTCAGAGTACTTTCAGACTATCTACACCATTTCCCAATATATGGCCATCTGACAAAGTCGATTTTTCGGAAAATCACCATTATTTTTATTAGAAGACAACGAAACCGGTATGATATCAATTAAAATGCGTCTAAATTCCTGAAATTACTCAACAAGTCCGCCCACATTTTATTTGCAGTGATTCGGGGCAGAAACAAGCCCAAACGACCGCGTGGAGAACATTCCGGCACCACTGTAGATGATGTAATGGTGAAACGTCAAGAAGGTTAGACCAATCAGCACAACGAACAACATTGGTAGAGGATAGATAAAATATCATCCACGCTCTACCTCAAGGCCCTCAACAAATTTGCCACTATGTGAATAGAAATGACGCAACTATTCATAGTCAGATGTAGACCAAGCTCCGTATGTGTAGTCAGGGTCCACAAAATCCACTCGTCTATCCACTCTTTCGTTCATAGTGTCTGTAGTCAGACAAAGACCAAGCTCCATACACGCTAGCATTCATAGTCAGATGTAGACCAAGCACTGTACACGTAGTCAGCATCTATGATATGCACTTGTCTATTCACTCTCTCGTTTATAGTGTCTATAGTCAGACATAGACCAAGCTCCATACACGTAGTCAGGGTCTGACTATAAGGGGCCTCATGCAGTGATTAATGAGATGGACCACAGTACTACCATAAGTGGCAGGTGTTGTCACTCCCAGTTGTGAAAATGGGAAGGACCATGTTCTACCATAAATGGCAGATGTGGTCATTCCCAGTTGTGAGGATGGGAAGGACCATGGTACCACCATAAATGGCAGGTGTGGTCATTCCCAGTTGTGAAGATGGGAAAGACCATGGTACTACCATAAATGGCAGGTGTGGTCGTTCCCACTTGCATCTGGGAATGCCCACACTGCCCTCGCATGCCTACCTATATGGTAGGTGTAGTCGTTCCCACTTGCAACTGGGAATGCCCACATGACCATGCGTGTTTACCCTATATAGTAGGTGTGGTCATTCCCATAGTTTGTGTGGATATCTCAAGTGAGCCCTAAGCTGGGAATTCCCAGACGACAATGGGACTTCCCATGAGCAATGGGAATGTCCTTGCTGTCATGGGAAGGACCATTTATGCATGGGAACTCCCAGTTTTGATTGGGATGTTCCAGATGGGCTGTGGTCCATCCCTTGAGACATTATCAAGTAATGTCCTGGTGTATTTGTGTTATTCTCTGGTATCATGGATAGCCATACATGTCTGGTGAATATGCAAGTCAGTTGAACCATGCAAGCCTATGTTTTCAACTAAAGCGGTTGTTGACTTTTGTCACATCTCAACTGAACCGCAGATTTATTATGCATTTCTTTCAATGCAGGAATGAACTCAAAAATATACCAGGGATGATTGTTAGAATCAAGCCATATGCTAGTCTATACTGCATATCAGTAACTAAGGAGGGAGCCTGGATGAAGTACAATACACCTTGTATCAGCCTGGACTCGTAGCATACCCCATGCCAAACCTCTATTCAGACTGCATGATGGTACCCAAGGGATGAGCCTGGATGAGGCACACTATATACCCCGTACTCTAAGGTACAAGTCTGGATAGATAGCAGAGAACATGCTGACTCCATTTACAAGGGATATATGCCAGCCTATATTGCATATCCATACCCAAAGTATGAGCCTAGAAGCAGAGAACATGCTGACCCCATTTACAAGGGCTATATGCCAGCCTATACTGCATATCCATACCCAAGGTATGAGCCTAGATGACATATGATACACTCCTCTGTACTTCAAGGTTTGAGTCTGGCTCCTCTCCCGCAAGCCAGTACCTGAGGTATTAGTCTGGATGAAATATGAGATGCATCTTGTACTGCTGGCCTGTATTCCAGGGTATGAGCCTAGATAGCATAGTCCATACCCCATCCATTCCCCAAGCTACAAACCAAAATTGCATATACCCCCTGTGCCCAGACGGCAAGCCCATCCATGCCTGGGAGGCTATTACAGACCACATACAGCCTGAACAGTGTACAGGCAAGCCCATATGTGCCCCATGCTACTAGTGCCAGCCCATATGAGCAGGGGCAGGGCATTTGACTGGGGCTGCATAAATGTTGATATTATTGTATGGGACACCCTCCACAGGCTGAGGCATACAAGGGCTTCCCGATCCACCTATCTGCAGCCCAATATGTGCAGAAATGCATGCAATATCGTGATTTATTTGGGATCTGTGACGTGACCCCCTGGAACGTACCACATCAGAAGTGGGAAGCCGAAATTGGCAGTATGGGAAGCCCAGATACACACACCTGGACATCCCATACACTGCCCACATGTATCGTGGTCCTTCCCATCATATATGGGAACCTCACCCAAATCTACCCCCATAGGACCCATTATGTACTGGAAATAGTTAGGCCCTATGGGTCTGGGAAAAGGGTTGACTGAAGTGATTGTCAGTTGGCTCATAGGCAAAACCGAACAAAACGAATAATCCACCAATCTATGGAGATTGAACACCGACATCTAAGCGTCGCGCGCTAAGGGACGGCAACCTAGGTCTTCTTCGACGCAGGAGGACGCAAGACTTCTAAACCATTCCGGTGACCCCTCGCTCCACTTCAAGGGTAGTCTTACGGTGGTCTCCTCCCCTGTGTCAACCGTCAGAACTTCTTATATGAACCAGCCCGAGATCGAAGATATCGCCCTCAACACTGGCCAGTCTTCCAATGCGGCGGACTTGCCTCTAGTGGGCACCACCCCACCACTCGTATGTATATCCGCCTAAACAGTCACTGCGTTCAGGTGGCCCGTAGACCGAGCCTGTCTCCCTGGGTGGCCCTGTGCCGACGTGCCGAGACAGACCCTGCCGCCAGCACATGTGCACAGGTCTGCCTCCCTTTGCCGACCTGATCCTCTGCTGCGTGCATCTGGAAAACCGTAGCCCAGGCATAGTCGGGCCATAGTACCATAGATCTCATAGTGGTTCATAGTACTGTAGAGTACTATGTGGCGTTCACCGACCACTATGCAGCACTATGCAGCACTCTACCGTCCCACAGCTAACACCATGCCGTCCCAGTGCGCATCTGCGGGTTTTTATTCATTCAGTTCTCGCCATTCGTCTTGCACGACAGCCACAAGTGATATTGTTTATTTACACAATATGTATTATGAGCTTTGAACCGGGTCAAAACGAAACAATACGGAAGCAGTACTTTCAGTTTCTGAACCACACACGACGCGACCGGGTCAGCAAGAAATTCCTTCCAAGTAAATCTGTAAAATACAAATGAGTAAGTACTGTGTGACGAATTTTGAAGGGGGATTTGAACTCACAGTCAATCTGAATCTGAGTCCCCTCTGCAGATATTACAAGGATCACCTGAGTCCAGCACATACTTCACCGGTAAGCCCGTCTCTCGTATCGCAGTCCGAACTCGTCCCAGGTCTTCGTTGGCGGCTGAAAGGGTGTGGTCGGCCGTTTCGACTTCTTTGCGCAGCCCTTGAACATAGAGTAACGCTGTGTGAAGCCTTTGGACAGCGACTGTCTTCTTTAGTTCACAGGTATTTCGATGGGCCTGCACTAGATGGAGGAGCTGTTCCGCGTCGTGAACAGTCCTAGGGACCTCGACGTCATGGAAAGATGAAAGGGCCTGCGCCGGACATCGTCGAAAAAAAACTGTGTTCAGATGGACAGTATGACGCACAATAATGTTTCTAGCAATCGGAATAAGAGACTCCTGCTCGGCGATGCGGTGTTGCATAGACAAACTTGGTAATTGCGGGACAAGATGTTGAGGATTTGGGAAGTGCGAGCCACAGTAAGGCAGGTGTTCAGTACGTCAAAGGAGTGGACGTCAATGGACGGCAGAAGGAGAATTTCAAGAGGTGGCGGCTGGCGGCGGTTGGGCGCAGAAAGGAGTGATGAGGCAGGCACGTGCTTGGTTGTTCTTTGTTCTCTTCTTTCATGGCAGACGCTCATCCTCCCCCATTTTTCTTCTCTTTTCGCACTTTTGCCTTTATTTCGGAGCTCGACAGTGTCTGTCATCCGCCTACGACTCACCTAGAAAGCTACACCGGCAGCCATATTGTGTCAGATCGCCTAGATCGCGCTAACCCTGCAGAAACCTTTATTTAACCACCGATACTGGATTGTCGGACTCCGAGTCAGTACCGGTCTCATTTCCCGGATTCGTGTTGGAATATCAAGTGATACAATCCCATGGAGGTGGACCTTGATGAAGCACCGTATGTGGCATACCATGTTAAATGGCGAACACGGTACATGATGGTCCACCATCCCAAAAAAGAAATGACACGATCACGTGTTTGATCGTACAGGGGGGGGGGGTTTGGGTTTGGGTTTGATTATACTCGCGAGGTCTACAACATGAACAACGAGTCTACCGAAGACAAATATGTAGAACATATGGGTGGTTATCCATACATAAACCTACAAGATGCCAACGGAGCACACACAGATTCCAGGGGGGCGATGACTACAAGACGCTGAGCAACTGTGACTGGCCGGCCGTTGGAATGGCAGGATCTCCGGTTAGAACCTCGTGGGACCTGACCACCAGTTAAAGAACTGATGTACGGGAAGTGTTCTCTCTTCCCAGGTAAAAATCCCCGGTATCCACCAGTACACAAAGAAGCTTGTCGTAGGTCTTCCCTTTGCAGGGTGCATGCATACCATCTGCGTCCGGAGACACAAACCCAAGGACTTTTGGGAGACACCCTGGCATGTTCAACTTCCGAGGAAGGTCCACAGCCAAGGAACTGACTGGAGTCAGTGTGTTCAAACTTCCGAAGAAGGTCCACAACTGACGAGGGAAAAGAGCCAGTCACACAGTTTCCGGGGAGAGCGACGGGGCGCTACGGTTACTGGAGGGAAGGCTGGAAGGGAGTCCGGAACTCGAGTGGGGTGGGCTGGTGGGCATAGATTTTTCTTTGGGAAGCTCAGCCATTGAGGCAGTAGGAGGCACGGTAAGGGGAAAGGGCGAGAAGTTTTCTGATCGGGATCGACGCAAAGGCTACTGCGCTACATTGCCAAACAGGATCGGCACTTTACGCTCCGGAAATCCGTTCTGGTTCAGATGTTGGTTCGCTGACAAGGAGCATTGGGACAGAATCAAAAACTTTAAGCACGTCGTATGCCAATTTGGCCAACACTGGAGTAATTTTTCGCAGAGGAAGCAGGCCGCGGAATAGTTGTAGTGGGTCGGGAAATTGCTTCACGACACCAGGTATTTCAACGTTCAGTTTCTCGAGGAAGGTATCTCTAATCACTTTGAGCTCCGGGTGTTCACACACAAACAGCGCGTGCGGGGCGTCTTCAACGTAGATCCTTGCATTTGCACCCCAAAATACAACGTATCAAAGCAGGGGAGTTTATGCCTGTAAAAGCAGACTCAATAGACTCGACAAATCCCCCCATCAACGTATCGTGTTCTCACCCATACTCCTTCCTGCTCCCTTCCACTTCATTAGTCAGCAGACATGAGACGGACGTGGCAGCACTCACATCCTGTCCAAAGCGCGAAAAACAGCAGTCCGGGCGAAATTTTATGGGGAAAATCCAACAACTGTTTACGAGAGACAAATGCTTTATTCACGCACAACACAATATTAATTGCTATAGATTTCAACCTTCAGACTTCCAAACCAATATTACCATCTTTGCCAGTACTAATAGTACTATCCACTAAACCGGATCTATCGGGGACCACGGGCAGCGAAGCCAGCACTCGCAGTCCTTCGTGCAGCTCGCATTGGCAGTGCCGCCGGGTGTGAGCAGAGGCGGCGACCCGTTCTTCGGCGCCGGCTGGGTCTTCGTCGCCGCGCAGGTGTATCCGAAGTCCAGGCACGCAAGGCGTTCGGCGGAGTCGGTGATCCCGGCAGAGTCGGTGCAAACCGGCGTGTTGTGACATTGCTAGATTTGCTTCAGTATGTGCTTTCAGCTGAAGTGGGAAATCAATTACGCAGGGACTCCATGCAGGGCAGTTGGGGGTGGGAGTGCCGCCGCCCTCGCGAGCCTCTGCGTGGAAAGTGGGCTGAAAATGGGGGGTTAGTTGCAGAAAGCCGGAAATATTGTGACAGTACATTGGCCACCACAGCCGTGAGGAACGGAAGGAGAATGGAGAGGAACAGCTTCATTGTGGATTTGTTTTCTGGGATGGCTTTGCTTCTGCGGCTCTTCGGCCTTTATATTCTCCACTGTAACAGGGTGTATTCATGGAGAAATTTAAACGACTTCATACGATTGTTACCTTTTCAATTCAACGGAGAGAGTGGTGGGTTCTGCGCGCGTAATATTTCCCCGCGCACTTCAATGCCAACCACAGCAAAGCCAAGATGAATTTCAACGCTCTATAGGATAGTTTCCTGATCCCTATCGCTTGTCAGTGATTGGCGACGGAATTTCGGAAAACCGACGGAATACTTCTCCGTGGGTATTCCGACTCGGATTCATCCAATGATTCCAATCCTGCGAATCAGTAGGTTTTTCATCTTCAAACGGTTTTTGCTTCCTCCTTCCCCTCTTTTCGCGCGTATTGGCCAACCATTTTAGATTTTGGATTTGTGAGTCGTGTCCCATTCACCGAAGTACACGTACACCGAGACGTCGACGCGTACGTCTTCGCTGACCTTGAACTTCAAATACTCCAAGCGAAGCTACCATTTGCGTTATTGGTTAATTGTCAGTTCCCTACACCTTTCACAACACGCATGTGATGGCTGATTTTAATCTGGCGGGAATGCAATGGATGTGGCATGCACAACGTATGCAAGTGCCAAGCAACTTGAAGCAAGTGCGTGGTGTAACGTGTTTTCCGCTTCAAGTGTGAAGGAAGCCATGGGCGGTGACGAGAGAGGAATAGGATTAATATTATGTGGGATAGAGGACGTTGCACAATCCAGTAAAGCGCGTGAACGCGGGCAAAATGAGAAAGACGAAGAGAGAGAGCAAAGGCACCGGCAATCGATCATTGATCCGGGCTGCCAATCAACACCGCCACCTAACCCGCTTTCCCTCGAACGCGATCAAGCTACCTACAGTCCTCCCGCTAGTTATTGACGCGTTGCCTTCTGGTATTGACGCCTGCGGGTTTCCATCGCGCATTGAGCGCGCGCCGCCCAATAATCCGCGCACCCGGTTCTGGACCTCTACAGTTGCTGGTGGTGTAGAATGTGGCTGAATGTGGTGGAACCAGTATCCCTCGTTCCAGGTACGTCTGCTTTACAGATATCATCTTTCATTTAACTCATCCTTTCCCCTTCGAATCCTTCAGTGCCGTCTAGATACCGAATTTCCGTGACGACGTATTGCTGCGTCCGCGTCAAAATAATTACAGCTACTCTTACCGCTCGACGTTGGTCATACGGGTAGCCTCGGCGCAAGGTACGTGATGTACCCACATCTACATACCTTCTTTAGCTGATCCTGGATTTGCTTTTTTTTTGTTAGGTGACCAACGCGGCGGCGGCAACGCGGCGGCATGCTGACTTTCATCTAGATCTTGTGTGCCTCGACTCTGTGCAAGCGAGGAAAGAATCAATTAGCCGTGTAATCCTACCTACCTACCTAACGGAAACGATGCGACTGGCACATACGTAGCGGGAATCAGGCGCAGCAAGGCCTCGACCCGGGGCAAAATCACCGGCCGTTTGTTTGGCCCGTGCGTGGGCCAAAATGAGGCCGTTCTTGCCCCGACAGACAAGATCAAATTTTGCCTATAGCGGCTCTGTGGGGCTCTACCCGGCTCTTGGCTTGAAATACGCGCTCCCATTGGGTGGAGAAACAGCTGTATGCTCCATTGTCCTGGTCGCACGGGAAAATCTCGACGGGAGGGTCAGCGTCAGATAAGTCGGGCTTCAAGTATCTGGCCAAAGGACCGTTGCGTCGTCCAGCCGGAACTCCAGGGGGGGATGCTATCAATATCGGCCTTGAGGTCATTGAGAAGCTGGACGGCCTGTGTCATGGCAGACATTGCGTGGATCATAAAAAAAGAGCGTGACCAGTGACATTGACAGCTTCTATGAACGTAATGTTTTGCCCACGCTTTCGGTCCGATCAGGGGTCCCAGAAATTGTCATAATATGGAAATAATACGGAAAATACGGGTCAAGCGTATCGTATTATATTATGTTCAGTCGTAACAATATTATGAAGTCCACCTCGAGGCCGTATCGTATCCGTATTAACATGATTATGATCATATTGTAATATTTCTTATTATATTTATGGACAGCACTAGTTACATCATTTGTACCTGATCCAGCCCCATTCGAGAACCCACCCCACAACGTGTTGATGGCAGTGAGAGACTCGCGGAAATCGGCCTTAACCCACGACAAGCATGGGTACATATAGACCTTTCCCCCCGGGGAGGTTTGAGAAGGCTTCCCTGGTCCACCATTTCATCCCGCTCTTAACTTCTCAGCGCCTTGCGCAGTTCTAATGGTAACCACGAGAATCGCTATCACTGCCTTTTCTGCATGCGTCGGATGGCTCGTCTTCTCCACCCTGGTGTCCCGGAAGACGAAGAGACCCCCTGGGCCACGTCGCTTACCGGTCGTTGGCAACGTGTTGGAATTCCCGCAAAATTTCCAGTGGTTTACGTTTTCGAAATGGGCAAAAGCATATGGCGCGTGTACAGTTAAAGGACTCGTTCTTTACAGAACTTACCTCGCACAAAGGCGACCTTGTCTACCTTGAAGTGTTTGGTCAGCCCATCATCCTCTTGAACTCGCCCAAGGCCGCAAAGGACCTTTTGGAGCAACGCTCTGCAATCTATTCGGATCGGCCTCCCCTGGTGAGTGAAAATATTCGATGCCATCGGATTTGATGCTGAGTTGTTCACAGGAAATGGCATATCTGTCCGTCCCACCCTTATTATCTGTTGATTTGGCTCTTAAATTGACGCTGCACAGTTCCGGATTCGACAAAGTATTCGTGCTGTCTCCTTGTAATGACAACTGGCGTCTTCAGAAGAAGATTGTCACTCAAGACCTGGCTCCACGTCTTATGCCACGATATCATGCCTTTCAAGAAGGAGAGGCACGACTTTTAGCCAAGAGTATCATTGAAGACGTTGGGAACCTCGAGCATATTCTCAAATTGTATGTTTGATTTGTACAGGTACCAAATGCTCATTGAAACGCGTTATACAGACGAATTGGAACGATAATTATTAGAATCACGTACGGACGGTATATCTCGGCCGAAGATGACCCGGTCCTCGCTATGGCCAAAGCGTCCATGGACATTTTCACCCGTGCTGCGGAGCCAGGTGTTTGGCTGGTAGACTCGCTCCCCATCCGTGAGTATTGGTCAACTATGATGCATGGTATAAACTTGAACCCAGTGAAATATCTGCCGGCACGGCTACCGGGGACCGACTTTCTCGCTAGAGCTACAAGCTGGCGAGAAATTATCCACAAGGCAGCTTGGGATCCGTACTTGGGGTCCAAACGCGCCTATGTAAGCGATTCCCGAGGATCATACTAGTTTAATTCAACTGTTCCTTGCAGGAAGTGGGCAGCGTGCTCCTTCCGAACACCTGCGCAACTGCGCTCGAAGAGGCGGACGGAAAGCTTCCCCCAAATCTGGAAGAACAAGTAGCGTGGGCTGCCTGGACGATGACGGCCGGCGGGATGCACACGGTATGCTGTTTCGCTTCTTTTGGCCCACAGCGATGGTTTAATTTCGGGCGATGTTAGACCGTGATCAGCACACTCAACTTCTTCCTCGAAATGATGTTGAATCCGGAGATTCAGGCCAAAGCACAGCAGGAAATCGACTCAGTCGTTGGGCGAGACCGGCTTCCCACTATCTCCGATAGAGCTTCGCTTCCTTACGTCCGAAGTATTGTTACCGAGGTTTTCCGGCTCAATCCTGCTATTCCGTTAGGTATATATCTCCCGACTTCTTCTTTCGCTTGGGTTTGACGACAATTAGGCATCCCTCATGCGCTTAGCACTGACGACATTTACGAAGGCATGCATCTGCCGAAGGGTTCGATTTTGATACCCAACGTTTGGTGTGGCACACATTGTTCAACATTGTACGAACGCTAACATCGCACAGGCACATGCTGCACGACCCCGACGTATTTACGAACCCCATGAAATTCGACCCAGACCGTTACCAGAACCTCGACTCCAAAATGGACAAGGTTACGGACCTTGTTTTCGGCTTCGGCCGGAGAGTCTGCCCAGGAAAAGCCTTTGGCGCGGGTAATGTGTTCGCGATCGTCGCAACTATCCTCGCGACATGTTACATCGTGCCGAAGGTGGATGACAACGGCAACGACGTTATCCCGGATGTCGTGCACTCGTCTGGCAGTCTCAGGTACGCTCAAAGTTCAACTCGCCTTTGATCGATATATATCAATCAACCGTGGGCAGTTTTCCGTCGAGTTTCGACTGTAACATTGAGCCGCGCTCAGTGCAAGCGTATGGATTGTTGTCGCACGCTGTCGTGGATGTTCCCGACAGTTCTCTTGTAAACTGACTGTTATCCGGCATGTGGGTACACTAGCTAGCATGTATGTATGTACGCTACCCGGCATGTATGTACCGTGGAGCCTCTTGTTGTAATACATTGTAGGTTTGAACGAGGAAATGCGTGGCCGGGTGAAAAAGGATGCCAAAAAACAAACACGCCCGATGTATTGGAGTGGAACCCCGAGCCGCCAGTGCAATGGGACAGAATTCACGCAAGATGCACTGGCTGTATTCAGGACACCGTGCCCGGTTATGCGACCCATTTGTGAGCGGCCGAAGTGAAAGGGTTTAGTGAAGTGCGAGGTTGAATCGATCCAACGAAAAGGTAAGAGAATTATGTGGGATCGACGAAAGATGAATGAGCGCGAGTATAAGTGGACCCGAGTGACTTATCGTCAGAACTGCAAAAGAAAGACGGAACCTGAGAGAAAATAGTTACCCCTGAGGTCATTCGGTCACGGGGATCGAACCCCAAACTGCCAGCAACAAGGCCAAGGGTTTTCATCTCAGATAGGCCGGCTCTATTTTCTACACCATGTTTGAGTATCTTGTCTGGCTGTACGTAAGTGAAGGCGAATAAAATAAGAGGCTTACAGAAGGAAGTTCGCCTGCACCAACCGGAAACACTATAGTAGAAAGAGCAAGGAAAGACGTCAAAAATAAATCGAGACTGAGATGAACATTCAAATTTGGAAGCCGCAGTCGCACCTCTGGAACAAAAAATCGTTTTGGTGGGCTCGTATTCGAGCACGAGCTATAGGCAACCCCTCGAAATGCATCACTGCGTTCAAGGCCTTCCTAGACCTAACCTCAGTCTAGGTCCCTAGGCACAGCTATACAGACTACCTCTGTGTAGGGGCCTACAGACTCTCTGTGTAGCTCTGCATAGCTCTGTGTATGTCTGTCCATGTGTGTATAGCGTTAAGGTGTGCATAGGTGGTTCTAGGTCTGACTAGCCTCCTAGTCAGACATAATTCTAGTCGCCCATGCCGAGGTTGAAGTTCACCACGGGAACAATAGCAGAGCTGAGTTTGAGCTAAGTATAGGTACCTAAACTCATCTACACAGAGTCTGCCTAGCGACCTATACACACCTAGGCGGGGACTACATGCACCTTGCCAGAATTATGGCTAGGTCTGTGTAGTCTGCCTAGACAGGGCCTGTCTACCCTCCTACACTTAGCTATAGTGTCGTTCAAAGTTAACCTTTTCGTGTTCCTTTTCGTGCTCCTTTTCGTCTCCTTTTCGCCATTTTTGCGACAAAAATGCGAAAATGAAACAAAAAGGAGAACGAAAAGGAGTGAAAAAAGGCCAACTTTGAAGCCCCCCCCTCCTGTATTTTCGAGAAGGAAGCCTAGTAGGAGATTATTGCTTCTCTTGAACACATTTCGGCAGTAATCGGCAAGGCATCTGCCGTTGAAACTCCGAGCCAGCCGAGCAGGCGATCAGTGCACCCATGTTTGTCTCAGAACACGCGAGCTGCTCCAGTCTTGTGATCAGCCTCTGCATGTCTCTTAGGAGTTTATTAGGTGTTTAGCAGGTGATCTAGCAGGGGAGTGGTGACCACTGTGAATGGCACTAGACTTTGCGGGTGCCTTTTTACGCGATTTTTTCGGAGAGGTCCAGCCCATGAAATGTATAAATGGTATTCATTAACAATGGGTAAATAGCTAATAGGATAGAGAATGTGTGATGAGAACACATGGTGGGAAAGGACAAAGGGAATCGAATGATGGAATCAAAGTCTAGTGCGGAGTTCCAAATATCGGCAGAAGAAGGAGGACAAGTAGGACGACGAAAAGGAGCATTTTGGCGAAAATGGCCTTGCGAGCTCATTTTCACCAAAATGCTCCTTTTTGTGGTTCCTACTTGTCCTCCTTCTCGGTTCAGGAAGATGAAAAGGAAAGCGAAAAGGAGACAAAAAAGGAGACAAAAACGAGAACTTTGAACGACGCTTATGCAGACCTACACGCACCTTGACAGACTGAGTGGAGGAGGGCCTTGAACGCAGTGCATGGGAGAACCGGGTTGTCGTTTCGTACACGATACCCGAATATCTAGGATGGTTGCGATTGGGTTGAATTGATTTGTTGAGTGAAAGGAAATATCTGGACGAAGGAAGATTTTGGGTCAAGAGTCATACCCGAGACTGCCACCAACACTCACAAATATCGCAGCGGCTGAAGGGGGTCTTCCGGGAATACAAGTTCCAGAGATTTGCGATCAGAAAAGCATGCGGTCTGATGGGCAGAACCTGAGACCTCGGGGATTCTTCAGAAAGGCTCGGAACACAGAAGGACAAGACACAACGATGGCTATGTTGGTGTCTATCACCGCTAGAATGCGCTTTGGCAGAAACTGTCGAAGTATGAGAAGGACGGAAGCGCAGGGCTGACGGCTACATCGGAATAGCGGTTAGACCTGGAAATGAAAAGGGCCCAGGCTTGTCCCCGGATCTGACGGGAACATAGCAACTAGCACGCCATTGTGGCACTATACTCAGGAAGCACGTGTACCTGCTCTGGGCGTACACATACGTAGCCGGACGTGGACGAAGATTGACACATGTAGCTGCATGTAGACAGACGTAGACCAACGTACACCGGGGTGCGTCTACGTAGGGTGGGAACGCAGTGATCGCGAGGAATGATTCCTCTAAGAGTGATCGTGCCAATGCGGGTTCTCTTCGCGAAGATGCAAGTCCGCGTACACGAGGTTACAGAGAGACAGGCCCAGAGGAAATGAAAGCCAAGTGATAAACTGGTCTGTCGCAATATCCACATTGCGCCGAATGAGGTCGGGGTCGGCACTGTCAATGAGAGTGACATTCAAGTATGCCCATGCCGTCTGGATGTTAGGTAGATTACTGCTAGTCGCAACAGATGCATTGATCCTGTACGCCTCTGGATACTCGGTCCGGAGTAAATGGACTTCAGTTTCGTAGCTTTCGGCTTGGTAATCGGTTGCACCGTGTCGGAAAAATCCTAGGTGGGTTGTATCGTCACTCAACTGGTCCCAAGCCGTTCCATCGAGCTCTTCGTCATCGGACGCAGTATCGATAACCATTGTCTCGTCGCCTTCACGAGTTGTGTGTCCGCAGAATACAGCCATATGGTCTGAAAATACTCAGGAAGAGCATGATATGATAAAACAAGAACACACCAGGATTGACGCAGTTACGATCGCACCCAGCATTGTACGGGGGATCTTGTGTATCCGTTCGTGGCACTTGGCCTGTAGGAGTTTGGAGTTGCCTTCGAACAACCCCATTGCACCTTGACGCCCCCGGATGAAGGAGAATAGATCTAGAAAAAAGGAAAGGAAATGAGCGATGGAAAAGAAATGTGGCGTCTTACGCACCTCGACTACCACATTTCCCCGGGAAACAGTGTTCACATCGATTGTCCTGTCCCATTTGTCGTAGAGGAGGGGTACCTCAAAGAGGTCGTAGAAAGCTTGGGACTTGACAGTGGCCAGTTTGCAGCCGATGAGCTTTGAGAACACATCAAAGCGGCTTGCGGAGGTAGTGAACAATTTCACATCGTCGAGAATGAATTGAAGGGCCTCGGAGTGAATACGGGATTTGGGCATCCCAACGGTTTTCAGTGGAGCGTTGGAGCAAGTGACATCATTTGCCAGCTCTCGGAGCTCGGGTTGACTTGGATCAAGTTTGACTCAAGTCAAAGGTGTTCGTTCGATTGTAATATAGATACTGTCACGGACGTGACGCGACGTGTCAAGAACACGTGAGGAAGTATTCCGATTACGGCTTACTTCTGGAGTCCTGCAAGACACATTGAACATTCAAGATGTTATTTGAACGTTCAGAAACATTAGGATCAACTAGATAATATAACATGGAGAAAAAAAGGAATGAAAAAGGGCGGCAAAGGGGGGGGGGAGTTTCGCAGTAGCCTTTTATCGCCGTTAGGGCTTTCTGCCCGTGACCGTCGAGACGGTTCGAAGGCACCCGTCGAACGGGTGCCGTGCCCGTTCCATCAACAATTTTAAACCTTGATCAACGGCACGGTCACGGCACGGATGTGAGCAGTTTTTTGCCGTCGAAAACGGGTACCCCCAACCCTGGCGTCTTTAGCTATTTTGGTCCCTCAACTGGTAAATATAGGTATGTGAAGCAACTCACACCCATATTCAATCCTGCCTGAACCTTTGTGAGCCAGGGTGGTGACTTATGCTGAAGGGATCTCAACCCGGGCAATGCCGAAGCAGCATTTCCCCTTCCGGAACTGGCCGAAACTCACGTCTTTCAAGAGTTTGTGAAATATTGTCTGGCGCGCATGTCAAGGATAGCTGATTAGCTCCAGGTAATTCAAGCCTCAACTTTGTTGTCCTCGAGTTCTTCAACTTGGTTCGGCACGTAAGGTGCCGTCTCGTGTGTTCGACTTGCAATGGGGCAATGAGGCACACTTATCACAATTGTACAAGATTGTACAGAGATCTGCACCACTATTACTTCGACTTCCCAGCCAGAATTCAATGTTGCATCACCCGTTAATACCCGTGGTACCGTCAACGGCCGTGCCGTTGACCGTGCCGTGCCGTTAAGAATTTTTTCGGTGCCCGTCGAATACCCGTGGCCGTTGCCGTCACGGCAACGGATGGAAGCCCTAATTGCCGCCCTTTCTTTTCTGTTTCGCCCAAATTATGAGGTAAGACACAGTTTCTTAGGCCTTTGTTTCCTTTTTGCATGTCTCAACGAAGATCCGGAAAAAAACCTGAAGGAATACGGAAAACGAGAAGAAAGCGGTGCAAAGAAATTCTACCGTCAGCGACGCTACAACGACGCTGTTACGCCAGAACACAATCTAGTTACGATGCTAACTAGAGAGCTCAAGAAATTCAAGGTGCAGAAAGAGCGAAAGAGAGAGATAATACGTGACTAGTTTTATTTAATGTTTTTTGCGATGCTTGAGGACTTGTGACTGCACCAGGAGAACACTAGCCTACGAAAGATCAGCTCAATGCTACCGATTAAGCATTTAAAATTCACATACCTCTCTGCGCGAAGTCGTGTCAGGCATGAAAGGGAAGAGTACGGTGGCGAATTGACGGAAATCGGTGCGCAAGACTGCCACCTTTCGAGAATCATGAGCGTCAGGAATGAGAGATTGTGAACTCAACGTACTATTGATGGCCCACCTTTGCAAAAGTTTTTTGATGGAGGTGCGGCTGAAGCATCTGGGCTCGGATTCCTCTGAAATTTGGACTGAGGCGAGCCTTGCATGTCATTAGCTCCATTGAATATTTGCAGACTTTTTGAGAAACTGAGAAGGGAGCCTAGAAGATGCCGAGACGAAAACCCAAATTACCCACCTTTGCAAAAACTTTTGGCAGGCGATTGGCAGGCGATCAATGCCATCAAAATTTCCCAGAATCCGACTCTTGATTTTCTTTAGGGTTCAAATGGGGCCCAAGCATTCTATAAACTTCGCAGTACATTTTTAGATACTGGAATTATCTCCTTGTTTTATCCTGAGGCAATTGAGCTTGAATTAAACTCGCCAGATCGAATTTTTGCAAAGGGGTACATTTTTGCAAAGGTGAGCCATCAATAGTACCTGTGAAAACGACGGCGCTAACGGTTGGGTTGCCGAGTAGCCGAGCTTCTATCTCGGCCAAAGGTTTATAAAGCAGACCATCCACTTACACTGGGATGGCTGACGAGAAACAACAAATCGAACAACGGAATTGAGACATCCCCAAGCAATGAAATTATCCTTCTGCTCCTGCGTGCGAGTGACCTTGGACATCTCGGTGACCGTTGACGATGATATTGATATCCATTAGTGTGGTTGAGCCGCTGCAAGCAGCTATGGTATACATTTATTATACATGTATTAGTGTGAAGGATGCGTGTATTCGGTCTGTATGAAGTCTGTTCACCAGACTGCACGGCAGCGGGCAGGACGGGGCGGGCAACTGCGGGGAGGGGGTACTACGGGCAAATCGTGTGCGGAGCGCGAGCGCAGAGGAATGCTCGAACGCTCGGTTGGGGAGTCAAACTCAAACGCAGAAGTGCGGAGCAGAGCTCGGACGCGCGAGGGGGCGGAGCGAGGCTCGAACACCTCGAGCATTGCTCTCGGTGACCGTGGTGTCGTTGATTGTGGCCTGTCCCCGCACGATGGTTTGCTTGACCTTGTGTTCATGGAATCCACACGCGGGCGGCGGGCACAGCAGCGGCGATCGAAGAGACGATGGTGGACAAAGCTGCAGGGTGGAGCCACGAGAAAGACGACAGAAAGGGTTGGGCGGAGACGAGTGATCGGAATATAGTCCTAAGCGAAAAACTGTTTGAGATCCACGGCGTGAGAGAACTGTTTCCGGAGAGAGAACACCCTCAAGCTCAAGCCATTTACCCCCGGTAGTTATACTGCCCCTGGTACGTGTATCCCGGGCCGTGGCCGTGGCTGGAGGGCGTGTACGGGGTGGTAGGGTATGCGGGCGACGCAGGAGACGGCGCGTAGGTATACGCCTGCGGCTGCGGCTGCGCGTACGCATACCCTGTGGGGCTTGCGGGGAGCTGCGCGTACACCGTGCGGGGTGTGACTGAACCGGATTGGGAGAGCGACAGGTCCGGGTATGCGCCGCTGGAGTAGCGCGGCCGGGTGTGCATCGGTGGCGGTGGGGTGTATGGCAGGGAAGGTGCAGGAGCAGGGACGGCATTATAGTATGCAGAAGGAGACGGGGCGGGCCTGGGTGCGGGGGCGGGTGGGGGCTTAGGCGCTTTGCTGACGGTGATGTACTGACAGATGAGGCCTTTGCGCGTGCAGCGTGCGCATGGCGTGGATGGGGGTTGCGAGGTTACCTCGCAGATGATGTTCTTGTCGCGGCAGTTTAGGCAGACCATGCGGCGCTGCGTGGAGGATGGGTAGTATGACATTGATAAGCAAGTTCGACTGCTGAGAGGCTCACTGGATTGTATGTTCCTAAGGTCCAGACGATGGCCAGCTTATATACGCGTTGCAAACGCGCTTCAGAGTCAACAGACGCGGATTGGGTCAAGATGATGCCAAACGACTTGGCTGTGCGAGAGCTATTAGTTCTCCCGGAAGTTTGAGCACATTTGGTAGACGTTCAGAGCAGAATAGCTCAGATCGCTTGCAGGTGCTGCAGCTCGAGCAGATGTCGTCACTGAAATTGACGCCACCAAACGGGCCGACAGCCATGCCAGTCAACTCAATACCACATGAGTCACGCATAAGAGGATTTTAACGCCTTGAAACAGAATCAGGGAGGGCGTAGCTGTGTGCTGTGAAGCAGGGACGAGTTGGGGACGAAGGAGGAGTCCTCGGCCATCAACGTGTCAGTCACAGTGACACACGCTTGTCAGATGTGACTCTGTCTCTGTCATCGCCGCTCGTTCTTTCTTAGAAGTTTCTTCTTGGTCACCATGATTCGAGAAATCTCCGAGTCTCCTCTCGGGCCCGCGATAACGTTCGATATCATCTCAAAAGCTGTATGACGAGAGCCGCATTCTTGGCTGAGGTTTTCGAATGGAGACCTATCCGTTGAACTGTTATACCGTTCCCGCACTGCGGACAATTCTCACTGTCTTTTGGCCGCAAGATAGTGCGGCAAGGAATATTGGCTTCTTGGATTTTTTAAATCCGTGTAAGGGATACGTGCGCCGTCGGCATCCGGCACATCCAACGGGGATTACCGTGCTACGGTTTGATGGGATCAGATGCCGCAGTGTAGATCAACGCTGCGGCCGAACTGCGGCCTTGTTCAACTTTACTTAGAATACAACTACGCGCTAATGACACGTAGTTACTTAGAATACTATTTAATGTAGATGTGCGTAGGTAGTTCAGTTTTCTCGAATCCAACAACACCTCACCCACTCTTTTCTGCGTGACTACTTGGCTTCCTGACGACTCTAGCGGGGTCCTACCCTATCAAATTACCCGGACCTCACAATCTGACTGTAGGGTCAAGGTCAGCCTTCCAATCAATATCTTTTTCCGCGGCGTGTCTGGGGAACTGGTTTCGGGTTAGGGCTGCCCATGATCATTCCAATCACTATTCGCCTTCTTTCTCAATTGTGTCGCCTAGCATTTCTACTCAACCAATACCCAGAAGCTGTCCCCCACGATTTCAGTGCTCCGGGAGAGTGATTTTGGACAGTGCATGTTCACCCTGTCTCTGACTGAGTATCCGCCGACAGGCTTACTGTCCCGTAAAAGAAGAAAAACGCAAATGTGTATACACTGACATGGGTTTTACAATAACGTGACCCATTATCTTCTGGAACTTGGATGGCAATATAGGGGTCAGACTCTATGCATTATCGCACCTAGCACTGCCATTCACCCTGGGCTATCTGTTCCAAAACGGCGCGAGTGCATTTGGGATTAACGGGACACCGGCACATCGGTGGTGTGATCGGGATCGCAATTTGGGAGATGCCGATCCCCGGCACGACATAGGCGAACATATGTCCACACTACCGAAAGTGCTCCCTTGCGGGCATTTGGCCCGAATCTTGAGTGAATCTTGAATAGTATAACAGTGCCCATTTGAATGGCATTGTTTGGGAACATCTTATGTCATCTGACATGCGTCGAAGCTTCAAAGCCGTCCTGTTTTCAGAGACCGGGATCTGGCCCATTGAATATCGCAGAGTGTACCTGGCTCTGAAATATTTATGCTATCTCATAGGGCTGGATAAAAAGAGACCGGCGTCAAGTGCACTTCAGGACTCGTTGGCACTAGCTCGCGAGCTGAAACCATGCTGGATAAATGACCTTCGCATTATACTTTCCCGACTTCGATGATAGACGTATTTCTTTTTCACATTATTGATGCAAATATTCTGCGTGAAACCAGAACAAGTAAACGACTCCATCCGGGTTTTGATAGCCTTGCGGTGTATTGGGTCGTTTGCCACCAAAACTCAACACTGAGTCCCATAAGCGACGATATCTCACACAGAAGATCTCTGCACTGTTCAGGGCGCGTTAGGCGAAATCTTGGTAAGTAGTCTCCATCAACTTCTTGCGCCCCTTGTACGTGTTTTGACGACCGCTGGAGAAAATGGACACTTGATCAGTGACTGACGGTCGCAGCCTCTGATTTGAACACTTGAGAAAATGAACACCATAGGTGACGCGTGACACCCCATGAACACTTGGTCGAAATGATACAGTAGTTGGGATGACCCTCATGCCCAGCAAGCTTGCTGTAGTCCTCTACTTATTGATAATTTTATCTTTGTACCCATGATGGGACTGCGTGATAACGGAAATTCTACCGGTTTGGGGCTGCTTCTACTTTTTGAAAATGTGCATCCCTGACAATTATGACTCTAATGGACCATCCAGAGCAACCCTCCCCCTCACCCCTTCATCCTCTTTGGCTCACTGACAGCTCAACTACATGTAACTGATCTATCTCTATTATACAAATGAAAACATGAAGTCACCTGCAGACAAGACAACTGGTTTGGCTGTCAGGCGGAAAGCTGCCGATGTAGATCTCCGGTGAGACATGTGACCGTGTTTGGATGCGTCCCTTCTGTCGCTGACTCTCACTATGTATCCAGCTAAACTATGTACCTTACTTCCGAGGCACGAGTCCCAAACACAAGAGCCAGTCATTCAGGCAAGTGGTGTTGCGTGACCGATAGTGCTAATGGGTATCATGTGAAGCCCACGGCCACCCGCAATGGTTCAAAGAAAAAATTTGAAATCAATTCCAATCGTTATTCATGAAAAGGAACATCCATTAAAAATCACCGGCTCGGGTCACTCAAGTTGACTCGAGTCGATTTCCTTCGTCTCACAAGTCACATCAAGTCACGCTCGTGACTCAACTTCGACTCGGTTCAAGTCGACTTCGAAAGTCGACCGACGACTTGGGAAGGCTAAGGCGCAAGTCTTGACAACATGGGGGCCACAGAGCGATCTCAAGATCGACATGCTGGAAGCTGCGATATCATTACCAGATGTTCTCCGGAGATTCCGCACCTGCTGCAGGACTGACTGGTTGACTAGGACTATCTCCATCATAAGTGTTGTTCAGCGGGGTTCCCTGTCGATCTAGAGCCCACCCAGAATCTCCATTTCCAGCGAAGGCCATCAATGATTACACATTCCTCAGGCAAGCCACGACCTTTGAGATATTTCTTTTGCTATATTGCGAAATACAGTTGACTATCTCACAATGCATGATATAACAATGCATAACTGCCAAAAAATCTCACAATGCATAGAAATCTGGTCAGAACCAATGGCCCATCCTCACTCAAAACTCTGCCTCGTAATGCATAGATCTGCCAATGCATGGCATTTCGAGGACTTTGGCAGAGGAACGGACCATATGCATTTCGAGATAGTTAACTGTAGTTACTATATGAAAGTGGTTGAGAGTAGGATTCGGTGCGCGGGGAGTTTGGAAGCCAGGAAAGCTTTGACGGTTGATGGCGTAAAAAACGGCGTGGTGTTATATTCGGTATGTCTTCGCCCAAATCTTCCAGTAGACGGAAGATCTGTGTTCGGACGAGGGGTGGTGTTTTTATAGGCAACAGTATAGGATGTGTGTGTTCGCCATAGCTTGTTATCAAGACATAAGGACATTCCATGCGAGTCCTCTAAGGGCTCAATGACGCGGAACCTGACGGCATCTTGGGCAACTCGCGCATAAGTAACCACGTTGCAGAAAAGCTGTTCCTGTATGTCTATGTTTCTGCAGTCGCGACTCGGACCATCTGGCAGCCTGTCGGACAAACCTTTCTGGGGTCGTTTCCTTCCGGCTCTTTGACTCGCGGAAATGAACGAAGAGCTTTGATATCATTAATTTAAACTTGAAAGAAAATCATAACGACAATAACTCGGGCTATACATCAGAGCCCATTGCTTGTAATTTACCTCAGCCATGCTGCTCGCGCGCAATTAAGTCGACATGATCAGCATGAGAAGGTAACCCTGTATCCGGCATTTCAGCTTTTCAGGAGAATAGAATGAAGAAAGAAAGAGGCACGAACGTCATTCCAACGTTGGGTGTGTTGCATTGGCGGATGGAGGCTGTATGGGTACGATCAATGATTCGGCTCGCGAAGGAAACACCAAGGGACAACGCACGACCACCGTTAGTCGGATCCGAAAACGCGTGGTTGCCGTCACAGGTGTTCTGCAAATTGTTGTTAGAGGTTAGAGGGGGTTTTGAGACAATGGTGGCGTACTGTGAGGCAGTCGTTGCCCGCGCAGTTGCCGTCGGAAAAGGAGAATGTCATGCCGACCTGGAGAGTGGAGGTTGGTACGGAGTACAGAGTGACGCATACTGAAGGAAGGACATACGTTGAAACCGTCCACGCGCGAGAGATTGCATTGTCTGAACGACGGGTTGCTTGGGGGATGTTAGAGGTAATTTAGCGTGTTCGAAGCAGAGCCACGAACTCAAAGCTACATCGTTCCGTTAAACGCGGATTCAAAACAAACCGAGAGGTGGAAAAACGCACCTGCACTCGAGAAGGGTGCATCCACCGCCTATGAACGAACTGATATGAGAGGTATACCATCTTGTTGCACGACCATATACTTGCCATCGGGAAAGCTGATTATTCAAACAATCAGAGAGGTATTCATAAAGCTGAGAAGGCAAGACTCACCCACAAGTCCCCGTCTGGCCAAAGATACGCCACGACAGTTGCTGTGAAGCACGAGTCAAGAATTACTTTCAGGTTGAAAGAACATACAGTAGGAAGCACGTACAGCTTCTGGAACCACAATCGATGTAACGCCACCGTTCCCGATGGCGGCCATGGTCGTCGTCACAGTCCCGGCATGGAAGATGGGCGTGATCGTCTGGGAGCCGCAGGTGTTCCTAACCGTAACGAGATGGTCTGCGCTGGCGACAGCGGCGAGGGAGGCAGCAGCGACAATGGAGAGCAGGCGAACCATGATGGTGACAGAGAAAATCGAGGAGGAGTAACTGTAAGAAAGGGAGGGAGGATGAAAACTGTAGGAGCTGCAAATTTTAGGACCGGTTTTATACTGGCGGACGATTTCAGAAGGTTTCCGGATTGGGGGGCGTAGGTAAACGTAGCAACAGATCGGTCGCAGATCGGCAGCTGTGTGATCGACAATCAACCAATTCGAATCTACGCGTGGTCTCGCGTGGTTGCCAAACATGGTAGTTCCAATTGTGGGACCATGCCAGTAGAATTCATCCTCCTCCTCCTCCATGGGATCGCGACTTGAATTCACAGAGAGCCCGTAGAAAATGAGCGTCTCGAGAACAACCGTTCAACAATGCACGGAAATTTAGCCCCAATCTGGACCGGGCCGAGCCGATTTTTAGTGACGGCCATCAAGACTGGTAGATATCGCAGTTTCGGTGCGCGATTCCGTAACGAGCTCCCGCAGCCGGATTGAAACCTTTCGTAAGTTTCAACCCCACATTTTCATCAGCCGGCGGGGCTCGACAGGCCTCGAAGCCATATTGAGACGAGCGATCCGCATTCCTGTTGATAAAAATCTTGCGATCGGTTCGCATACTTACTGCCAAGCTTCGTTCGCTGATGTGGAGTGTTTCAGTATGGTTGAAGGTAGGTTAACCTTTGGGCGCTTGACATGGCTCAACTGTCTTTGGCCTTTCCGACATTCGAGGTATCTGAGACCGTATCTCTAGTTCTGGATTGTTGTGGTCGGCGGGTCTCGCCTCTTTCTACCAATTCGGCTGCCTCCAGAGTCGAAAGGTTTTCAACCGATGGGACCGTTTCTAAAGACACCCAGAGGCTCTATTGCACGGGATAGTTCTATTGAAAGCCGGGTTCACACGCACAGAAACCCTCCCGTTCAAGGAGATTTTGCCGAAACCCGTGTGTGAGTTTACGCAGGAAGTTGAACCAACTTACCACCATTCAAGCCACCGGCGGAGGTACATATGAAGTTGCCGGCTGTATTGAACACACCATCCAGATCATGCATGAAATTGCTGTAAAACGCGTGGAGCTCGCAGCAAACTATGGCCGAATTGATAGGTTTCCGCAAAATCTCCTTGAACGCCGGGAGTCCGTGCAATAGAATTTATCTCGTTGGACCTTCCGCGTTTCGCAGTTGATGATATGTATCTGAAGTCCGGTTACCGAATACATTTCTGGCATGGATTCCCGATATAAGTACGGGACGAGATCAATTCCGCAGCGGGAGGTGGCACATGTGAGGAGCTAGCCCCACTCAATGGCGGGAAGCGCACGGCCTGGGGAAGCCGGCACCATGATGGCAGGCGGTAGCGGTTGCCAAGTGGTTGCACCGGCCAGACAAGAACGCATCAGCGAAATCTTGATCCGAGCTTCCTCGGATCAAATTCGGACCGCTTAATTCCCGTGCTCTCTGGGCCCGGAGGAAACCAGGGTTGAAATGTGTTGAATAAATCTTGGGGATACATGTATATATTACGCTTGGGCTCATCTAAGCCGCGACTCCAGCCTTGTCATTTTGTTCGCGCTTGGAAGCCAGGGAGCTCGCGACACTCGGTGAAGTGGAATCTAAACAAGCCAAAAGAGAGGGGCGCTAAATAAATAAAAAAAGGATTTTCGGGGAGTCGGTACTGAACGTTGGCCGACCACGCCGATGGTCGGCCCTTAATCTCTTTTGGTAATCTTCACCGACCCATCTTGAAATTTCTTGGACCTGCAAGACAACGCCTCGAAGCCGGAATTCATGCACTGGAGACAGAATACAATAAAAGAAGGCAGAAGTTAATTCGCAGTAAGACACGAGTACCACGGCAACCAGTAAGACATGGGTAGTACGAGTAGGATCGACTAGGGAAAAAAAAAGGCGGGGACGCTAATCTGGACATGTACGGGATAAGGAAAATCGCGGGTGCGGCGCGGTGAGAAGCTACTTAAAGTGGTGGTGGTACAGGGCTAGTGGGCGCAGCTCCCTGGCTGTCCTGTGCAAATGCGAATGCAATAGCTATCGAACCGTGGTGGTGGCAGGTGCGGAGGACGCACGACCGTCAAATGTGCAATGCTCCGAGATGTGGGGCGGAGCACGCACATGACGATGTGGCTTGGGCGCAGGGATGGTGGTAGCGTCACCGTGACGGGGACCATGAACGAGGGCGCACGGTGGATCATCTGGATGTCGAGGTGGCAACTGGCAAGAGAGGTGAGCGTCGCCGATGCGGGGGATCACCGCTGGGTCGCGGGCAGCAAGCTATGCGGACCGTTGGCCGCTCGCTACGGCGAGGAAAGGCAGGGTGGTCGACGGAATGGACAGGGTTGCGGAACGTGGACACGCTCGGTCGAGCCTTCCTCAGGCGAATGGGCGGTGTTGCCTACGGTGTGCCAGGGCTTTGCGCGGCGGGCGGGTGCATGTATACTGTCGATGGTACGGGGCGCATTCGTAGTGGCGTCTGATAACGCAGTGGCAGAGCGTGCGGCGGGTGCCCTATGCGGGGTCGAGCTGGTGTCCGTGAAGGTGGGAGGCGAATCGCAGCCGGAACACCTAGAGGGGTGCGTACGTGCAGTCGTATAGCCGCGGCGAGTCGTGTGGTCGGTGGCACGCCAGAGCAGCAAGGAGATGCGGGGAAGCTCAGGCGCGGGGTACAGGCGAGGTGCAGGTGTCAGTCGTCAGGGACTGATATGCTCGATTGAGGTCATGGAACAGCAAAGCGGCGGCGGGGACGGGCGGACAGGAACGAGGGCGGGCGCGGGACGCGTGGGAAGGGCATAGAACGGCCGTTGGAGGTCAACAGTGTGCGGTCAACGGCAGGCGAGGTGAAGGTCGTGGTCTTCGTACGACGTGGCCGGAAACTAGGGTGTACCACGGAGACCCGGGTCCGCGGATTTGACCAGCGGATTTTGATCCGCGTCACTGCCACGGGTCACGGGTCATCCCCGACTTTCACCCTGAATTTAACTGACCCGCGGATTATCTGTGGATATTTCTTCAAATTTTGGCTGCTTTTCACCTCAGTCCCCAGGCGAGAGAGAGCCTTTATAAATCGTGACTCGATCAAAATCGCGAATCCGATGCAGTCCAACGATGGGATCAATATGAAGATCTACTTCGGGTGTCAGTCGCGTCTCGCACGTCGCGTCTTGCCTGTCCTGGTCGATTTCTACCTGGGAAGATGTGGGGAAGTTGAACTATCTCAGTCAATTTTAAACCACCTTCATCGCTCGATCTCAGTTCATTTTCAAATACTCCCAATTTGGATGAAACAAAAGGTCAGGGCACCATAAAAGCAGGTGCACCACCCGACTTTTGATTACAGTGACCCACCTTGTCGCTGGATGACGTGGGCTTTAGGGCCATTGCTGTGCATGGCAATACGAGTTCGGCGCTGCACGGGGAAAATGTTATGTTTACTTTCAGTTCTAACTTCTATAACCAGACAAGTTACGTCATTATTCATCGTCTGTTCTGGCTCATCCTGGCAAGCATCCTGGCACTCGAGCATATAATACAGCAACTGCTTTTTTGCTTCCACAAGAATGAGGGTTGAGAAGGTTTGTAACTGTAGCTATGTTTACTTTTGGGGTACAAGTAGATCCGGTCGTTATATCATCGTGGAACCAGATTTCACCTTGCCTATCTATGACTCTGCAGGTGAAGTAATTTTGCCCTCCGTACATGATTCCTCGTAGCTTAAATTTTCCAAGTTAACCATCGCAATCAATGGCTAGTTCCCTATCGAACGATAACCGGTCGCTGTTCATATCAATTATTAGCATGGGGGGTAAGGACGTTACTTTGGTTCTCATGACCATTTTTGTTCACACACCATTGAGGCAGCAATGTGGGTATGCCGATCTGCCGTGGGACAAGTAGTCTAAGAGCCAAGTCTGCAATGGTAAGCCGTTTGGATAGTCCACTCTGTTGTTCAATGCAGCTGACAGATAGCTTTCGAGGATTCAGTAAGAGTGGCTGTCTACGTATCAGCATTCCATGCACATTTGGCGACCGGTACCGTAGCATTTCTCAGGCAACAACGCCTGTGCTAACTTGTCTATGGAGGTACAGTTTGATCCATTAGGAAACGCTCCTGGGTCTTTTGTGTGAAGTTTTCGACGAATTTTATTTCTCGCTTGTTCAAACCTCATAGCTCCGCTGGATACCTGTCGCATGTGTGCCGCGAAGTCAGTTAGAAGCTCGCCGAATTCTCTCATATACCTTTCCCAACGCAGGCCATCTTCTAAACACATTTTTTCCTAAGAATGGTGAAAATTGCATCGCAGGCACAACTCCAGTTCTGAGAATCCCAAATAAGGCCGGCCGGACTAATTCGTATTGATCGAGGAACTGGTTCAACAATGTTTGAAATTATATGTGCCAACTTGCTCTTTTTGGCAGGGTGGTCCACTTGATCGATTTTATCATGCTGCACGTTTAGCACAGTGTTCCTACGTTTGTTGAGCATATTAATAGACGGTTTCCATTCAGTTTACTCAACAGCGTACTCTAGCCTGGTCTAGGTTCGGATCAAGCCGCCCTCTCAACACACGTGACATTCACGTGCTTCACAGGGGAGGGGCTTGTGCCAAGATGACGAAAAAGGGCAATGTGTTCTGAACGCTCTCCCGCTTCAGAAAGTGCCCCGATTCCTTAGGTCTAAGTTGATCATCTGTAGATATGAGGTACGAAAATAATATGGCCTACTCAAAATATGGAAAGCATCCCATATTGACCCAGGATACCGACCGAAACATGCCCTTCTTCACAATTATGATGAATTGAAATTTCCTCTGTCTAGCCATATTCTGGCTCTAAATAAAAATTCCGAGTAGGCAGTGAAATTTGATTTTCATGTTAGATGCTGGAACCACTTTTTTGCATAGGCACCGGTGGTACAACATGGCCTGTAGGTCAAAAGGTAGAATTTGATGTTGTGCTTCGTCAGCAATAAGCTGAGATTATGTTAGAGTTTTCTACATTTCGAAGCTTTGAGCATTCACTGTGACCCAGATAAAATGTCAGGCATGCCCTTCCTTTGACTGCATGATTTAGTTTCCCCCGTATGAGGAGGTTAGCCTTTGCTGAAGGCATCACAACTGTCACACGATGTGACTCCCCATCCTAAAAGAACAAAATTAATTTTCCTGCATGAGCAAAGCAGTTATGCGCATAAGAATTGCTGGAAGACCTTCTGTAAATTGCGTTTAAGATCTATCGAGCCCATAAAACTAGTATAATTCTCTAATAATGAGAGTGGTCGGGTATAAATTTGGAATTGCATCATGGCGTCGAAAGATCGAGTGGGGCGCAAGAACCCCAAACTATATTTCAAGACAGAGTAGATATATATCAGGAGAAGCATCCAATGAACATATTATCAACTGAAATGGTGGTAATCGGAGCTGAAATGACTGAGATGAAGTGTTTTGAACACATGGTCCTTTTTTGGCAGTTTGTACCAAGCCTCTCTCCGAGAATCACCGGCTTGCCGGTGCGGAAACAGGCTTGCTCCGAACCTAAGATCCTGCCAGTTCCAGGTAAGAAAAATAAACACAGGTAAGCCCACTGGCGCGGCAGGGCCCACTATCGTAGAGTATTTTGGTTTTATGGTGCCCGCTAAATATGATGTTATCTTGGAGTAATTTACTGCATGAGCATGCCATGATTCATATAAATTGTTACACTACTTCGAGTCGTCTTTGATTTCCTACTTCTTTGATCTTGTGCAAAAAACACCGGGGCTACTTAAGTCAGGAAGATTGAAATTCCCCAAACCCTCTGGGGATCCTTCCCCCTGGAAGGATTCCAAGGCAGTTTGAAGCAGAGCTAAAGTGAGGAAATTTTGACGAATACTTTGGTCATTGAAGCAACTCTTCACTTACTCCATTCCGGGGAGCAAACTCGTTCTGTTTCCGAAACCTAAGAGATATTGCAAATCATCGGGAAGAGAGCCCGGGCATTTGTAAAGGGACTAAGGAAAAAATAAAAGTCCTTGGCCAATAGCTGCAGTAAGTACTAAAGATTAGGTATGAGATAGAAAATAAATTACGAGGAAGACGACAGCGTGAAGCGTGGGACAATTCGAAGAGGGGTGGGATGATTGCATGAAGCGTGGGATGATTGCGACTCAGCCACCCATCATTGTGTGATAGGGCACCCCAAGACCCACCTACTAAAGATAGTGGGAATTAGGCGGTCCCAAAGAGTGGAACAATGCGAAAGTGTTTAACGAACATCTGTACAAAATGATCTTATCATGGGAACACGGCAGATCGCCGCAAAACAAGATTGATCCTGTCGGGGAACGCGGAAACCGGCGCGCGAAGATAAGAGCACTGACAAAGCCAGATACAGCTCCAGTCAAACTCCAGCTGAAAATTAGCTGGTCCCAAAGAGTAGAACAAAGAGAAAGTGTGTACCGAACAACTAAGCAAAGATACTACTGTACTATTTCGACCGTTTGTTCACGCCATGTCACCCGTCACCTTAAAAGTTCACTGGATAAGGTCTTCAAAATTCAACAGCTCGTGTCACCGACCGGCAAAAGTTCACGGTCACGCGAATCATCCCGCCAATGCCGGTTGCACTCCCCGATGAGCATACCAGGTCCGATATGGCCCAAGAAGTCTATAACAATATTTGGTGCAATGCTCATCAGGTGCAGTCCATTTTCAGCCTGCTTTATGACCATTTGGGAATTTTTGTGGACTCCCCTTTCGCGTACCCTTCAAATTGTCTGCTTCCTGCTGTAGGTGAAGAGGACTGAACAGCTCTGAAACCGGGCGACACCGAGTGTATTTTTTCGGGGAAAAGGTTTCATGTACTTGTACGCGTACTTAGGAGAAGGTGAAAGATCCCTCTTTTTCCCTCTCCCAATGGATGTCCAAGAAATTTACTGAGAATGCAACTGGATTGCCCAAGGCCGGACATGGGCAGCAGCTCCACAAGGACTCAAAAGAATTGCAAAGGACCGTAGGTGCACGAACTTGAACTCGAACTCCTTCCATCGCAGTATCTCCCCATCGCAAAAATGCTGGAATTCCAGCTACCACAAAAAAACTGTTGCATGTTACCAGGGCCCAATTTGGGAGGAGCACTAGTAGTTTGTTTTGCCATTCTTTACCGTTTTTTTTTTTTCAAAATTAGCATAGCTCAAAAATCGTTTTCCCGCCTTCTAACATGCTCAAAAAATAAGGTCTTCACAACCCAAGAGTCACTGTCACAGGTACCAAATTTGTTCACTTCACGACCCTCTGTCACCCATCACCTGAACAAACGGTCGAAATAGTACAGTATCATGGCAACGCGGCAGATCGCGGCGAGGCAAGATTGATTCTGTCATGGGGACTCAGAAACCGGCGCAAGATGCGATGAAGAGGGATCACAGAACAAAATTTAAGCGAAGAACAATGGAAAAGTTGGAGAAGCACGGATTAATCCGCAGTTGAATCACTCCGCATCGCATGATAAGTTGCTGCTTATACACGTTCAATACTACACGCACGAGGTTGGCAGCAGACGGCACGCAAGTACTTTGGAAACCGAGCAATTGCACATGATACGCAGTGGGAAGATTCCAAGCATATTATCCATAGTACATAATATGTACTGAGCATTCGTTGAAAGACTATTTAATAGGGTGTTACACAGTAGAGCTTTCAGGCTGATTTCGCGCTGGATTTCGAGTCAGATTTCGACACTGGTTTGGCGTAACTTGATGTGACTGCGTGAACGCAAGATTTCACGTAGCTTTGCATCAGAGCTTGGCGTCGCCGTTATTGCCCGCTGCCATCCCACTGCTGCAGTGCCAGCGATCCCGCTGCCATCCCGCCCTCATATTTCACAAGCAGCAAATTACTTCCTCACAAAACAGTTGCATAAACTTTGAGCTGGAGCAGAGAATGATCATCTCTTCAGAAGTGCGCTGCACAGCGGGACTGCGTACAGTCGGTAGAGAAGCTCATCATGGCAGCTGATGGGCGGGAGGCGATGAGCGCAGAACAGAAGGTCATGAGATCGTAAATTGATTTCGAAATTTAACTTTGATTGCTCTTCGATTTCGCGGATTTCGGTGTTTTCCGTGTCACGCAGTTGCGATATCAGACATGACATCCAGCGCGAAATCAGCACGAAATCGGGCTGAAACTCTGCTGCGTAACACTATTCAGAACGAAGTCCCAGACGTGAGAGAGAGAGATTTACACCTTTAATGCAACTCCGGAAAGAAAGTGGCGCAGGAACGCGAGAGGAAAGCGTCAATGCCGGAAGGACAATGGCAAAGGGACCTGGTACACTCTGTAAGAGACCTTAGAGCACTAGATCTGCAGTAATAGTGACAGCGAGAAAACGACAAGCGCTCATCAAGCGCCCTAGATTTGTGTAAAATCTTACGCACTGGTAACGTCAGAAACGATACGAGAGTCTCTCAAAAAGGAAAACTAACCCACAAAAATTTACTAATATAGTAATGCCTCCAACACGAAGCGCATACGTCATTACACAATTTTCACCTCACTTGGCTCTACAAACGGAGATAAAAACGAGTCTAAATAAATTTAGAACTCGTAATCCTGGAATTTCGCTCCGAAATATCGATGAGCTCTCCACTCGTGTGTACTTTTTTCAACTTGTGGTACTAACAGCGGTAAAGGTCCCGCGAAATCATACACTCGCGAAGTATTATCAGTCTCTACTCGACTATCTGCTTCATTGGGAACCATTTCATGGTTTTTGACTATGGTGGTTCTATTTTTGTCGCCGCTGCTTGCCTGGGACATTTTTTCGAAGGAGTATGCCACTGTTCTTGGGCAAGTGGAACTCACAAACATTGAATCACAATATCTCCCGGTCGCCCTCGTTACCGTATACATCTACTGGCTCCTCAATTTGTTCCTCTATGGTAAATACTCCACCGCACCATGATAATTGTTGACTTGATTTCAGTTTTTTTTTTTTTGCTTGAGCGCTGGAGTGTACTGGCATTGAGCGGGGCTTCAGGTTTACAAAGATTTGCATATCAGTTTCCCACGTGCCCCGGCAGCCCAATGGGGCATGAACTAGCATGAACTGGGTCCCGGGGTTGGGAGATGGTCCAACTCCGAGGTTGACTGTTTGCGGGTTGGGTTTTAGATTAGATTGCGGGGCGCGAGAGAGTTGGCAGGGCCGAGCGGTCACGTGAGGTACGCGTTTTTGAACGCGTTCTCGTCAGCCGCTATGATATCGAGTTCAGCCCCAAAAAAGATGGTTGGAAGGTATAAATTGTACTTGCCAGTGGGGAGTCTACAGAGAAGCGAAAGTCGATAAAGTTGCGCGAGGTTTACGGAGTTAGGTAGGTGGTAGGAATCGTGGATCTATCAGGCAAACAGCCACTCTACTACATGAAGATGAATCTATCAGAGCAGAACCCGCTTTCCAGATGATGTGTATAGAACAGTAACTCGTGACCAATAAAGTGTTTTATATTTGAAGCGAATCTCATATATTTGCGTGCTGAGGCATGGAGAACAGATGTTTGAGTGATAAGCTTACTATTTCTGTCGCTCTTGATTGCTTTTGTGCAAATTTATCTTTACATCTTTACTAATTTGGGACCTCATCAAACTGGTACATGAAAAGAAACGGCTGTATCTTAGCAGAATGTGCCGTATCTTGCAAAAATCAGGCGTAAATCAAGCATTTTGTAGTACTGTCTTTTGTATATCGTTAGAAAGGATTCGACGGATCAAGCTCACTTGTGTCCCCAATCGGATTGACAAAGATTTGATCAAACAGTGCCGGCACCTGCGTGGCATTCAGTCCGGCCGCCTGCCGCACTGAGATCACCAAACTGCCCTTCCCACTGTTTGGCGAAGTAAACACCGCACGTTGCTCCTCGTAAACGGCAAAGGAACGGCAATCAAAGTCTCCGAAGGGACTGGCACTGGCTTGGCAGACGGGACACACCGGACCCCAAGGCAGGATGACGGAGCCTGAGATGGAGACCTGAAACTGGATGCCGAAGTCTCCGTGGCCTGTCCAGAAATCGCAGGCTGTGGCGATGCTGAGGGAAATGGATTGTTAGCCGGGAAGCGAGAACATGGGCAGTAGCGTTTGCATACCGGAGGGTGTACTTCGTCGAGGGACAGAGCTGGATGTCCTGCGTCACCGTGGACAGTCCTCCAATAACCGGATCAAAGCTGCATTCACTGTGCAATGAGAGGGTCTTGGTCAGCACTTCACAATACATAAGTTGGGCTGACACACATCGACTTCGGATCGCCCCATATGGGCGAATCCATGTCCGCCGTCGAGTAACTCTCAGCAGGAACACACCCTGGCGTCCCTGTCGGCACGGCAAGCACCCAAGGACGAATATCAACATTCCTCCGCCCATAAAAGCTCGGGTTCTGCACGATCTGCCCACTCGTCGGGCACGCGGCCGGTGTGAACGTCGGGTTCGCGACATTGTCGGCGCAGTAGCACGCGCTGGACACGCGCTGCGGGCTGCACGAGGTGGGCACGAAGGTCGGCGTGGGTGCGGCGGTGCCGAAGAGGCCTGAAGTGTAAGAGTTGCAGAAGGAGAGGGCGCTCGAGGTGATGGCTGGGTCGAGGAGGGCCCTGAGGCAGTTATCGGCGTTGCAGGTGTCAGCGGTGGTGAGGGGGAGGAGGAGGAGGGGGAAGAGGGCGAGGAGGAAGGGTGAGGGGGTCATTTTGGGGGAGGTTGTCGTGGATGGATGATGAACGGTCGTGGGATTTATATGCACGGGGAGCGGCCCTTGACTGAATGTCCGTGAGCGGTAATGACAGATCGATGAAGGATACATAGAACCACCGATAACATGCCGGAGAGCAAAATATACCAAAATGAAGACCGCCAATCTCCGGAACGGGCATTTGACAGACGTCCGCTTGCTGGTGCGAGTATTCTTCGGCCGTCATGGGTATTATGAAAGTGCGTTTGGATAACCACTGATTTGTGCGAAACCATAAGAATGAAAGAAAGAGGTCGAATTTCAAAATACGCCACATCAGCTAAATCGCGTTGCAGCCTTCCCCCCCGGTTCTGTGCCTTTCTAATAGATAAGTATAAGCTCAATTGTACTCAGCACTTGGAGCGTTGTGGCCATTGTGGGGCATGGCAGATACTCGTAATTATGTATGTAATTGTACTGAATTTCTCTCTTCCTTTCAAATCCAATTAATTATATACCCAATGCTCGTGATTTAACTTGGGATATGATGCAATCCAATAAAGTTTGACAAGAATAAGTAGCATATGTCAGTTTTCTTGTGATGGCTGCTGTAACAGCTTAACCCTTGTAACCCTGACCGTAAAGTTCAAGATGGCATACCTAACCCAGACCCTAATCATCTACTTACACACCCAAATATAACCCAGCTGAAATCCAGCCGTAAGCAATCTCGTGTCCACAGGAAAAGTCCAGCCTGAAGTGCCCTGACTCCCACGCGGCTTCCAGCCTTTCCGTTAAAATGGATACCAGGTAGATCCAGCTTGGCCTGGTTCTAGCTGGAGAAGAGTCGTAGAATCCAGGTATATCACTGCCTGGTAAACATTAGGTATAAAAGCTGAAGGAGCCCTGCATATACACCTTGGTGTGCTGCTAACGGCTATATAGAATCTCACTGAATTTCCGGGTATGTTTAGTAGGAACTCATATGTATTTGCCACCTAATCGCGTCAGCGCGAATATGTACATTTTCCAATCCAGTCGTAGCATTTTCGAACAATCATGGGCAGCAAATAAAAAAATCTGGATTTAATGCGAAAGAATGCACCGGAATAAATCTAGGGGTTTTCCGCGCCCGCCCCGCTATCCTCAACGTCCGGTGTGGTCTCGAGATTGTGTCCCCGGTTCCGGGCATCGAGTGCTTCGTCAATGTCGGCTTGATACGAAATTGCACCGTCATCGGTGACAGTGGCTGCTTCGGGGATCTCCTCGTTCGGATTAGAGCCGTGTCGCTTGCGGTCCTTGTCCAGGATAGAAGCAAAAGCCCTGATAATTGTTCGTTCATATGATGCCAATGTGCGCACGAGAGTGAATGTTGTTAAACTCACCTTGCGACGCGTTTCGCAATCTCAGCTGGATCCACCGTTCCTTCGCGGGCCTTGGTGCGAATGGCCTGTAAGTCGAGGTCGACCAGCTCCCAATAATCATCGGTGTCGGTGTTCTTGATGGAGTTCTCGAGCTTCTTCAAGTGCCATTTGCGCTGAGAGAACATGAGACATTGAATGGATTCAAAATCAATCCCGTACCATCAGCGCGACACGGCTACACAATGCCGCACTAACTGGAATCGAAACCCCCTTGCCACCGGAGAGCTTCTGGACAATGAGCTTCGTCAGTTGATAAATTGTTGTGTGCGCCTCTTTCGGTCGTAAAGACGGGGTGTGCTTCTTCCTCGAGCCGCTTGGTACGGGAACTTCAAGCGATTTTACAATCTGCGATGCGCATGGGGAGTAAGAGGCGAATGATAATTGAGTCAAGCACTGTTCACATACCTCCTTCTTGATAATTGAACGGGATTGGGTATAGGTTTCGCCGATGAACTTCAAGATAACGTCCATGGCTGCTTTGTCGTGCTCGGTACCGATCACAAAGTTACCCCAGCGGTGACGGATAAGAAGAGACTTCGAGTGGAGTATGTTAGAGGCAATGCCACCAAGGAATGATGACTTACCTGGACGTCGTTCTTGCCTGTCTCCCCCTTGTACTGAGAGGCCTTACTGGAGCAAAGCATTGCGTTGACGGCCCGTGTGATGTTCGTCTTCAAGGCGGAGTTGATCTCGAATGGAGGCTTCGCAGCCTGAAATTTTGCCAGTGTGTTGTCGGTGGCGAGGCCCAAAGCGAAGATTTTGCCCAGCTGCACAGGAATGGGATCCACCATGAAGACCTCAAGAGCTGTCATCTGCTCGGGACGAAGTCGCTTCCGGGTGGCGAACGCAGTGATGGCTCCGACATGATTACCATTTGCTCGGAGGGCAAGATCGAGAGATGGGAGTGGCAGGTTGTCGTTGTCGGTGTCTAGATGGTCACCATTGCGTTTACGGGAGACAGTGGGACTTGTGTTGGGAGACACTGTAGACATCAGCGCGCCATAGTCATCTTAATCATCGGAGTGGTCGACAGAACGGGGCGAGCTGGAGGATGCCATGAGTGCGAGTGGAAAGAAAGACAGTGAATGTGACCGTGTTTGCTCGTCTCTTTTAAAGCACACAGATTGTGCCACCAACGTGAATTGCCGGATTTGGTAGAACAATACAGAAATCAATTGTCGTCGTCTCTCACAACCTCGAATACTTGAACTGTACCATGCCTGCTACAAGGAGCCTACCTGACTGTAAGGAGCAGCGAGTCTTGCATGACACTGAGTTGAAACTTTGAATTGACAGGTTACGAAGAGGGGCCGGAAAACAAAGTGCGGTGCAAAATTTGCCCAAACGCGAAATGGGCAGCCTTCCAAAAGAGCCATGTCAAGGAGCACCTGAGCTCCCCTAAGCACAGACAAGCTGCGGAGTCTGTGGAAATTCGAAGAGCCGGGCAGGCAAATCTCCAACAGAATCTCGGTGCAGGCAGCTTGACAGCAAATCCGAGTCCGAGCAGCGCTGTAAATCTAAATCTGGCCAACCTTGGTCTCTCACCATTCCAGAGGGTTGCAAAAAAGCCTTCAGAGGCCCAAAACGAGATGTGGCAAGACTATGACAAGTATGAGGCCGGTTTCAGCGCTGGGGATCATGTCTCCGATGACGTGGCCAGGCGGAAAATTGAGGAAGAAATGGACATGATGGGTATTTGGGATGCAGTAGAGCTTGGACGGCAGCTTGATGCTGAACTGGATGGAACTCCAGATTTGGCTCGGGAGGATGACAGTTTACTGGCCGAAGTCCTTGCGGGTGAGTGAGCGGACGGATCTGACACGATCATATGACTTACATCTGATCAGCATTGGACACCTCCGATCCTTTCGACACGAGCGCGTCACAGCTTGATTCTCAGAAAATGGAGGATTGGTACCCTTATTCCTCCAAAACAGTGAGTACAATTTCTACAGTCCATTTTTTTAAATCTCAGATCCATTTATTCAAGATGCTCCTGCTGGATGTTTGCGACAACTTACCGCGCCTCCCAGTGTCGGAGTTCCTGATGCGCACATTTATATGGATTCTGAAGCAGTGTGGGGCCAAGGATGTTCCCTCACTCGATGCACTGAGGAAGACACAGAAGCTTCTTCGGGCTCGTTGCGGGGTGCCGACCATTTCATGCACATCTGTACAAGGCAAGCATTTCTGTATCAATGATCCCAGAGCAATTATAAGAATGGTATTTTTTACTTTATTTCTCCGACATACATTTCAGATTGACGCTGTCATTCAGGAATGTGCAAATCCGGATATTCGATCCCGATTTCATCTCTATCCAGAGGTGAACACCAATGGGCCTGTTGCGGAAATTTGGCATGGTGAAAAGCTCTGCAATAAGCTCAGCCCAGACCTGCTTACACCCATGTTTGATGCTGGACATGGGACTCAGTATTACCTCAAGGAGATTGCACAACTCGAGAACAAAAGTTTTGTGATTCCGGTTCGGTGGATCAAGGTCGACAAAATTATGCATGTCGACGTATTTCCGGTGGTAATGGATGATGAGGTGATGATTTTTACACACCCGAAAGCTCTTTTTGATCTTCGTGTACAGAACAAAGCTCGTGTGAAGACGGACGCAGTGCGAATCCCGGCGTCTCAACTTGTTGCAAATTTCCTGGACTTGGCTTTCAAGGTCCAGATTCCGGACTGGTCGGAAACTGCCATTGCCGATGGATATCCCGCTCAAATGCCAAACCCCCTGCGATCTATTGCAAAGGGTGACCCATTCTATACAATCTTGGTCGACTATTTCTCCGACGATGTCTCGGGAAACCGTTCAAAGTCTTGGAACAAGCATTGGAATGCTTACATGACAAATCGGTCACTTCCTCGACAACTCCTCCAACACGAATTCTACGTACATTTCGTCTCGACATCGCAACATGCCAGTATCCCAGAACAGTTCGGGGAATTCCAGAAAATCATCAAGTACGTGCGTCTGACTATTGCGATAACTCCTGGTTCAACTTGTGTTTAATCTGCAGACAAACCGAAACAGACCCTATTCGAGTGCCTGACAACACGAGTTCAACAGGGTTCTCGTGTTATCAAATCATTGTCAACTCTGATCCATCCGATAATCCGATGCAGGCCGAAATTTGCAGCTGCATGGGCGCAGCTGCAAATTATCCATGCCGGAAATGCAAAGTGGGCGGCAATAAAGAAGATAAAGCGACAGATGAGGGCTACCATGCCATGTTTTCGGTCAGTATTCCACTCCCCAATGTATCAGATTTGCGGCTGAGTCCGATTCAAGTGTGGAGAACCGCGTTCCAAGGCCACCATCCTTGAAACAGTGCAGAAAATGATCGAACTGGCATGCGAGGGTAACGAGACCGAGCTCAAGAAGATGTATACCGCCAGTGGGATCAAGGACAAGTACACAGAATATTGGATAAACGATATATTGTCGCAATTCAAGAAACAGGTCGATTCCGGAGTGAGCAAGGAAACAGTGACGGAAGCGTTGAAGAAGTGGGTTGAAGATAATCGCAAGACCATATACAGCGCATTTCTAACCACAGACGGTATGTTTTTGCTCCCTCGATAGAGTTGTATGGTACTCAGTACTGTCAGGCTTCGATCCCCCACGAGACACACCGATTGAACTTTTGCACACAATTTTACTCGGTGTGCTGAAATATCTCTGGCACTCCACGCACACGTCTTGGACGCCTGATCAAAAGAAGACATTTGAGCTCCGGCTGCAGGCGGCAGAAACATCGGGCCTCTCGATTGAAAGAATTCGCGCTGGCTACATTGTTCAGTATGCGAACTCTCATCGGACGCCAATTCAAAGTTTTACTTCAATGCGCGGTCTTCCAAATCTATGACCTGGTGGATGAAAATCGTTTCCGAGCATGGAAGGCAGTGGGGAGCTCGCTGCACTTCTCTGGTTCCCTGAGATCGTAGATATGGAAGGGTACTGTGTAAGTCTTTCGGAATCTCAGGCTGTCTCAACTTCTACTCATGAATATTTCCGCTGGCAGGCCGATCTGCATGTCGCAATCGCGAATTTTTTAGATTCTTTTGCTGAAATTGACCCGAGCAAAATGATCACCAAAATCAAGACCCATCTGCTTACCCATGCTCCGACCGATGTTCGTTTGTTCGGGCCCTTGCTCGGAGCAATAACCGAGGCATTCGAGTCATTCAATGCAGTTTTCCGGTCATGCTCTATTCTTTCAAACCATCGAGCACCGAGTCGTGATATTGCGATCCAGCTGGCTTCTCAGGAGGGAGTCAAACATAGAGTTACGGGCGGAATGTGGCCGTTGAAAGGCAAGGATGACGAAATCATTTGGGCTCGGTGTGGTCCCGCAGCACGCCAATTGATGCAGGACGAGCCTATCCTCCAACGTCTTCTTGGTTGGAAAAAAGCTGAACTCCTCGCACCCGGTATGTACTGTTTTGGTTTCTTGATTAATGCCGGCTCACAGTGAGTCCACCTAGGTTCACTTACGCTGGCACCAATTCCGATCACGAAAGGACAGCGTGGCCGGCCTCAACGAAAGGCCATATTGCTGAAATCAATGCAAGCCTCTCTTGCCTTCAATTGTAACGCTTACGACCTCAATTCTGAGTGGTACAAGTGCAAGAATATAGTGGCTCAGTCCCAAGAAATTTGCGACACTCACTCGTGGATTGTATCCAGTAGTCCAGTTCCGCAGGAGGACGCTGTGATGGGGAGGATAGTCGAAATCCTTCAAAAGATCGATTCAGCGGAGGGGATAGTGGTTCTGGAGCAATATGTGCTTCAGCCCGACCGGCATGAACTCTTCAATATGCCAGTCCTATGCCCAAAAAGACGGGAGGAAGCCGTCTTTCTTATCTTGAACCCCAAGGCAAATTATTCTCTGCTGATTGTTGCGTTGTTCGCCATGCTAACTTCAATAATAGGATATCAAATTTGGCTTCAACGTCCAACACGACTGTACGTCTGGCTCATGTAAGCCATCGGGCAGAAGACCTGTGCTCCAGGAACCCAAAGAAACCAACCTCGAAGAGTCTTTCATTGAACATGATATCCATGTCAGCCGATTTCTGATCAGTACCTCTTCTCTTCACAATCCACATCTCCTACGGCGTATCCTTCGTCCTGCTTTGATCCAGCCTCTACCTCTGTGGGCTGACCGTGTTCTCCTTCATCAAAAGCAAGCAGAGAGGCTTCGCACGGGTCGAGACGCCAAAAAAATAAAAAATGCCGCCGCTGCAGAGGCACGGAGAGCTCTCAAAGCCGCCGAGGGAGGTAGCACCACGGCTGCACCTATAAAGCCCAAGAAGACTGCGAAAAAACCGACCACAGGCGCGAAGCGGAAACGGAACAATCAAGCGGGAAGGAAGTCGAAGAAAAGAAGGATCATACTCAGTGACGATGAGCTTTCGGAACCCGACTGCGACTCTGATTCATCTGACAAGGATTCTGACTCAAGTTCGGAGGACAGCGGTTCAGATGATGATTACGTGGAGAGAAATGTCCCGGCTCCAGAAATGAGGCGCGAAGGACTGAGAGTGCGTATAAATGTAGTAAATTATAGAGTATAATATACAAATTGCCGTTCCAGCGGCTCACGTCAAGCGGTATATTGCTGGTTCAAAACACAAGATGGCGAAAAATTGAACCCGTACTCTATACTGAATGCCAGAAAGGCAAATCACCTAAATTTTAGCTAGATGTACAGATATGCGCTACCTGTCTATCCATCCGTTGACTACCTACAGTGTTCGCCTGGAATCCAGTGCTTACCAGTCTGGTTTCCAGCTGATCTGTTCAGCACTTCAGCTGGCTGGAGTCGGCCTGGATGCTCGGCCATACACAGTTATCTCGCTTTCCTGGATAGTGCTGGGCCGAATTGCTGGCTTCAAGCCGGGTACCATTTGGTTGTGTACTCTTGCTGAAAAAAAAACCATTTGGCTGACTTGGAAATTGCTATTTTTACAGATATTGATATTTTGAAAATATTACTAGCGAGTTAATAGTGACTACCACCAACATACTTCAATAATGGAATATGGTTTTCTAAGCTATCTGCATCTGTGTGTCAATTTTCAATTTTCTTTTGTAGTGGACCGCCCAGCCCATGGCCCTGGTTGGGGCCCCAGTTGCAATCTAAATGTCCATAGCAATTCAGCAGTTGGGAGCACACCCAAAGTTCATAGACGGAATATCATTTTCTCACCAAGATCTATATGTGCACCAATTTTCAATTTTTTATTCGGGTGGTCACCTAGGTGGGAAAACAGTTAGGATCAACCGCTTTTGTGCGACGTCGATTTGACGTAGGCCGGACTATGTCGATCTGATATTGATTTAATCATCGGACGACGTAGCCGAGTCCAAGCTTGGCCCGACATCGCTGATCAGACAGTGGTGTACGGCTACAATGCCAGTTACCATGAAGTTAGATCACAACGCCAGCAGCTCGCCTATGCCCCGACATCTGACCATAGATTCATGCTTGGATTTCGGGGTGTGACAGGAAACCTGGGTGCATAACCGCAGAGATCATTGGGGTATGTCCTGTTTGGTTTCCCGCCGCCCCTATCAATCTCAAACTCGAAAGGATATGTAGTCGCCAAGGTCAAGGTCAGCATCGGTGCTGGTGGGATAGGGATCGTGGCCTGGCACATTTTGGGCCCTAAATGGGCAGCACATACAGATGGCTACGATTTAAATGTCGATGACTGCACCATTCACAACAAGGAGTGGGTGGAGACACTGGGGGCAATGACCAACACATCTGATTTCAGATGTGTTAAAGGCATCTGGTATGCAGTTGCTGATGCAATCAAAATAGGTTGGAACCAAATGGGGACACAGGCGAAGGGTTTCTTTGTCGCCCTTTTGTTTTCCAGTCCGAGGGCGGCAGCGAAGTGTTTCGCCTTCATGCCGGGAAGAGCTTTGGTGAGAACATGAGCCACCATGTCCTGCATTGGACAATAAACAAGGCGGATAGTATTATTCTCGATCACATAGCAAATGAAATGATATCGTATATCAATGTGCTTCGTCCTGGCGTGGATTTGGCCTACGTGGGAATAGGCGAGGGCGATGGCAGACGGGTTATTGCCATGGAGCGTGATGGGGTGTTCAAGTGGGCGGAACAACTCAGCGATGAGTTGGCGGAGCCAAATGGCCTCCTTTGTGGCATAGGTCATCGCAACATATTCGGCCTCGGTCGTGGAGAGGGAAGCAAGTTCCTGTTTCTTGGAACTCCAAGATACAGCGCCACCATCAATAATGAAAGCATATCCTGAGATTGCTTGCCTGTGTTCCTCAGACATCCCGTCCGCATCTGAGTATCTTTCCAACCCACACTTCCCTCCACTGCCATACTCGGTACTGACAAAAGTGACCATTACTTGGTGCACTGCGTCATAACTCATGATTCAATTCCAACCACCTCTCACCACCAGATACCTAAAGATATTAGCTGAAGAATACACAACTTGTTTTGGGAGAATTTACCCTGTATTGCTCCCCAGAGGCCAGGAAATATCAGCAACCCATGTTTAAACTATGACATTTTATCTAACAGTTGAAAGAAACTTCACATAAAAAATAATTGGAGCCTGAATTCAAATTGGGGCATCCTGGAAGAAATAAACAGAGATCTTTGGTGGATTTTGTAACAGTCAGGGTCCTGTTTATCCAACAGATTCTTGCCACAAATTGCGTCGCAGCATTGTCTGCAGGATTGAGAGATCAATTGTTGAATGAGCGATTTCAATGGTAAATTGCCTTGTAGAGCACCATGGATGGATGAAATAATGACTGAGCAGTACTCCAGTCATCTTTCAAGCAAGGTTGAGCTGTCAAGGTTCAATTTTGTCGGCTTAACTGGAGAGCAGCTTGTGCACGATACATGCGGGCATGACTTGCTGCAGAAAATGCCTTGTATATGGATATCCATTCACTTTCCTTGAGTTCCAAGTAATGGGCTATGTTCAACATATCTTAAGTAATAGCCCCGACAACAGAAAGCTCTATTTATGCCAACAGACTGAGCCATACACCTCAATTTTGGACACATGTAGCAAAAATCAAGTGGACTCAAAACAAACGATCCACAGAGGGTATACACATGATTTCTGATGCCAAATTGGATATGGAGGGCGAGAATATATCCAGATAAACATTTCTAGGTGGTCAGACCCAGAATATTGCACGAGTTTCTGCTGTAGTAAGCGAATTAACGGTCACTTTTGTCAGTACCGAGTAATATCCTGTATCCCTCGGAAGAGGGGCATCCTATCTTGAATCAATACCATTTTTTTTTCCCATATATCTCTGCGTAAATTAAGTGAAGTATTATGAGCACGTTGTATAACTGCTCAGTGGACTGAACTGCCTGAGTATTGACTAATGCGCTAGCTTGGTCAATTACTTGGAAGCTGTCTTAAGTGCAGTAAGCCTTAGCGCTGCACACACATCTTATGCCGTATTAACACACCGTAATTTGGCAGATCATTCTTGAGGTCAAGGCGAGCATCCTTTGGAAAAGGATAAAGGAATCTATTCATTTAACTATGACAATATTTGTTGTGTACAACGAATATTGCTCGGACTCTTAGCAGTAGGCCATAAATGGCCTGAGAACTAGTATAATATATTGATTTCATCCATCCAGCCGTCATTTGGGATTTGGGGCACACATGCACTCCGCACATTGGCCCAGTTCAATTTTCTGACACAAGTCAGCCCAAATTCAAACTCGGCTTGGTGCGCCAGTTAAGTTGGCAAGTTAGTATGTTTTTCCTCGAGAAATTCACAACTCTGACTGAACGTCTCGTAGAAATTTAGAGCAGGCGCTGTGCAGAGCTGGAGGGCAGCGTTCGGTTGTGAAGGTTGAAGTTCGACTCCACCCTTCGGAACCTGATGCCATGGATTTCTCATCCGTGGATCACTTCCTCGCAGTCGACCGCTCACCAAGCCATCGAAAACTCCTGCAGAAATCATGCATGGTATGGTGCATGATACATCTTGGTTTAAGTGCATTTTGGAGATCAATGCAGTCTAAAGACATTTAGACATGTTCAAATGCCATAGATTTTGGTCAAGGAAGGCCTCGGGGCATTCCGAAGTCATGATTGGCAGTGTTGTCACTGACCCCGTCTGAGGGGTCATTCAAATAAGTCAAGACAATGGTCAATGATTGACGGGTCGATCACTGACCCTTTGACTTTGCCGGGTACAGCCACTCCCTTTTCGGATCGGATACTTCCTTCTTTGCGATTCCTCTTGGATTTCTCGCCAACTTCCCTCTGAAATGTTGCCAAGTTGACAGAATAAGTAGCCAGGGCATGCTCTATGATAATGATAAGAAGTAATTGTATGTTACTACGAGGCCTCTGCCTGCGTGCCGGCGGCGTCGGAAGATTCTGCAGTGCCAGCATCATCACTGGCCAACGCCTCCTCCTCTGCATCAAGACCGTCCCGGCCACCCTGCCAGAAAAATTCGAAAGCAGCCGCCGGCGCATCTGCAGTCGGGTAATTAAACAGGTCAACCAACTTTATCTTTTTGTACACTGGCACGCGGCTTGTGGCATTGTTAACTGTTTGAGTGGCGGTCGGTTGCGAGGGAAGAATGGAGGGTGCAGTGGGCAGGTCCTGGTCTGAATCATCTTCCTCGTTATCTCCGTCTTCCTGCGTCAAGTCAATCAGAGCTGCCGCCATTGCATCAAAGTTTGTTGAATCTGCTGCTTCATCGTCTGCGAGGCTAAAACGTCTGGACTTCAGCTCCGAAACAAGGCCTGCAGCTATGTGCGCCTTCTGCCGGTCCATGCGAATTGTTGTAGCTTCGTGAACTTTCTGAGGGTCGAGTCGATTCCGGTGCTTTGTATGGGCGAGGCCAAACACGCTGAAAGCATGCTCCAGGTCAGCAGAGTTCGGGAGTATGCTGAGAATTCGGATTGCGAGCTTCACAAATCCGCTGCGACCTGTCGCCGCAGTACCCTCATGCTGCCTCCAGATCCAAACAAAGTCAATCGGCTTTTTCTGTTTCGCGGATATTGAGTAAATACTCCTCGTCTGATCTCACAGCGACTAACCGCTGTTTTGTATGACTCTGCATGCCCTTCTAACCACATCGACTCATCGGAGAAGTAGTCGGTAGCATCATAATAAGAGCAGAATGCGTTGAGGAAGTCAATATCACCAACGGCCGTTTGATTGAGAAGTCGTTCGAATGCCCGCCTCACCATGTGAAACATTGCGTTGGCTGACAAGACATCGCGATTGAAGCAGCGTGCACGAAGGTATGGGTTGAAAAAGACCCCCAATATCATCAGCTGTTGATCCGTTTTCCTCCATCTATGCTCGAGACTCGCATGTAGAGTTTTCTTGACGATCGCGTCCTCGGCAGCCAAATTATTAAAGATGCGGAACAAGTTGGCGAGCGTGAGTAGAACTGTATCCAGTCGACAATTTAGGGACTGTAATATATTATTAGAGGCAATCGCGAGTGGTTCTAGATGATTGACAATGCTGAAAGTGTGCTCTTAAATCAACAAAGACGGTAACACATTTGAATAACCGACGTACCACCCAATGTTTTTCCAGAAACTGTTCCGGTTACAAGTATCAATGATGTGTTCCGCCGCCACAATCTGCTCCGGTTTGTTACCAGCACATAGCCGAAGTGTTTCTCCATGAGTTACAACACAGGCCCTGATCGCGTGTTCCACCTTTATCTCTCACATCTCTCTCACTTTACATTAGTAAAACCTACATATAATACTCTCCATATCCAATACCTCTTGTCGCTCTCACTCCACCTCAAGTCACTTACATTCCCTCCTCTGATATCTGGCTACCAAATCTTTCCCCATTGTTTTCACCTTTTCTTTTTCACTCCTACCTACAAAATGAACCGTAGATAAACCACTACCGTAGCTTTCATACCACGTACTAGTTTACTAGTATTACCGCTGCGTAGCTATTATGGCCAGGTACGGCGAGAAATAGAACCCCAGTTCCAGTTCCAGTTCCAGTACCTTCTTGATCTGGCGGAGGCAGCAGTAGTGGATTGTCCAGCGGGTGACGGCAGGGAGCATTAGTCGAAGGATGGAAAGGAATATGAGCATTTGTTGAGCACGCAGAAGGTCGAGGGCTTTTCCGTGCCCGTTGAACCATTTTACCACTTCTAGACTCTCTTTCGCATCTGTCATCCACGGGGCCTTAATCACTAGAGAGTTGCCGTTCATGAGACTACTTTGATGAGCCCAGCATTCAAAGACTGTGATAGACGGCTTCCACTCGAATATTAAATGACGAGCTTTCTTGCCATCTGGGCCATCGTCTGTGCAAACCGCAATTATCTCGACCTTGTATGTATGTATTGCAGGCGTATTCGAAGTCGCTTTTCATGATTTCGAAGAGCTCGTCGCCAGTCTTCGGACGTCCGGTCATGTCGTGGGTACGCAGAAGGTACGGCCAGTATGGGAATGAGCCAATATCACCACAAATCTTGGGACAAATAATCACTCGGCCCTCAATGTTCAGCATAGACGTGTCAACATGGGTATGTGCGATGTTTTTCCACCCATCTTCTGAGTACGTAGCAAGCTTTCCTTGTATCTTTTGGCGAGTCGCCACGATCACCTTGTTCGCCTCAGTCTTGAGAATATTTCCCGAAAGAACGCGCCGATCTGGTAATTCTGCGGCGGGCAGATATTTCTCAAAGAACAATTTGAGTTCTGGATTGGCCACCGCGTTCCAGGACCAGCCGCAGGTGACAAAAAGTTTACAAAGGTCCGCTCCGAACTCGGCCTGTTCTGTGGACCAAGATGGAGCAGACTGCGCGTACGATAGCCAGCGTCGCTTCAAGGCAGGAGTTGATTCGTGCATGGATGGAGCAGGTGAAGGATCACGCATGGAGAATGGTGAGAAGGAGTGTTCTTCAGAGAAAGAAGGGAGATGCCCAAATCCAGGCAAAGGTGAGGGTGGAGACTGTTGTAGGGAAAAAGTCAAATTCTGAAATCGTGGGGATTGTAGGGGTAGCGAGTTGAATCGGGGCTGCGGACTGGGAAACGGTTGCTGGGAAGATGATGGTTGAGGCCCAGATGTGGTGCGAGAGTGTTTTGCAGCGTTCGTCGTCACGTCTGCTTGTGACACGACTCGGTCTCGGTTAGCTATTCGTTCTGGCGTGCTTCGGATAGCGTTGCAGTTTTTCATAACGTGTGCACGCATTGTCTCTATTTCCCGGCTATTGGCGATACTTTATTCGATGATAATACTGATTCCTCGAGTCAGTAAGACAGAAATATCAAAGTAACATGCGACACACCGGTGAGAAGCCATTCTTCCTGGTTTTTCGAAGGCGGGGGCTCTGCACCATGCACAACAGCTGCTATCTCCTCCTTCCTCATATTTCCTTCACACCACTCTAAACAAGCCTTGCACCACACATTGTTATGATGTCGGTCAGTGCAGTAGCGCCTTCTGTTGGTATGAAACAGAGTCCAGAGGGGAGATTTGGGGCCCATGGGCAGATGTATACTGATTTGAACTCTGACTTGTGGCAGTTTTACGCAGGAAAACACGTTGCGGGAGTGTGCAGAACGCGAGGAAAGGCAAGAGAGCGAACCGAATAGAGCATGTGAAATAATTCTACTTTAGGTATTGACCGGCCTGTTCTCTGAAGGGTCAAACTGTTTTTTTGCCTCTTTTTTTTTTTTTTTGTTTGGAGTAAGGGTACTCAGTCTGCAGAGCATTCCAAGATCCTCCATCGGGGTCGTGGGATTTCACCACAGTAGCCGTCGAGGGTGTCCGTGCCGAAATTAGAAAGCCATTATACTTTTCTGCGGTTGCGTGGGATTCGAACCCACGACCGTACGTTACGTCTTATTACGTAATCATGACGGCAGCCGGTCTTCCTTGTGACCTTTTTTGACCTTTATTGTCTGACCTCGACAACACTAATGATTGGCATTGAATCTGTGCGCGGAGATGTAAGTGGAGTTAGTTGAGTTTGAAAAAGCTTCGGACGGACGGACAGAGTTGGCGACTTTTCGCCCCCAACACGTGATTCTGAAACAGGCAATTCGCGTGTCGTGTTTGTTCCTCCCCCAAATGTAGTATCTGTCCACGAACCGGCTCGCGAGAGCGCGAACTGCCATTGTTCTCAAATAAAACTCAAGGCGAACATGGGTACGCCGGGCCATTTAATATAATTTTAAGGCTGGATTTCAAGGCTATTTGCAGAGAGCAAATAATTCATTTGACATAGGACAGATACAACAGGTTAGCAAAACTCTACGTAGCTACAGGAAAAATAAATATGCAAAATTTGACTTTGGGGCTTCCCATGCCGCATTTCCCGCAACATATGTGCCCAGTGACGCGATTTGACGTGTCACCGACGCATCGCGAGCAAAATATCTGCCTGAGGTGCAAACCACTCGTAATCAACATACCTTGCGCACCCTTTTTGATGGTTTCAAGTCCCAAAATCAGTATTTTATTCCGCTGCGCGCGCATTCCTGCAAGTCCAAGGCGAGTATTTACCTCAGTCTCTATCCCTGACATGCTCTAGTGTTGAAAACTCAATTTTTCTAGCCACAGGAGCAGTGGAAAACTGCCCGTGAGTCTAGTTTAGTTCGATTCTGACCCATTTCAAAGGTTATGTCCATGAAAAAATCTCTCGCAGTGTCCTTGTTTCAACAAAATAGAAAGCTTGCGCAAAAGCCGCACGAGCCGCATGCGACTTTTAGGCATTGCGCGAAGCCGCGTGCGGAAATCAAATCTGAGGTTAGTGAGAAACCAAGTCAGTGGAGAGGTATTCAGGTTGAGAGGCAAGTCCTAGTGGGTGAAAAAATTGCATTACTGCCGCAACTGCTCCGTGCAGGACGCGAAAAGTGTGCGAAATCTGAGTGGAGCCGAAGTGATGGCTTGAGAAACCACTCCCCCGGGTCGCGCATTGACCAGATACTGATTTGGATGAACACAATACAATGTCACAGAGACCCGAGAGAGCAATCAATTCTCAAAATCATCCAGCAAACCCAGCAAAAACCTGGTAATTTTGCGCAATGCCCAAAAGCCGCATGCGGCTCGCGCGGCTTTTGCGCAAGCTCTCTAATCTATTCCACCCCCATGAGTTGGTTGGCAGCCTCTTCAGGTGAGTAAATTTTCAGTTTCAACTCCAATTTTCTGATACCTCATCGCTCCCGGCATCTCCCCACCGGGGGCAAAGCCCTCATTTCAAGATTTGAGTTTTGCGCTGCCTGCAATCCCCCTCCCTGCGCAACATTTCCCGCAACATACGCGTCCAGTAATGCAATTTGACGCGTCCTAAATTTCCGGCCAGCAAAATATCTGCCTGAGATGCGAACCGCTCATGAGTAATGTAATTATATGCCTTGCGCGCCCTTTTTGACGTTTTCAAGTCACAAAATCAGTCCGCTGCATGTACATTCCAAGTCCTCCTGCACTTCCAAGGCAAGTCTTACCTCAGTCTGAATTCATGACATGTTCTAGTGCTGAAACATCAAATTGTCCTCGCCACAGGGCCGTGGATAACTGCCTGCCTGTGAGTCTAGATTAGTTGAATTTGATGCATGTGAAGTTTTTCTCAGATGTTGAGGTATTCTCTTAGTAATACTGTGTTACTTGAAAAGGAGATCTGCGAAATCTTCAATGTCGGAGGCAGTAATTCAACTCGTGCCTGTGCCGGAGCAAAGAGATGACACGTCATACTTGTTTCACCATTTACTGTAATTCTTGCATTTATTTATTTTTCCTGTAGCTGCGTAGAGTTTTGCTAACCTTTGTCTCCTTCATTTTTTCGCAATCTGCTTCGAAAAGGGAATACAAAGCCAAATGCGTGGCTGCATCGTGGCCACAGAAATATCCGAAACCTCAACCAAAGGGGTAAGTGGCCAGATTTAGCAAAGTGACAGTTCAGGTGTCGCTTCAATGACCGGAGAAACTCTCACGGAAAGTGACAGTTGATTGTCTGCCGTGTGTGTTGGCGCGCTAGCTTGAAGCATGAGGCTATGTCACGCGACAGCGGCAGGCGGATGGAAGGGTGGGGCACCCGAAGTATATTCTGGCCGCCTATGCCACCGCGTGAAGTGGTGATGGTACTTATTAGTGAGTGGCACACGCGACGGAGACGGCCGCGGAGGTGTGGCAGAGGTGCGGGAGACGTTGAATAGAATATCAAGCAGTCGGCAAGGTTGGGAGGGCGCTATAGGGTCAGAAGGGTGGCGGGGTGGTGGTGGACGAAGGAAGAGAAGGATTGTTTGTGCAGCAAACAGAGGACGAGCTGACAAGCCAGCTCAGTCAAATCGAGTTGAGGAACAAATACGACACGCGAATTGGCCGTTTTAGCGACACGTGATGGGGGCGAAATCTCAAAGACTGACGGACAGGCTTAATTTTATAAAGAGGGACATATAAGTGGCGTTATGAGGCAAATTTGACAAGATAGGTAGCGGAAGAGCATGCAAATAATTAGTAGATTATTAAATGTGCACTTTGACCGCCACAGACATAATATACAACTCGGGTGCATAGGGATACCCGGAAGGCTTTATGAGGTGACCAGCGAAATATCATATCTTACTGAGTTTAGAACTCCTGGGACTCCTTTGAGACGCCATTAGACGACTCATTTCTCATTTCATTCGGGGCGGTTAACAATGTGGTCATCATTATCGGCTCTATCCCGCCGGTCCCACTCGGAGCGACGTTGGAGATCGGAAAGGAGGCGTTATTCCCACCGTTCGAGAGCATTCCAGACAACTCCTCGCGGGCGATGAGTTGGTCCATCATTGTCTATGTCAAAACACATTAGACGAGGAATTTGCAGGGAGTGTATATTTAAACTTACATGCGTGTAGATGCGGCCTATGGGGAGGGCAAAGAGCGCAACCAGGTAGGTTCCAGGAGAGAAACGGGCCGAAAGGAGAGTGCCAAGCGCATATACCGCTGCATACGCAGTAATTTCATTGAGTTTCAGCACAGAGTTGTCAAGATGTCCACGCACATGTGAAGAAGCCAGATTGCACCGCTGTCCGGATTAATCGGTTTAGCACTTTCTCCGTGTTGGCGAAGTTGGTACGCAACCGGGAGAACATGTGGGTCATTATGACTGCCCCTGCTATCAGGCTCGGCTTTGAGTGGTAGACCAAGGCACCTCACTAGTGACCATTACGTCGATGCCACATTGAAGCGCAAGATTGCCCTCGACAATGGGCTGCAGCGCAACAAGTTTTGAGAGCCTGATGAGGGTGGAATGACGTTAATTCAGCATTATTTTTCTTCTGAAGTGGCACGTACTTCAAGGAGATCCACATCTCTATCGCAACGGTGGCACCCGTCCCACAGCTCACGAGGGCGGTGACCATCAGGAACACGACGAGGATTTTGTTCTTAGTGAAGCGATATATACTCCACGAAAGGATCAAGAATAGACATCGCTGCAGAAGTTTGTGCACGGAACCTTGGAGGTGTTCGGGGCAGCTTACTGAGGGCATTGAAGGGATACGGCCATAGCATAACTAGGGCGCTGTGAGTTGAGAATCGACGAGTCGTGATTGAACCTTCTCACTCGCAACCACATTGGGATTGGTAAAGTTTCTGAGAGCGGAAATATATGAGCTTCGGCTTGGGGGTGCAAGGCCTTTGCTCACGTTACACAGTAGAACCTGGGTTGAGTAATAAGAATGGATATCCAGTCGCATCTGAGATATCTACCACGACATGCCCGCTATCTCCTGATAGTGGGTTTTGTACTTAGTTGAAAAAAAGCGATCGACGCGTATTTTTTGTCCGTATATGGTCCGAATTACGACGCGGCTTATAAAGCACATAGTTGCCTCTTTTCTGCCAGGGATGCTCCCCTTTCTGCCTGAACGCGACTTCGCCTTCCGGCTCGAACTTGGAAAAAAAAGCGCCAAATGTTTCTTCTTCCCACTCCTCCGCCAATTCAATTCGTGCTGTTTTTGATCGTATTGTATCTTTACCCAAGGATTCTCTGCTGGTTCTCGCTCAATCTCATGATATTCAGCTAGGAAAGTCGCCGGCCTGTGAAAATCTTAGTGCCGCTATTGTCAATCATGTCGGAACAGGTGGATGTACAAGTCGCGAGGGCTATTCATCGTATCTGGCCTTTTCTTCAATTTAATCCCAACTTGCATCTGTCACTGCTACACCTGGAACTGCGCCACGCTTCAAATACATCTTATCCGACAGATTGCCCCAATTCTGCAACTTCGACCATTAAGACGATTGTTGAACGTTGAACTTGCACGATGTCAGCTACGTTCTGATTCGGTTCTACGACTTTCCAAATCTAGGCGCCAAAATTCCACATCCCTATTCGCGATCGATACCTTCCTTCTGCTTCCCTCCTCTGGTCACCCGCTGTTCTCCCCTCTCATATCTTGCCTCGTTCCTGCTCCGTATGCAACTCATGCTCATAAGTCACAATATGGTCTGAAATGAGCCATGCATTCGGTTCCTGGGTATAATCGTGAACCTTCCATTCTACGTCTTCTCCCTCCATCGGTGAGCCTGTAAGTCGTTACATTATAATCCTTCCATTTCTGTTTCAGTGGTTGTTAAGGATTGAACACCCCAGAAGTCGAGGAACGGCGAATAACGCGCGATGAAGTACAAAGACAAGTGAATTGGTTGTGTGACATAATGCGTAACAAATCTAATCTAATCGGGTCTCGGCTCGAACTCCAACAGTGGTAATTAAACATTGGCCTGGCTGCAGTGCCCTGACGCGTGATGCTGGTCTCGTCGATACCGCTGGAGTCCAGTTAAATCAAGTTGCATATTTATCCTGCTTATCTGCTTGAAACTGGGTAAGTATAATTCCTTAGACTCGTTATCTGATATTTACCACCCTGCGATATCGTTTTAGGGCTGAAATGCGGGCTGGCTATAGCAATATCTACATCAATTTACTGCCGCTCTCTCGCAACTTGCGAACAACAATTGTGTATCTCATTTTCGGCCTCGACTACCCTCCCTTTGCCATGTCGAGGTCATCCTTGTCATTTTATTTGACGGCTCTTCTCGCTCGTTCTGCAACTTGAACATCTCCGCATTACTAGGGAGTTCGTAAATATCTCAACAACGACAATGTCTCCCACCAGCTTTCTTTTTTTCGCACACATCTGCATAAGTTGCAGCTTTAAAACGATGTTAACTTGAGACAATGGTTTTGTTTAAATGCATAGCCCTCTCCACGTTCGACGGTTTCAAGGTCCTTGTAAAAAAAAATTACTTCCCATCCCATGCTGGCATCTTGTTGTCCTATAACCATCTAAATCCCCTCTCGTAATATGCAAACATGTTGTGTTATTCTATGGTTGAAACAATTTGGTTATTGCATCACAAAAATAATTGAATGTCAATGTCTTTCATTAGGACCACCAGATGCAAGATAGCGGGCCCTGCCGCGTCCGCGGGCTACACAGTTTATATAAATAACTGCTGCCGCTTGGGTGACATTGACGATGACCAGAAAGGCAACCAGCGATCTATGAAAAAAAATTAAACCTGGAACGAGCAGCAGCACGGTACGCGCCTTTCCACAAAGGATCCTGATACTCTGGATCGATATCAGACTCGAAGCTTAGGCTATGGGGATGCACGACACGCTGGAAGTCCAATATGAACAGAATTGGGACATAATGACTCCTGTTAGGTAGGTGTTGACTGAAATTTCATCAGCTTAGAAACCGTACGGCGAATTAGCAAACGCACTTGTTACTCCCATTAGAGTAAACCCTGCATTTATCGGGAGAGACATTAATTACGATCATGACACAGGGATGTATCACGAACCAATAGTTTGATCGAACTCCCCCATAGATACGATAAACACAAAAAGAGGGAAGTGTTGCAGTGTGGAGAGACCGATGACCGCAAGCGAGGAAAAGTCGGCGGGTGCGTGCGACCGAGTGAAGCTCTTTAAAGACTCGCGAAGAAAGGGTAGCGTACGGCACATTCGGTTGACGGAGACAATCGTGAGAAGTGCAGGGGTCTTACCTTGCAAATTTGCAATCCTAACGGCGCGGGAAAGGTGGCGAAGGACCCTGTGGTGGAAACTCAGAATAGTAGTGGGCTCTTGACGACACTCCTTCCCATGAGGACAGTAAGATCTGGATGATCTACTGTCCTCTTGCTCCTTTCTTTCTCTCTTACATTTGGGTTCATCGAGGTACCCGTACTTAGGTAGCTTCTATGCCATTGTCAAATTGGACGGGCGGAGGACCCTGTGGCGAAAACTCAGTAGCAACGAGCTTAAAATATAACGACAGGCGGAGATCAGTTCGACAAACGGAGGTACGACGTCAAAAATTGTTGAAGCATCTGTCAGGAGAGACTAGGAGATCAGGATCCTCATCGCTTCGCAGTTTGCCGGCTGGCCCTGTGGCGTAACGTATTTGAGACGGGGTTATCCCAGTGCAAGATTCTCATGTTGCCGCGAGAGTTAAGTATAGTTACTTACTTCGGTGGCACAGGGAGCCAGCTGGCAGTATGCTTGACAGCGAGTCATGACTATCTCGGCGAACTCCGGAGCTAGAGACTCCATACCAACAAATGCAAATCACGGCAACTCTGTCTGTCGGGGGTTTTTTCTTTTTTTTTTGATGGGAGCGTTTGGCACAGTGTTGGCCCTTAAGGCCTTAACAGCAGTTTAAAAACTCCCTAAGGGTTAAGGCTTGGGATAAGGCCTCCATTTAAGCCCTTCCCACGCTGCCTACCTCTCGAGATTTCCCGATTTGGGTTGCCATGTGGGCAAGATATAGCGCATTTTAAGGAGTAAGGGCCCCACTGGCACGCTCCTCAGTGAAGTGGTTGAGATACTGCTTAACATAGCCTGTACAGCGGGCTTTCCAGTCTTGTTCCGGTGGATATTATCCTGCATTTCCGGTTCAACCCCAGTGAAAATATTTCGGCCTGAGGGGTTCAAAGTCCGGTCTGTAGAAGCCATGACATGGGCGGAAGCAGAGAGAAAAAATTGCTAGCACTCGCTGCCAACTTGCCGCAATACCGAAAAATTCGGCCTAGGTCCTAAGGCCTCTAAGGTCTGGAAGAAATTTCCCTGGAGCTTTAAGGCTTACTCTAAGGCCTTCCTAAGCCTTAAGCCGGTTAAGGCCTTAGGTCTTACGGCCAACACTGGTTTGGCAAGCGTTTGGTGTAATGATTCTGGCTGCAGAAGCATCCAAGGTCATCCGCTTGGTTCACTGGAGTTTCATCAGTCGTTGCCGCCGAGGGTGTCCGATTCGGTATTAGAAAGCCATTATAAATTCTCTGCGGTTGCGCGCGACCGTGCGTTACGTCTTTTTACATAATCGTGACGGCAGCTGGTCTTCCGCGGTTAACCATGCGTCCCCCTATTCTGTCGTTTCGGCCAATCCGGGGATCTGAGACCACCAGAGAATTTAGCTTGCTCATTCTCTGAGCGCTTCCCGATCACCGCAATACTCATGGAAGATAAAGATGGACTCAAAGCTCCGAAATCCAAACTCAACATGCAAGCCGCCGACGGTCGCTCTTCCCGTGGTTCCCATTGCCCCGTGCTCGACAACTGGCCAAGCTACGATGGCATTTCAGCGTTATCACGATTGGCAACTCGTTTTTGCCTGTTCGCTGAGATGAGCCTCCGCCGGACTCTGGATATTACTGAATTAGTATGTGACCCGTACCAGTGTGCTTCTCGTTTCGCACAATTTGTGCCCTCCAGGTCGACCCGCCGCTCGGTCTCGGTCTTCCTGTGTGCTTGGAGGACGTAAGTTTATGTATGTCCAAGCAGCACTGTGCAGATATCATGACCTCCACTGCAAAGCACAGTTTTCTATCTAGTAAACACCTCCTTCGAAGACTTGCACTGACAAGACAAATCGCAACTGACCTGATATCTCGAATTATTTACGCATTCCCAACACTCCGACGATTTTATCACTTTCATGGCGAAAGGACTCTTCGCTTGAACAACTTCGACTCCGTATACGCATCCGAACCCAAGCGGTCATATCTTTTTGCGCTCCTCTTGCCGCTGTTGTTCAATGCGCCTCTTCATCATCATGGAGATCGCGAATACAGACCTGATGATTAACCACGGGTCGTGGCGCAAGCTCAGCACCACCCTGCGCTCCGAATGGCAGGACCTTGTTATCTATGTGTGTGTGTTGAATCTCATAGCTCACTGGAATCTAACAAACACATATAAAGGGGGCATTGATTTTGAACACTGGCGATACCAACAACTGTCAGTTCTAGGGCAGGACAAGTTGCCAGTTATACATCCATTTGCTTCGGCCTCGGATCCATTATTCTGAGTAACATTGAGCGCTTGGTTCGGGGAGGCCCGTTAGCGCTCTCCGGCCATTGAGTTTTTGCGTAGATATCAGTTGGAGGGTACAGACGTAGCAGACGTCGACGTGGCGGTATGCTTGGTTTTACTCTGGCGTTAAGGCTAGATTGCAACCAGATTAATTAGGACCCTTTCTCCAAGCAACATGGTTGGACTGCCCATGGACTGGAGCCGTTATCTATCGTGATTTCCCTGCCATACGCACTGATGGTTTGGGGGCTGTGTGCTCCAAATACTCCGTTCGTGAAATATACTTACATTCCAAAGCATGGCCACATTTTTCTTGGCATTCCTCATCACGGTCCTCGCAACAAACAGTATACTGTAGTATTTCATTCAAATCGACACTGGGTGTGACGCGCGACCCAAAAAACCAATTTGACATTTCAACAACAGCCAAAATTTGGCGTGACACCAGCGAAATTTTCGACATTGAATCGAAAATTTTGGCTTTTTGGGGTCTTACAGGCAATTTTGAGCCCTGTGTGACGCGCGGGAGGTTCGACAAACGGCCGCGTGATGCATGACCCTTGCCAAATTTCGATATCGACAGGGTGGGTGCATGACGCGTGACTGTCGCTTTGAGCGAAATACTACAGTAGAGGTGCGAGGAATTATGGGTGTCACGGTGCTGAGGGTTTGCGTCGCCATCATGGACAACAAGCTCTCCTGGAGCCAAGACATCGGGGAGCGGTGGATGAAGATGAAAGAGGTGGGCTTCAGAATGTGAGACAAATGTCGCCCAAAATTTGCCCGCGTTGAAATGGCGCAAACGCTGCCGTTCTGAGGGAATCATGTGTATATTGAACTGAATATAGCTCGATCGTTTTGTGTTCGTTTTTTCGCGACAGGTTGATTCTGGTCGAGAAACATCTGGGCGCTGGTCAAGATATACTCGGTAGGGATGAACACCGTCCCGTAAGCGGGCACGGCCGTCAAAATACGGCCGTCTACCGTATCGTTTTCGAACCGAAGCGGGACGGTCCCGCAAAAAGCCGGTCGTCAATCGCAAATTGACGGGGCGGCGGCGGGATCAAATCTCTTCTCCGAGTCTGAAATAAAGGTTGCAGCAAGTGTATGTCATCTGGTGAGTTTGCCATAATTAACCAAATGAGTTTCCAAGTACTCACTTTGGCTTCCGAAAGGGTTTCAACCATGGCTGAAAAAAGCTTGATCAGGTTCACGTGAGCAATTATAGGTCGAAAGTGTGTTTTCGACCTCAGTAAAGGGCACCATGGAGGAATTGGCAGTTGCTAAACCTTCAATGAGTGTCAGAAAGGTAGTTCTTGCCAAATTGGAGAGTATTTACACCGGAAAAGCTCGGCAAGCGCGCTAAAACCGTCTGCGGCCGTATACGGCCGCCCGTCCCCGTCCCGTTCATGAATTTGGCCAGAGGCTTGACGGGACGGGACGGCACCCCGTTTACGGGCCCCGTCCGAGCCGTAAAGACGGCGACGGCGTCCATCCCTAATACTCGGAAGAATCCCTAGCTCTGCCTTGAAACATCGGCTTTCGGAGTGCGAAATTACAGCGTCAGAATTAGCAAGGCGCGCACAGAGGATGTTGGAGCTCCACAGAAGGTCCGCGATGGCCCATGAGAAAGGAGGCCGGTGATTGTGGCTCACCTCCGAATCGAGAGAGAAGTTAAAGCCTGATACATACGCGTACGACCAATTGCAACCTTCAGGCCAAGTGCCATCGGTTCTGGCAAGGACATTCGACGTGGCCGGAGCGATTGGGGATGGAGCGATCCCGGAGAGAAGGGGAGGCGGGAAGACGCACGAGGCCGAGGCGCGCAATTATCTTCGTGTTGGACACATCAACTTCGAGAACTATTTCTACACTGTTTGCATAGGGACAAGCGCCTGCGCTGCTGAGTGGGTACGGAGCAATTTTAAAAGGCCGAGGTACCTCGTTCCCCACTGAAAATTCGATATCCTAAAAGTCGAAGAGCATGTTTGTCTGAATCGTGACATAACAAACAGAGGCGCCCCGAAAGATTCAATGGCCTAGCGAAGCGAAATATCAAGTGAAGAGAAGTATCGAGGACTAAAAGGCGGGGTTTGGAGGGAGGACAGCGAGAAGAGGGTCAGGAGCTGGACAAAGGCCAGGAAGCCGATCTAGCTGTATAGGTTTCTGCGGGGGTTGTGGGTGAAGCTCGTCGTCCATACAACGGGAATAAGATAAGGCATGCGTCGGGTATCTAGACGCGGTAAGTGGGCCAACTTTCCTTGCTAATAGTACTCCCTAACCTCTCGTCTCCCCTCCCTCAACGCACCGCCGCCGCCGCCCTCTCCTCCTTCCACGCAAAATACGCATTCAGCTTGCCACACGGGCGCGGCGTGATGGGGAACAGCGCCGGGTGCGCGCACATGAACGCCTCAAGCTGGGCGGCGCACGCTGCTGCGACGGCTTTCCGGCGCGTCTCGTGCGCGTGGGCTTGACGGTCCGCCTCAAAGGATGTTGAAAGAGAGTTTTCGCGAGGCTCTGTGTGGACCTCCGCCATGAGCTCGAGCTCGCCGATCTCGTGGAAGAAGAGGTCGGGAAATGCTGTCCGTGTGGATGGTGCTTTCGGACATCCCGCCCCCACCCCCGCCCCGCCAGCATCCGCTCCAGCACAGCGCCCGCGGCCGCGAAATCCCCGCTGGGTCTCGACAACCTGGTCGACTGTCACTGTGAGATTCTGCAGCCTCTGCTCTTCTTTGTCTTGGTCATTACCACATTATCACCCTCATCATCCTCATAGCAAACCTCCAACCACCCCTCCACCCTCCGCGTGGTCAAATCGCACATGACACCAAGATACTCGGTGATGTTATCCACAGCGACATGGACACCACCGAGCGCCCGATGCATCTCGCGCTCGACAGCCTCGGTGCCTTCGACCTCGACGAATTGCGACGCTACGAAGTCACCGCCGACGCGCACTTTGGCTTCCCATGATGAAGTAGAATTTGTAGAACTTGAAGAAGTTGAAAGAGAAGAGCTGAAGACGAAGACGCTTCGCCGCCTTACCCACAGCCCTTCCGTGGTGAGGCGCGCATCGCGGCGGTCGTAGTAGACATCGCGGATGAGGTGTACGGCCGCGGGGTGGGTGCGGATGGCCAACGAGGACGGCAGCGTCGCGGTGGGTCGCGTTAGTGCATCCAGCAGAAGGCGCGTCGGCAGGAATTTGCGCTCGATCCTTTTTTTTTTTTTTTTTTGGAGTATTGGGTCTGACCTAACGATACTCGGGCAGCAGAAGCATTCCAGGTCGTCCGCTCATGTTTCTGGCTATGGACCAGATGTTGCCGGGGAAGGTGTCCAGGAGGAAATGCCGTTACGCAGAATAATCACAAGTGTGGGACTCCAGCCTTAATATATTAACCAATGCCATTTTTCACAGTATACAGCTGTATACCTACCAAAACCCCCTTTTCGTAGGTCCAATCATCCGGCAGTGAATCTTTATTTAAAAGCAGACCGTTCCAAGTGTTCAACACTGATTTTTTTGAACGATAGCGAACCAAATCTGGTCTTGTTTGTCAAGATACGATCTCGACTCAACGATGTGTTGACGGATCTCAGCCATTGCGTACAGATTGCAAGCTCTGAGTGGACTTTACCTGGATGAGTTAAGACTCTATCCACTCGCAATCTCCAAATTTCATGCCAGGCCACCGATACCAAGATGGCAAACAACCGGCCTTTCTCTGGCAATATTTTGCCACTTGGATTATAAAATCGTACAAGATTACATCCCAATATCAACCCCCAGTTCAATTTTGGCCAATCTAAGTATTTCCTGGACCAGAGTTGGCGAGTCAGGTTCCAAATTAATTTTTGTTCAAGTGCCCTACATTCTAAGGCAATATGCTCCAGAGTTTCCGGTACCTCACATATGTGACAGCGTCCGAACACCGCCAAGTGTTGAATGTGAGTCCAGAAATAGAGAGCTTGCGCAGAGCCACTGGTAGCCACCTGGTGGCTCATTGGGCATGCGCAAGATGGAAAACAACCGTCCTTTCTGTGGCAATATTTTGCCACTTGGCGTATGAACAAGATTACATCCTAGAACCAACCCCCAGTTCAATTTTGGCCAAATTAAGTATTTTCTGCACCAGAGTTGGCGTGTGAGATTCCAAATTAATTCTTGTTCAGGTGCCTTACATTCTAAGGCAATATGCTCTAGAGTTTCTGGTACATTGCATATGTGGCAGCGTCCGAAAACTTCCGAGTGTGGTGTGAGAGTCCAGAAATCTCCCGCTCGGAAAAATGGCATGCATACATTTCTAGTAGAACTCGCGTGTTAGGCGTTGGAAGGTGGTGGAGCGAATACTCTGCCAGATCATTTTGTCAGTCGGGGCGATGTTGGAAAATTCCTGAACTGCACAACGGATTCGTTCGAGGTTAACAAAGGTTGATTTACGGTGAGGGATCGTTGTCAGGCTATTGATTATCTTAGTAAACAGTCGTAGTGAACCACAGTATATTGGGATTCCCGGGCAATTGAACATCAGGTCAATTTCCGTATCAATCACAAGATTTATCTTTGTCAGACTGAGAGCACATTTAGCAGGGTTCGTTTCAACTTTCTTGAACTGAATTCTTCCAGAGCGTTCATTTGAAGCAGCAAAAACGGCCTGTAACAACTCGAAGCCAGGATTCAGCATGTCCATTTCATATTTGATTCGGTCCTTGACTAGAACCCATAGCAAGAAATCAGAGGATGCACATATTAGAAGAGGTTGATTTTTTGGCGAGTTTTGCAATATATATAGAAGTCCACCTAAAAAGGCCGTTGCAAATGATCGTGGAATGTATGGTTTGTCGAAAGTCATTAGGAGAATCATACAGTCTGTCTGATGGTCGTGAGTAACAGTCACGACAGTCAAGTGTATTTCAGTGTTAAATTCACTGGGATGTCGAATATGAGGGTGGAAAAATACTGTCAAGAGGCTAGGGTCAGGTTCTGTAAGGACTAATCTCCTCGCTGGAACCTCGTTTAGAGAGTCTCCAAATGCGAAAATTCGGAATCCTTGGCCAATGTTGTTCAACGTGAAGTTGGGATCAAAGATTTTGACTTCACCTGTCCGTACCGGTTGGCTGTTCGATTCGGTTTCCTCAAGTGTCAGAGATAAGTTTTCACAGCAACTGTTGTCTGTGGTAGGGTTTCATTTTCGATGGATACTATCAATCAAAATCTTTGCGGTATCAATGCAGTTTCCAGGATGCTTACATACATCCAAGTTCGACGCGGTCACGTTGGCAGGATCGACATCCACAGTTCTGGCGACCAATTCCCGAAGGATTAATTGTGTGAGGCTTTCGTTGAACGGTATTTCTCCGTGTAGCAATAGTTAGAGCATCTTCTACAGATCTAACCTTGTGGTTTGATCGCAAGCATGTGGCTGCCTGGCGGCGACAGGCGTGATCATAATCAGACTTGCGAACTGCTGGGTGTTTCCAGATAGGCATTTGTAGTTTAACATCCTGGCTCACTGAAAAACTAGTGAAGAGAAGTTGGTATTTTCGTGCAGTTATAACCATTTTCTTGATCTGATCTGGCAGTGGAGTTTGACTTGAAATTGGTAGGTGGATATTTTGCAGGAAAACATTGATTATTTGCCCAGGCTGGACGTTCAGGTAACTGGTTTCAAGCCATTTGGCCAAGATAAATTCCATGAAATAACACCAGGAAGCTCGTTGAGGTCCCTGTGTCAGATATGTCTGAAGATTCCATAGATCGATCGCCTCGTTTCGAGCATGTATATTCAAAATTTGTTTGCCACCTTCTGAGACTAGCACTGCTGGAGATTCTGGCTCGTTTACCATCTCAGAGGAAGGTATTTACTAGTTCAATAAGTGAGTCCTCAATATCATTGGGCATACCTTGTACCCTGGTAAGGTATTGCGATCTGCTGCCAACAAACATATTGATAATATGACTTTTCCCTCAATGCTAGGGTTTGTCAATTTCCAGCGCTCCAAGTCATTTCTGATTTTGTCCACTGTCAATGGCCATGGGTTAAGTATAATACAGCATTTCCAATCCAGGCCCCTAGCATTCTGTAGGTTTCACCATCGCGTACTATTCTTATGTTGGGATGTATGTATTCAGTTTGATTTTTATTGATCCGACGTTCAAGTACAACCTTTCCGCGATAGGTTGAGCTGCCAAAAGGCAGAATCATTGTTTTAGTTTCGTTGAATTTGGCTGTAGATGCAGCGCACCAGAGGTCTAGAATAGCCCAAAGAGTTGACCATGAGTCACGAGATGATAAAAAGATTGTCGTGTCGTCCGCAAAGAGTGACAGGACTAAGTTTCTGTTGGGAACAGGAATTTTAACCCCTTTCAGGTCGGCGTTGCGAATGAGGCATGCCAAAGGCTCTATAGCCAGGTTAAACAAGAGACATGATAGTGGATCACCCTGTCTGACTCCACGCAGAACAACAAATGGACAGACAATGTCAGTACCGAGGTCGCGGATCGAAAATTTTCTGTTTTGGGATGTTTCCAAAGAATTCCCTATATCTCTCAGTTCTTCACCGATTCACATAAAAACTAAATAGATCTACTCAGCTAATTCATGGACAATTAGTGATAGAGAGTAACTTGCGAAAATATTACGTATTAGGTAATTTTTGTTTTTGGGGCTGTTTTTGCACTGAATACCGTCTAGCATGGCCAGAACATGTCCCAGTGACCTAGAATTTTGCGCCTTCCCCGCCGTAGAGTATCTCCCCCCATCCCTTACGTGCAATACAATACTGTCCTACTCTATTTTTTCTTTTTTATCTGTGGTATAGTCCCAGTTTCATTATCTGTCCCTCGTCTCCCCAATCAATGGGTTCAGTGCAGCCAATTCAGATACTTGAAGAGGTTCCGTTCCATGGAGAAATACACACCGGCAAAAGGAATATCTTGACCTATGTCAATATGTTAGTGGAGAGTGGATAAACTCGAAGAGAAATACATAATACTTGCAGATTCTTAGTAATCTAATTGTGTGCAAAACCGGAGTGGAAGTAGCTGCAATGAGAAGCCCTTTTCAGACTCACATGTTTATTCTTTGTCCGCGAGTACTGAAAGGACTGCTGAAATATCAACTTTCAACAAGCCTATTGACCTAGGTCAATGCCTTCTCTTTCTAAAATTTACAACAGTCTTTGTTTCAAATGTCGTATTGACCTAGGTTAATATGCCGTTTGAAACAAACACTATTATAAATTTCAGAAAGAAAAGATATTGACCTAGATCAATACACCTGTTGAAAATTGATATTTCAGCGATACTTTCAGTGCTCGTGGACAAAGAATAAATACGCGAGTCCTAAAAGGGCTTCTGATTGCGGCCACTTCCACGCCGGTTTTGCACGCAATTGAATTACTAAGAATCTGCAAGCTTTAATTTCTCTTCAGGTTTATCTACTCTCTGCTAACATATTGACATAGGTCAAGATAATCTTTTCGCCAGTGTGATAGCCTCAAGGCTGTTAACGAACCCAATACACATGTGCCAACTTGGTGTCGACTGTCGAAGTGAAGACATGCCTTTATTGTTTCCTGGATGCCAGGTCCCTATCTATGCGCGTGAATTGCTCAGAAGGGTCACGTTAGGGTGAATATTAACCTTCCAAACCAATGTCTTAGAAAACCATTACTCGAAGGAATGGACGAGTGCGAGAGATTCCCTGAGTGAGAATGTGAAATCACGAAAAAGTTTCTCAACCTCAGAATTTTCCAGCAAATCTTCAGCGGTAAGCCGAGTTCTGGTGTTCCCCGGCTCGAAACCCCTGAAAATGGGTTCCCTATTCTATATTCTGGCTGAATGCACCCGAGTACCCCAAATCTAGGATTTGATGAAGCAGAAATATTTGGTCAGACCAAGACTTATGATGCGGATATGCATTGTTCTGCAGAATGCCCTGTGTGTAATTGTATTTATATGACTAGTTGGTACCCGTGAATGAATTCTTGGGCATTCAAGTTGTTTCTTCAGCTCCTATCAGTTCTACCCACTGGCAGGCAGGTGTTGGTTGTACCCCTTGCCCAGTTGGCAGTCCCCAGTATCCTGTTAGCTGTTCTCAGTTTGAGCTGGCTGTTGAGCCCAGTTTCCCGTTATCTGTTCTTCCTGTTGGCTGTTGAATGTTTCCAGTCTCCCCATAGCTCCCAGTTTTACCTGTGAGGCATTTATGTAAGTTGTTTCTTCAGTTCCTATCAGTTGTACTCAGGCAGGTGTTGGTTGTACTCTGTACCCAGTTAGCACTTCCCAGTTTCCGTTAGTCATTCTCAGTTTCTCAGTTTCCCGTTGGCTGTTGAACGTTGAACCCACGTTGAACCCAGTTTGCCGTTGCTGTTCCCAGTTTGCCGTTGGTTGTTCCCGGCATCCCGTTAGCTGTTCCCAGTTTGATTGCCAGTCTCTTGTTGGTTTGTGTCCCCATTGCCTGCTGGCTGTTACCCGTCGCACATTTTATTTGTTCCTTGATGGTCGGTTGTGCCGAGTTGCGGCAGTCTCGGCATTCCCGGCATTGATGCCGCTGTTCCGCGTGGCTGTGCACGTTCCACTGGAATGTTCGTTATGTCGCCCATTTTATTATATAGTAGACTAGTTGGTACCCGTAAATAAATTCACGGGGAGTGTCTTCAATTTTCAAGTTGTCAGTTGTCCCGAGGTGTTGGTTGTACCCAGTTCCCAGTTGGAACTTGGTTGTGCTGACTGGCTGTTCCCTGTTTCCTGTTAGCTATTCCCAGTTTTTGGCTGGTTGTTCCCAGTCTCTTGTTGGTTTGTTCCCCATTGGCTCCCTGTTGCCCATTCGCTGTTTTCTGTGTTACATTTGATTTGTTATTGTTGTGCCGAGTAGAGGCAGTTTCAGTAGTTCCGGGGGCCGGCAGTCCGGCATGATGCGCTTTGCCATTGTGCTGTGAGCATATCTGGTATTACCTCTATTTGGTACCCATAAATAAATGCACTGGGATTGGGTCTCCAGAGTTCCTGTCTGTTGTCCCGAGGTGTTGGTTGTACCCAGTTCGAACTTGGTTGTTCCCAGTTTTCCATTAAGGAGCTGTTCCCCATTTCTCGTTGGCTGTACATGTTCCCAGTTTTTTTTGCTGGCTGTTCCCAGTCTCTTGTTGGTCTGTTCCGTGTTCCCCATTTCGTGCTCCCCATGGTACAATTCAATTTGTTCTTTCGCCACTGTTGGTTGTGCCGAGTTGAGACAGTCTCGGCAGCCCCGGCATCAATGCCGCTGTGCTGTGTGGCTGTCAGTGTTCCACTGGAATGTTCTCTATGTAGGCCATTACTTATATTATAATGTGCTACTCGTGAATAAATTCACGGGGCTCGTTGTTCCCAGCTCGCATCCCGGCTGGTAGTCCCAGTACGTGGTTACGTCGTGTTTGTTAGACCATCCCAGTGCAACGCCCCGGCAGTTTCCGCACTGACGTCGTCATTGCATGTGATGTTCCATTGGAAGGTTCTTTGTCTCTGAAATTATATTATATAGAGAGATAGAGAGATATGGCATGGTTAATTTCTCTGCCGACCACGGGATACAAAGCCGGCTTGGCACCCAAAAGTAAACCCTCCCCGTCTCCCACGGTTTCTCCCTTCTACATTACTTCGCGCTCAACGGAACTTGATGCATATATAGCCTTTTGCCAAGCTTTTGTGCTATCCTGGTTCCAGGTAAACACATCAACAATTTCAGACTGGACCCCTTTAGTTTGCTTTGTACAGCAGGAGAACTCCTGGAACTAACGTTCGTTATTCGGACCGTGCTGTGTAACTACCTACCCACCTACCTACCTACCTACCTACGTTACTTCGCGCTCAACGGAACTTGACGCATATATAGCCTTTTGCCAAGCTTTTGTGCTATCCTGGTCCTGGTCCCGGGTAAACACATCAACAATTGCAGACTGGACCCCATCTGTTCGTCCTCCGCTCATGTCATTCTGGCGCAAATTCGAGCCAACATTGAATCAGTCAGATGCGGACGCTGAGGTGTCGCGAGTGAGTCCAACAAATGGATGTAATGAAACTTCTCTGAATTGCTTTGACGACTTCCGAGTTGCTTTCACATGCCACGCCGGTCGGGCTGCAATCCGAATTCCCCGGCGATTAAACTGAAGATCACCCTCCGCTCCGCCCTACTATGTCCGTGCAGCACCCGTCACAGTGCTAAACTTCGACCAGAAAAACGTCAAATAGTCTTGGGGCACTAAAAAAGGGTTTTTATTCCGCCCGGAATGGAAAAGCGATCGCGGCGGCAACGTGGTTACTTTCTCGTTGTATTCTCGCCAATGTCATTGCTCTCCAGAGCCCAATTCAGTTCAGGAGGCACGAACCCCCACGTCCCGGGATGCAGTGTACATTTGAACGCAGAGTTTACGATTCTGAACGGCTTTCCTTATCCACCCGCCAAGGTCAACTTCACGCCAAACATTGGGGCTACTCTAGACATCCATCTTCTACGGCAATTGAACGGAAGTCCGTCTGTCGGAGTTATAATAGAAGCCCCAATACGAATGACAGGGACCAGTCGGCATAATGTGCGGTGAATGTTGCCGTCTTTCGATGTCATCGGACTTTCCAGTCATTCAAGCATTCCGCCTCTTCGGTTCACGGTCAATTAGGGAAAGCTGAAAAGCGAATCATCTTGTTGACGATGAATTGATCGCCCTTGCAGCGATATAAATCTGGGGACCCAGGTAGATCTCTATTCTTCTTGACCAAGTCCCATTTCAAGTTTACCTGTCATTCAGGGCGTAATAAATTCTCACCCAAGAGTCGCAACAGGTACGAAAAATCTGCAAACAAAGACCGGATATTTTATCCATAGAAAGCTAACCCTCATTCAGGGATTCAACCCATAAACACCGACCTATTCTTACAATCTTCCTCACAGCTCTTGGCATGTAGAAGTGACAAGAATACTCAGATAGCCAATCAACCGTTCATCCACTCACCAATACGACCCTATCCTTACAATCTCTGCCGTAGGGTTTAGCATATAGAACCGCGATGGAATTCAACTACACGTCTGATTTTTGTAATGGGGGTATAAGAATCGAAGGGAGACGGGATATCTTCAGTTCGCAATGAAATTCACCTCCTTCCTCTTACTGGTGCCCTCGTCCCTGCTCACCGCAGTGAATGCTTGGCCGGACATCCGCGACGCTCCATCCAGCCCTATTGACATCCAAGACGGCCAGACGGGTGTCCTGATGGTACTTCCGCCCCGCCAGACGGACACTAGCATCAAGCGTATCCCAGGTATGGCCACCAATCAGAGATTCCAAGTTGTTCAGAGCTCACAATCTGTTCCCTAGATGCTGATCATCCGTTCATTGCACCTGGTCCCAATGACATGCGCGGACGTGAGCTCTCCTCCTCGAGAACTTTGTTCCAGTTTACTTATTATCTTCCACAGCATACCGTGCGTGCCCGCAGCACTTGAGATCCTGCGCGTTGTGTTTGATACTTATGCAGCGGGTGTGAATACCCTTGCCAACCATGGCTATATCTCGAGGAAGTACGAAGTGCTCATCTGTTCCACCTGCCACTCATTGATCCTTTATCGCAGTGGAATTACTACTTTTGAGGAAATCGTTAACGCTGTCGGAGAGGCGTTTAACATAGATCGGGATGTTGGTGCCGGGATGGCGGCAATGGACATTGTAAGGATGTTAACGTTTTGGCCGATTTTCCTCGTTCATATGTTAACGAAAGCTCACGCGGGGAAATCCCTTTGTTAACCGAATTTCCATCGGCGGAGGTCCCTCCACTGCCGGGTCAAATAGATGGACCAGCGACACAGGGAATAGCAAAACACGGACGGGTCGAAGGTTAGCAATTAATCACACAGGACTATAGTGGCATGCTAAATCATCTGAAGGTGACGCCTCGATAACCCGCGCCGACGTTCACATCGGTGACAATCGTAACTTCAATAAGACTCTTTGGGATACGGTACGGCTGTCGTCCTGCACGCTTCCATCTCTAAACTCTTGACAGGACCTAGAAATACTCGCGAGATTGGGTGACGATGGGCCGGACGGGCCCGCGACGGTCTTCAACTTGCAAACCCTGATCGAACTGAAGAGGCAGAAGTTGGTGGCTGACCAGCTTTTGGACCCCGGAGTACGTCCCATGGTCAAATTTTCACTATATCACTAAGATCGTGCCAGTTTGCAATTCCCATCCGTCGTTTGAATCTCGTCTTTGGTGAGCTAGCCGGAGTTAATTGGACTTGCTCACATCCGCCCACCAGGTGCACCGTCTCTCTTCGTAATGCAAGTATCTCTTTTCTCTTGAATACAGATAGCCACGGTACTAACACTCATTCCGTCGCCAGCGTGTTTGCAAATGGTATGCATAGCCAGAAAGCTCATACTCTGCGCGATTGCGGCTCATCGGTCGTAACACAGGAACTACACAGCAGGCCACCAAGCACATCATGACCTCCTTCCTGATGAACCAGACCTTTCCAGATAACTGGTTCCGCGGCGGCTCTCCCATGCAGGGTGCGTCCCTCCCAGCTCAAATTGCGGCAGCGTTACCCGAGTGGATTCCCGGCCACAACGATGAAAACGGCGTGTTCGTGGCCGATCCCCCGGCACCAGCGCCGTTCAACATCAGTGGGGTGCGTTGGCTTGCGTGAATAGCTGAAAGTACTCGCTGATCCCTCGTTAGGCTTGTGCCAACTATTGGGACCTCCTCACAAATGCCGTTCCGGGGACTCTAGCGAACGTAACTGGAATATTCAAGCAAAATGTGGATTTGCTTACCGGTAAGGCTCCCTTGCTTCCCTCAGCTCTATATCGCTTATAATTGTGTACAACGTATACTCTTCAAGGCGTCCGGTTGCTCAGAGCCGATTGCACCGGCTGGTCCCACGAATATCTAGTCAATATCAATATTTCCACGACGTTTTTATTGACCTGCATCTTCTCTTGTCCCACGCGAAACTCCGGGAATGCGCCTTTGAGTAGGAAATACGCAGCTGTTTTATATCTGTCCATAACTCCAATGTACTCGTTTTTGACATCCTCGCCCTCCTCGTGCTCGCTCAGCGTGGTAAGAACCTTCCTTGTTGACACTGAGGACCCTCAGAGAGACCGCACATGCCGCAGAGTGCGCGGAAGGCACCATCTGAGCATATTAGTGGAGGCAAAGCAAGCGCTGGAAGTCCCGATCTGTCTAGGCCTCAGTATATTCTCCCCCCATTTGTTCAATGGATGGTATGGTGGCTGTGCCTAGAATTTTTTACTGATGGCTCCCTCAGTATTGATCCTTGCCACTCCTTGCCCTTCTTCCCCGCTAGGCTTTGCTGCACCTCCGTCATCATTGCCAATGCGGTGGCTGCACCTAGAATTCCCTTTTTTGTCAGCATCACTGTCACCATTGTCATCCTTAACACCACTTGCATGATAACTCTGTCTTGCTCACATCTCCTGTCCTTACATTGTCCGCCATGATATACACATACCATTGCTGTGGTCACCATCTTTGACCTCAACAACATTGGTACCACCATTGTCTGGCAAATAACAAATTTTATTAATTACCCAAAGCAGCGGTTTTGTACTTGCCAATGTTCAGGGAATGGTAAGACGGGATGTACTCGACGGCCAGCGGTCTTATAACCTGTCGAAAGTCTATCTCGCTGCCAACTCGATGCTTACCCTACCATGGCTCTACAATATATATAGCTGCCCGTTAGAGCAGCGCACGGGCACGATCGCCAAATGCCAGCACCAGACACGTTTCATGCTCGACGGCAAGTCGAAACACCTCCCGTACGCGTTCAACAGCATTGCGGACTTCACCTACCTCTTGGAGCGCCACAACGAGGCGGATCCATTCAAGGGACAGTTTGCACTCGAGATGCACCGTCTCAGAGGCGAGCTCCCTACGCGCACGGTGGATGAGACCGTTGGCCACAACGGCAAAATGATCGTCGATGGCGTGGTGCGATTCCCGTCCGAGGTAGACGCTGTGTACGGCTTCACGATCCGTACAAGAAGCAGGAAGCCGTGCCCCTGCCAGCCAAATCAGGCATCCTAACACTCGGCATGGGTACCGAGATGGCGTACCAGTTTCTGCCCCTCCCCCAAGACAAGCGGGAGAGCTCTGGATTTCTCAAGCTTATCATGACGCGCGAGGTTGTGGGCCTGAGCTGGATCGACCACTGATTGACGCGAAGTATCAGATTGTGGGCGGGCGGCAAAATGACAGCTTGGATCGATTGTCGGGGTGACTGTGATTTTGACGATGACGGCAGAGTAGGGCTGAGCAGGTCGCGGGTTTTGACAAGTACGAGGTTTGTGACTGTAGCGGCAGGCGCTGTGTTGCTTGTGGGTTCTATACATTATTCATCCGTTCTTCTCATGTTCAATTCCTCTGCACTCACTAATCCAAAATAACTCTCTTGATGCGACATCCGCGCCTGCATGTTTCGATTCACATTCCCCCGACGCTTGCTTAAATTAACTTCTCGGTGCTCTCCGGACCACCAGCCTCAGGTTCCCCCGGGTTTCCAGAAAAGAACTCTGATTTCAGAAGTAGACGCCGTCACTTCATCATACGAGTCATCGCCGGTAGGCGCCCGTTTATTCTCGTCGATGTGGGAACACGGTGGAGAGATGCTCTTAGACATGGAAGTCTTGCTTACGAGCCAGTTGGTATGCATTTCTCCGATGTCGCGGTGCAACTGCGTCATACAGTATTTCATTGCGGGTCCGATTTTTAGTCAAAGGGGAGATGAAGGCGGCGGCCGTCGTTTCTTCTTCTCACACACAATTGGTGTCTAAGTTAAACATCGAGTCTACGGAGGATTCATCCGGCGGATCTGCCAGATCCGCCGGATGGCCTCGTGATAGTGATTTGGAGCCTGGCTGGACACCTTCATAACTTCAGGATGTTTCCTTCACGCATGTTGCATCTGCTTCACGGCCTCCAGGTTCTTTCACGATGGTCGCATAGTACATGCACGATACTGGCCATCTTTTACCATTTTCGTGAACGAGATATCAATACATGAAGGTTTATATATTTTCATGAAGGAGATGCTTCTTCGTGAACGGGTTCTCATATTCTTCACGACAGCTATATCGTGAACGTATGGACAGTATCGTGAATGTTAATTCCGGCGGATCCGGCGGAAGAATCTCCACGCATTCATCGTTCTCATGTCAAGTATGCTACAAAAATCAATTGAATTTCACACGGATATCAAGAAGCCGCCAGTCGTGCGAGAAACGTCACTAACCAATGCAGATAAAAGCTTTTCTACAAGCCACCAGGCCATTGTCGTCTCCCAATGACTCCCGTTACTACCATTTGTGCCCTGATCGCGATCTTCTACGTGGTACGTATCCTTCGGCGTCGCTCATCCTCCACCTTGAACAACATACCTGGCCCTCCGCCAACATCCTTTATTACCGGTGCGGCACCTTTTTTTGCACGTGTAACTCAGATCGTATTCACAAGCCCCTGCGCCAGGTAATCTCACTGAATATCATGATGCCGACGGCTGGGAATTCCAGCGGAAATTGGAACAAGATTATGGACAGGTTGTCAGATTCCAAGGACTTCTCGGTGTAAGGAAGTGGTCTTGTCTGTCGTTGCACCCCTGATGGTTTTTCAGGCTCGTGCGTTGTTCGTGTTCGATCCGACCGCAATGCAGAGCATCCTCGTTAAGGATCAAAATATCTATGAAGAGCATAAAGACATTATTTCGTCTGCCATATCCACCCTTCTTTACCGAAATCCTCCTTACTGCGTACCTCAGGATGAACTTGCTTGTTTTCGGCCCATGCATACTCTCCACTGAGGGCGATCACCACCGGAAATTTCGCAAAATCATGATCCCCGCATTCTCCACCACGAATCTCCGAAAAATGGTCCCGATGTTCTACGAAGTCGTGCAGAGGGTATGAACTAGTTTCGCATTACCTATTGCATCTCAGTCTTCCGACAGGCTCGAGATGGTCTTATTCAACCCTTCATTCGTGACGGGCACCAGGAGGCAAGTTCCGGTCTGCGTTGGCATTGAGAACCAGGCTGATCATCCGAGTCGGAGTAGCTTGACCTCAACAACATTCTTAGTCGCACGTCTTTAGAGCTGATCGGCCAGACGGGGATTGGTTACTCGTTTGATCCCATGCTCCCCGGGAAAGAGCGCACCGACCAATATGCGCGGGCCTTGAAGGGCCTACTGTACGTGTCAAGCAGTCTGCTTTTTTTGAATTCAGACAGTCTAATTTATTTTTGTATCCCTAGTCCCGCGGCGTTCAAACTCGGGATATGGCTACCCCTCCTCCCTGCCATTACCAAAATACCTTCCCGAGCCGTTCTCCGCTTCATGATAAGTGTACTCCCGGTCCCAGCGCTGCGCGAAATCCGTGACCTCGTCGATTTTACGAGTGCTACTGCCTTTAACCTCGTCAAAGAGCGCAAGGAAGCGATCAGGAACGGTACGCTAGAGGTCAAAGACGAGGCGAAGGACATAATGAGCCTCTTGAGTGTGTTATCTGACATTCACCTCTCCTCCGCTGAATTCTTTCATTCAGTGAAGAGCAATATGTCTAGCGAGGAGGCATTGCGCCTCAACGACGAAGAGCTCGTCGGTTCCACCTCGTAAGTACCGAACGTTACGGAATCCTGGTGCTGATATTGTAAACAGAATTATTATCTTCGCCGCAACAGACACAACCTCTTCTTCCTTGAACCGGCTCCTCCACATAATCGCGCAAAATCCGGACATACAAGACAAGCTTCGGGCGGAAATTCTCGCCTACCCAGAAACCATGGATCACGACACGATTGTGGGACTACCGTATCTCGATGCTGTTATCCGTGAAACAATGCGACTGTGAGTCTCCTGCCGTGTAATTCTCACACGTGTATCAATTTGATACCCCGGCAGATATCCGCCTGTTACCCCAGCGATAATGCGCCAGTAAGTATTGCTTTCATCCGTCGAATCTTCTAACAAGTACTCCAGACCTTTGGAAGATACCATTTTGCCCCTCAGCACACCGGTCACTGGGGTGGACGGTACAATCATGGACACGATCAAAGTCCCCAAAGGCACCCTATGCTATGTCGCCATAGGGGCCTCGAACCACGACAAACGGATCTGGGGCGAAGATGCGTTGGACTTCAGACCCGAACGATGGGAGAACGGTAAAGCGGAATCTGTTATGACGAAGCTGTGCGGGGTCTACGGCAATACTATGACTTTCGGCGGTGGAGGTAGGAGTTGCATGTGCGTCTCCCAGTCGTGTACTCCTTGGCTATGTTGAATTTGAACTAACTATTTTGTTTTACTCAGTGGCTTCAAATTCTCGCAACTAGAGATGAGTGAGTGGAATAGTCGCATTTCCTTAAACCTGACTGATAGAGCTCTCGCTTCCAGAGGTCGTACTCTGCGTCCTGTTGCGCGCCTTCAAGTTCTCTCAGCCGGACCCGCGCATCAAATGGCGCAAGGGTGATGTTATTCAATCGCCACACGTTGACAACGAACCGCGGCTTCCCATCGTTGTTGAACGCCTCTAGATATAAGGTACGAGATTTAAGGTGCAAGGGCCATGGCCAGTGTGCCAACGCTGTACACTCGGCGCTTGATCCAAACGTAAAGACCACTTTGCACTACCAAAAGATCATTGCATTCTTTCTTTCATCCGCCTGAATCTTTTTCGCCTATGGAGGTACTCAAGCTATCCATTCACTCGAACGTGGTGAATGGCGGACCCTCATTTTACTTGACTCCCATCCCGTACCTCAATCCATAAATGCGGGAAGACCGGGCTCGACTCCTGGCGTCCGAATGGCAGTTTCATCGCGACGTTTTTTTCTCATTCCCAAAAAACCTGTCTCGCCCTCACAACCTCCCTCCAAAGTTAAAGATTACCTCGAACGTCGTTAACGGCGGCTCGCACCTGACTATGTTAGAAATCAGTTGTCTCCAAAAATGTCCCTTACAATTTTTCAAAAGAGGAGGTCGATGTCTAAGCTTTTGCGAAAATTTGTCTAAGTTTTTTACATAATGATCGTGGGCAACTTCCGACTGTACTGAAACGCGTGATTATCTTCCAGTCCCTATCCATCACTGATCGAACGACTGTCTTCGATGTCTTGAAGGATTGGACTGGTTTGAGTCTAACCCAGGAGCTTCAAGCCTTCTGCGGGGGATAGATTATACTCATCAGGTCCACAATGTGAACGATGAGTTGAGAACTTACGGGTATCTTGTGATCTCTATTTCACGGCCTCACTACTTATCCCAAACATCATCTACTGCTTGACAAACTATCCTGTGCACTGTAGGACATTCTCAAGATGCCTGTGCCCGAGCTCCAGCACCTTCAGAGGCCTCCTGCAATGCACAGAGGGATCATATTAAAAAGTCTCAGGATTTTGGACCAAACAGTAACAAATAATATTCGCCTTCATTGAAGGGTCCTAAGCACTGTAAAATGACATTCCGAATCGATTCGTCCAGATACCAAGGCAATCGGATAGAAACTGAGCTCGGTAGAGAGGTATTAGTGAAAACATCAATTTTTAGAAAAAAATGATCCGCACCCTAAGTTCCGCAAATAGCTGTAACCTCCAGCAGCGACCTTCAACGAATTAGGTCTTTGAAAAATACATATCATTGAGGGTTATGAGGTGCGGGACGGCACAGAGAGTGCTACTATCGCGCTGCCAACCTGATCCAACAGTTGTTGCCTTTGCAGTTGCAATAAGGTTCATATTGGTATGAGTATACAGTGTCGACTCGGCATCAAATATCACCTTTGTTTCCTCCTATCAATCAAATTTACACCATGGCCTCTTGCCTCGAAAGACACCCCAACGTGATTTTATGCAGTGGTCCATCTCATTGTTGGTTTTTGCGGCAGAGGTATGTACATATTTTTTTCTCTGAGGAATCATTTTCATCGTATTTCTTGTGCTTTTAAGTTCCTACATTAGGGTCGTTCACAGTTCCATTTTTCCTGCCCTTTTTCTCCCCTTTTTTCGGGCTTTTTGTGGTTCCCGCCGTTTTTCACCGGATTTTTTTGCCCTTTTCAATTCTGATATGTAAAAAGTGTTAAAAAGAGAAAAACCGAACTTCCCAGCTGAAAAACTGAAAGAAATCCATCGAAAAAGGGAGCGAAAAAGGGCAGGAAAAAGTGAACTGTGAAACCCCCCGCCGCGACTCCCTTTTCCACCCTTTTTTGTGCCCTTTTCAACTCTCTTTCTCCACTTCATGCAGTTTGGGTGCTCCTATTGTTCCCCAAAGGTTGCATACCACCTCAGATGTTCAAAGAAGACTGGGGTGAATTTTTCTGGATTTTATGGCTTACTCAGTTACATTATTGAAAAAGGAGAGTTAAAAGGACGCAAAAAAGGGAACTGTGAACGACCCTATTGTGAACTTTCTACAAAAATTGAGACTGATTGAGGGGGAAATGGTAAAATATTTGTGCAACGTTGGTTTTTATTTCCGGACAGTATGTGTATGGCACACATACTGTCTCAATAAAGTGTAACATTGTTCAGAGATTCCTCAACTTCCACACCATTCTGCCGCAATTTTGTAAACACGATGTAGCAATGAATAGGGCCAAAAAAAAATGTGATCGGTGGATGCGGTGTTCTGAAAAAACACATTATGTTATTCCATAGGCCGAAAGGACACATTGCATTATTTCGCAAGATGTAAAGAAACCCACATTGTTAATTTGAAATTTACAAGACACAGGGGCACTCTGCGCACCGACGGTCAAGCCAACACTCCGAATCGAACAGCAGACGCTCGAGCGCTGTCGGAAATGTCCGAGCGGAGTTTGAAGCCTTGGTAAAGACACAATTTTGCATTGCCAGAGGATGATAATGACGCACAGAGCTATAATTCTGGTTTGGATGCTGTTGATGACGATACTCCATGTGACTTGGGAGATGAGACTGAGGAGTGCACTGAACAAGTTGTGTGAGTATTTTGTCTCTTAAAAATGTGCCAGACCGAGCATAGCTAGGATCATGATATTCACGATACAGCGAATGACTTAGATGCTGGTCAAAGCTCACAATTATATGGATATTCAGTGAGTGCATAAATGTGTTCCGAGTGGTTGAACTTTATTTAAGTCCAACAATTCGAAAACTTACAGGGTGGTGGAATAGGGATTTCACAACATACGACCTCCCGCCCTCTGACAGAAACACTGCTGAAGCGGCTGAAAGAATGTAAACATGTGCTGCATCAAAAGGAGAAGGAGCCTGGTGACAATCATCCAGACACCCTGAATGCTATGGAATTTCTGGCACAGACCTATTATGGCCTCGGGCAATTCCGGCAGGCAAAAGTACCGTACACTGCAGTGCTTCAGAAACGAAAAACCATTGTGGGAGATGATCATCCAGACACCCTGCAGACTATGTGTAGTCTTGCGGCAACATACCACCACCTAGGCCGGTATGAGAAGGCAGCAGAGTTCAACGTGTCAGCGCTGGAAAAACAGAGGAACCATCTGAGTGAAGATCATCCAGAAACTCTGCATACCATGGGCAATCTGGCAGGGACATACACAGAACCAGGCCAATTCACACAGGCTTCCTAACCTTGGATTGCATCAGATCAATTTTCCACAGCATTAAACAGCTGTGTAAATCATTCCAGACACCCCTACAGACGAGTCTTTCCAAGATTCAACTTGCCGAATCACACGTCTCTGTTCTGACGTGCCACAAAGTCACTATTCTGTAAGCTGCAAGCTGAAAATGGCTTTGAATCTGAGCAATATTCCTTCCCGATCTCACCACTACAATCAAAAATCATAAAACGGCCCCAAAACTGTTGCAAAAAATGTTATTTTTCCCATAGTTCCCACGAGTTTTGCCACATTCTGCCAGAGCAACCTCAATTGAGCCATTCTGCCTGCCATTTTGCCAGGCCAAATGGCAGAATGGCAGGATTCTGCCAACCACGCTACTCTAAGTTAGGCAGTGCGAGTTCGAACAAAGTACGACAGATTAGAATCTGTCGCACACGTCAGAATGTGCCGCTCTTCTTCCGAAGCTAATTTGTCGTACATGAGCTATGTGCCTCGCATCAAATTACAGCCGTTTGCGGAACTTAGGGCGCGGACGATTTTTTTCTGTTTTCAGCCATTTTGGGCAGGACAGCTGCCCCGACTTCAATTTTTGTCAGATTGCCTCGGGACATATCTCCTTCTACTCACACTGAAAATCCACAGTCAATGGTCTCCTTGATCTTTTGTTTTGGTTTCCAAATAAAATTTTCACCCAAAAAGTCCTGACTTCAGGCAGGACAGCTGCAGCATCAGCATTTCACCCCGATTGCTCTAAATTTTTGATACAGTGGACTTCTATGTATTATCTAGTCAACAGAATACCGGGATAGTGAATGTGATCCCAAGTCCTTATACAAATTGCCAGCCAATTGAGAGCTCAAATCAGCCCAGTATTTCCTGACCGCTACATTATAACCAGATGTTATATTCACTATCCCGGTAGTTTGTTGACTAGATAATACATAAGAGTCCACCGTATCAAAAATTTAGAGCAATTGGGGGTGAAATGCTGATGCCGCAGCTGTCCTGCCTGAAATCAGGATTTTTTGGGTGAAAATTTTACTTGGAAACCAAAACAAAAGATCAAGGACACCATTGACTGCGGATTTTTAGTGTGAGTAGAATGAGATATGTCCCGAGGCAATCTGACAAAAACTGAAGTCGGGGCAGCTGTTCTGCCCAAAATGGCTGAAAACAGAAAAAAATCGTCCGCGCCCTAAGTTCCGCAAACGGCTGTAATCTGGGTCCGCCATCTCGTATTGAAGCATCTTGCACAACTCGGGTTTATTGACAGCGATGAATGGCTGATAAAAAGCTGCAACCCATTTCGCGACAGGTAAATTAGGTGGTGGCGTTCAGGCGTGGCGGCGACTATGCGTGAGGATGAGTTCGCCGTTCGGATAGTTCCGAGGTCCTTGCCACTGGAGGCCTATGCTATTTGCGGCAATTCCGTTGATCGCCAGACAACGATTCCCCATGGGCCTACATCAACTCTTTTACCCCTTTACGGACGAATGCGGATCCCGTTTAAACAGCTGAAACCGTCCAGTACCCGACACGTTCCCGTTTGCTACGGGTCGACGACCCGTCGCGACGCGGAGAAGTTCAGGGAAAGTGACACTTGTCAGGTATAGCCGCATAGGGCATGAAACCGTCCGTATTACGCCCACCTGCATAAGAAGTACACCTGTAGATGTCAAGCAACCGTCAAGAGAATTGGTTAAGATGGGACGGGTTATTTTGACGCGTAACCGTACCGTAACTGTCCGTTATCCGCGGATCTTGAGTGCCCTGGACAGTTCCGCCATTGGAATCATATTTATTCAAGTTTGAAATTCGTTATCACAGAGTATCCCAGAGCCGTCCAGCGAGGCGCTGAGCTGAGCCCGTAAAAACCCATCTCAAAACAGGTGTAATTTCTGGAGAAATTTTGGCTGACGGTACGAACCGCTTTCACGGTCGATCGTCCCTTAAGTTTAGGGGACGGTTCCAGGCCCTAGTCAGGGCTTGTCGTATTTTTGCCACTCAGGTTACGATTCTAACCGCTTCGGGCCAAACTTCGGGCACTTGTGATTGACTGCGCCATGTCTTGATAATATTAAACCATCAGCACTTTCGTTTTACAAACTGTTTCTTCCCTTCCTTCTACTATGTCTTTCAATAGGGACATCATCCTTGGGTACATTCATCCTCATCGAACTTTTGAAACACGGCGATAATATGTTCATCTAGAGCTTTGCTCGTGGGAACCTGGGCAAATTCGGTGAACATATCTGTCTTGGCATGCTTTTGCGTTTTGAGACAATCATGGATGCTAGGCTCTGTACACCGTCGAAGTTATTCAGGCATATGAGTCCAAGTTCATAGTGGAGAGATGCTAATGGATCTCCAGGCAGCTTACTACTACCCGCGACTTCAAGCAGGACAATTGGATGTTGAAGGTTTTATGCTTCGGTCATGTAACCGTGTTAATTCTCTGATATTCCGGCCGTCTCGTAGTTGCTAGTATTCTCTACCATTGCGTTCGATTCCGTGTCGATGATCGCAAACTATGCCTCTGTATATCTTGTGTGTATCTGCTTCTTCCACCACATGAACGGGCTAATTTACAGTATGCCACATGCAGTACACAATCACTCACTGGGGTGTGTCTTTCGATTTGATCTACTACTGTCGCTGACCCAGTTGGCTTTTCTCAGGAGATTTGGCGTATCTGCAGAACCAGTATTGGCACGTCGTTTCGTCCCATTGGAAGAAAGATAATCGAACGCTTGTCATCGAATAGTTTGACCCGCTCTTCGTTTTACGACTAGCGTGGTGGCAGTTTTGGCGCAAAGTTTCCTGGCTACTAGATACTGGCTCCTGTGCGCGTTCATATCATTGTGTCGGAGCCCAGCTTCTAATTCGTTCTAGAACCAAAAACAAATTTATCACCTTCATTTTATTCTTCTTCATCACGGTCGCAGTACGCTTCTTGCCCTCCTCTGCACCTTTAAACTCTGAACTCAACCGTCTCTGACAGGCCGGCGGCGCGCTCGCTTCTGGCGCCACAATCGTGATCTTCCCCCAATATAAGGATCGGAAGCAAGTCATAATCCCCGCCACGTGTGTCGTCATCTTTTCTGAGGTCTTTTCTACTTTAGCTAACAGGCGAATGTAGAACCTGGCTCCTCATAGAAGCCGTGACGGACATTTCCATTGCTTTAGCCCTTGTGTTGGAATTAAGGAAGATGAAGTCCCCCATCAAGAAGAACAGGAGGTGAGCTTGCGAGTCAGCATCACTGGCCAGATCTAATTCTCGCTGGTAGTCTGGTTAATAGACTAGTGGCACAAACCATCCGGACCGGAACCGCTGGGGCAACCATTGCGTTGACTGTCCTTGATCGCGTAGGTTCTAGAAATGTCCAACATTTGTCGGAACTCATATGTACAACCGTTCGTTTAGATATCTGGCAAACAAAGAAAGCAACGGTAGGTTTCTGTGCCTTCCACTTCCCATCCCTGGCTCACATATCCCAGTCACCACTGCCATCGCCTACTGCATAGGCCGCGTGTATTGTATCACCATGGTTTGCACTTCAATTAACATTCTCTGCATTGGTGTTGTCTCAAAAAACTTGAAGCTAGCGAATCTCAACAACAGGAAAATCGGAACAACGTGGTCAGGCAGCCTTATGTCTTCAAGTATGAACCCCGAGACTCGCGGTGGGCCCGGAAATCAGGAGCGGAGCGACGGCGGCGACGAGTATAGTGGCATGCGTGCGTTTCTTGCTCGCGCTCTGCTGAGGATTAGGCTGATGTAATGGCATGCTCCAGCTGTCTTCCGAACCGCTTTGGTACTCAAATTTTAGATTCTGAATAGATTCATCGCTGATCTTGCCTCTTAAGGTTTATACTGACACTCCGGAGGAATTTTCTAGAGGCTCTTTCAAAACCAACGTGAGATACTTATCTTGCTAGATCTCTATCGCAGCGACGCTAATGTGCTAATACTTCTAGCCTGAGCAGGGCTGTCGTGATGATAGTCCCGCCGTCGAAACAGTGAACCATGCTGCCTTGTACTCGTCCAAGAAGAAACAGGACCTGTACACTCCCGTGATTTCCTCAGACTTCTAGTATGGACGTTAGTTTGGGGTGTACCGTGTAAGCCATTTGTTTCTAGGATTTCGGAGAATGTCATCCATTCTCATCTGGAAACATCCAGATTACGAAATTTGTGGAAATCAAAAGTGTTCATGTCTGGTCTTACGATACCAGTTACATTTGGGTTCGTCGAGGTACCTGACTTAAGCGTTATTCGTGTAGAGTAATGTCACATTGTAAAATTGTTGAATGTACTGTTGCGTAAGTAGTGTCACGGATACGGTTTGGAGTGGAGCCTAAACCGGGACCAGGAATAAACACTTTAACGCCATATTGGACCAGGGCGGGGCCGGCGCTTGCGGATTTGGGGTGGTGTGGGCACGGGGTGATCGACGAAAGGAGAGAGGTGATGGTTCGATTTTCGTTTCTGCTTTGTAGGGGTGCTGATGATGAAAACACGGCAGCTTACGATTCAGACGCCGTTTTGAGAAGGGGGCCCGTGCACCATACCCCCGTGTTCTGGGGACAACAGTTGAGCTGGGATAATACGACTCGGCATGCAGCGCACCAACATTCTCATCCCGATTGATACACAGCATATCGACATCGACGGCGCAACATAATGCTGAAAGTGTAGAAGATTTGAGTTTGAGCGTTGGCGGGAAAGCCAAGCGATGGGCGACATGGATTGGATTTTGGTGGGGACGCAGCACCGAAATGGCGTGTTTGATTAGATGGGGAGTCGTAGGGACACAGCTGGATGTCCTAGGTTCGAATCCAGATGGCTCGAGAGATTAAGGTGGCGCGAGAACCGGCGGAGGAACCATAAGAAATAGTGAGCGCTGTATATAGGGTGAAGAGAAGAAGGAAATAGAGGCACCGGCAAGATTATAAAATTCCAAGTGAAAGAATAATTGTTTTGCGCTGGCGGCGGGAAAGAGGTCCCCTGATACTTGGCCCGAGGAAGGAATTGTATTCCCAGCGGTGCGTGAATCTGGGGGCAATTAGGCAGGCGCAGTTTGACACGAACATATCACGCCGAGGAACTGACGAACAATTAGAGGAAGATTCAATATCAAAGCAGAAAGAGGCACAAGATATTACGCCGCCATGAATTCAGATGTAAACCAGGGGACGCATGATGCATGCAAAACTCACCGTCATAACAGAACACTTGAGAAAGGGCGTCGGATTGATCAGCCGACAAATCGGCTAAAATTGTAAACCGAACATTCGCCCTATCCTCGCATTTTTTCTGTCGTGAAACAAGGGTATCAACTGAAAGTACATGGATCTACAAGACAACATCAGGGTATGATACAACACGTGGCAGGTATACACAAGACGGACGTAGATGAGCCAAAGCGATACAAGAGCAATCAATGAGGTACAAGCAAATTGCGGACAAATGGACGAGGGGGTGTTGCGGCGGATGTGGGGATGATGATCCTACACAAAGCACTAATGAAGGTCGCGAGCGATGAACTGCGATGACGAGCGGCATGCCGCGGTCGCGGGTATCCTCCGCACGCGACTGGTAACTCGAGAAGAGCGAGGTGGCGGGGAAGATCGTGGGTGGGGCGGTGGCGGTACAGTTCGTATTGCGCACGGCGACGCGGATGATACTAGGATCAGCGCGGGCGTGGGCGTCAAGTCGGGGGAGAAGTACGCCGTCCGCGACACTGGAATTTGCGGGCAGGGACACGAGGTGTGCGGGAGCGTCACAGACTGTGAGTGCGGATGAGTACTCGAGGTGGGCGTAGGGGATGCGATGCGGGTGAGTCTCGAGGGTCGAGAGAGGAGGCGATGAACGGCGAGGCGGGCATACAGGGATGATGGTGGGAGACAGAGACAGGATCGGGAGATGGGCGCCGTGTACTGCGCGGGGACGGCGATGCGATCAGGGGCGGCGTGCGCAGTGTCGAGCTGGTGAATGTAGTCCTGCGGAAACAACGCCTGCGTGTGCCCAGCGCACGGGCAGCAATTACCTCGTCGGTTCATCGAGTGCCAACTATTGCGAGGATTCATTGGTGTTTCGATATTAGGAGGCGATGGATGGCGAGGCGGGCGCACGGGATGATGGTGGGACAGAGACAGGATCGGGAGATGGGCGCCGTGTACTGCGCGGGGACGGAGATGCGACCAGGGGCGTGTGCGGAGTGTCGAGCTGGTGAATGTAGTCCTGCGGAAACGACGCCGGCGTGTGCCAGCGCACGGGCAGCCGCACGGCGTGCGAGACGCGGACGTGGTTGGGGAGCTGAGGGCATGTAGAATCTCGTGGTTCTCGGAGCTGAGCGTGAAGATCGGCGTCGGGTACACGCCAGGTGTTGTGCTGTGGAGGGTGGCAAACGGGAGCAGGTGACACTGGACGGCCCAAATCATTAGAACATACGGCGGGCAGGGGAGTAGGAAAGAAGAAGAAGAAAAGGGGTGAGCAAGGTAGGGGACGTACTGCGATTAGGTCCCCAAGAATTCTCGCCCCGCGCAGCCTTCTACTCCAATATCAAACGAGGGAGACATCAACGCGGGTCTCGGGAATCTGTCCGTAAGGGAGATGCTGGAGAAGACAGATTAGCACTATTCCTTCTGATGTAGCAGGAAGGAGCAGCTATTGCAAGTTGCAAGAGATATCTTGGCGGCGATGCATCACGAGTTGGTTGGTGCGTGCGAAGATGACAGGAATGGGCGGAGAGGGAAGACACATGGAGGGGCCGACGTGAGAGCAAGTGGAAGCATGGCACGCTAGGGGGAGAGATTGCGCGGGCGATGGCGAAGTGGTGGGACGGGGACGTTGGTTAAACCTAGGCGTTGATGGATTAAGGAGAGCTCGGTGCTTAGGCAAGGGAGCATGCACGAGGCAGAGATGTACTGAGGGAGTAGTCGGAGTTGAAAGAGGATTAGGAAAGTGAAGGAGTGGGCGCTATTCCAAAGTTGTCGACGGGCGGGCATGGAGACGGACAAAGGCAAGCATGGTCAAGACGTGGCAGGGGCGTTGACGCGGAGCTGATGGATGATGGCAACACGCGCGCAAACAAACGCGTCGCGTGGTGCGTGATCGCGGCGGCGGGATATAGCGGGTAGGTTGGTGGGTTTTATTGAAAGAGAAGACAAATGAGTGTGAGAAATAGATCCGGAATGGGGCGTCGGCATTGTCGGAATGTGATGTTGGGCACAGAAGCGAAGTAGGTAGGTCGTCGGGTATAAACGGGAGGAAGGCGGGTAGGGGCGTGGTACTATTGATGGCCCACCCTTTGCAAAAGTTTTTTGATGGAGGTGCGGCTGAAAGCATCTGGGCTCGGATTCCTCTGAAATTTGGACTGAGGCGAGCCCTGCATGTCATTAGCTCCGTTGAATATTTGCAGACTTTTTGAGAAACTGAGAAGGGAGCCTAGAAGATGCCGAGAAGAAACCCCAAATTACCCACCTTTGCAAAAACTTTTGGCAGGTGATTGGCAGGCGATCAATGCCATCAAAATTTCCCAAAATCCGACTCTTGATTTTCTTTAGGTTCAAATAGGGCCCAAGCATTCTATAAACTTTGCAGTACATTTTCAGATACTGGAATTATCTCCTTGTTTTATCCCGAGGCAATTGAGCTTGAATTGAACTCGCCAGATCGAATTTTTGCAAAGGGGTACATTTTTGCAAAGGTGGGCCATCAATAGTAGGATACAGAAATTAAAAGGTTGTCCTGATGATTTTGAAAGCCGGCGAATAATGACGGCCATAGGGGCACTTAGGTTGAGTTGTGGCGGCGGTACGTTAGTGCGTAGGTGCGAATAAGTGGTGGGGTCAGCCGAAAACGGGAATAGGTTTTGGCGGGATAAGGGGCGCGATAGTTGAATGACTAGTAGCGATTTCTAAATTGGGATCCAAACTTGTCGCGAAAGTGACGTCCGCTACCATATGTATCAGATCTCTTCCTTTTCTCTCCCTTTCCCTTCTTTTTCAACTGATTTTTCATCTTTCTCCACAGACATGGGACATGGGCCCAAATATATTCTGTTCGGGGTGAAACACACGCACACGCCCAGACGTACCCACGCACACCCTTGCCATGAGTATCTTCGCTCTTCGCTCGTGGGAAGCCATATCTCCAGGTTGGGTACCACAGGACACGCGCGCTGCCCAAACAGTTATCAAGGCCAGAGAAGGCAGACCCGATGCAGTCGATCATGGGTTCAAACCCCGGGCCGTGAATAGGGTTAGGAGATTGCGCAGGATTTGGGAGCATCTCGTTAAAGAACAGGCAAGGTTTAATCTCCCATAAATGGCAGCCGAACAACTAAGCAGCCGGATATCTGAAGTGACCTTGAGAGCCCGAGCGGCGGCGGCAGAGAGGTGCCGGGGAGCCAGCCTGAGTCATTTCGTGTCTCGGCGGAAAACGGTCGGCGCAAGGAAGGACAGAGGAAGTTTTCTGGCACAAGGTCCCGGCGGGCACGGCCAGTGCCGTACTTACAATCCAAACATCTGTTCAGATCAGAAATCTGTCGGAACAAGTGACAGATATCAGATTGAACGGAGATTTAGACGTCAAGCTAATATATTATCCTGAGTCTTGTCCTAACGTCAACGGGGTGCGCCGCTGGGTGCGACCGCATAAATTGAGATGCATCGCACTCATAGATTGCCACACACTTCTCCCCCGCGATGTCTGACCCTTCCGATCCTGCGCCCCCCGTTCTCGCCTTCGACCCGGTCTCCATGTACGTCTCTTCAGTCCCAATGACACTGATGTTATTATAATAACACCTCACCAGAATCGGGCCCTATGTCTGCGCCCTCTGATCAATTCTGCCCCCTCTGACCGTTCTGCAGTTTTTAGGGAATTCATTCAACTACCTTCTCATGGGAGCTTTGACGGTGCAAACATGTATCCTTGCGGTAGAAATTCCGGCCTAACGTCGCACTGCAGATATATACTGGCAAAATTTTCCGCACGATAGAAAAGCAACAAAATGGCTAGGTAAATCCTCCAATGACAGCCATGGCTATCTTTGCTCTAAGCTCAATCATTCTCAGTCGCAGTGCTATTTTCCCTGGAATTGGTTGAGACGGGATTTGCAACACATGAGGCCTGGTATTTCTCGGTGGAGAACTGGGGCAACTTTGCCGCTCTGGGAGGCAGTCCCTGGACAGCGGACGTACATGTGATTGCCGTTGGAGTGGGTCAGTCTCCAACAAACTTGGTCACTTGTCAAACATTCACGCGCCCCAGTCTCGGCAATAGTGCAAATATTCTATGCCGTGTGAGGCCATTTTGTTCCCATCGTTTACCGTGGATATATAACTCACGTCCCGCTTTACAAACGCCTTTCGACGTTGAAGAAGAATTTGACTATCAAGCTGCTCACTGGACTCATCGTGTGGTAGGTAATCCGAGCCTAACTCGTCTTGATGGATTTAAATGATGAGCTGCATGTTCAAGCTTGCGCTGGCTCAATGCACTGCTGCAACCGTCGCGACCGCATTGGTGAGGAAAATGACGCAGCGCCAGGCATTCACCAGGAGCTCACCCGATATGCTCAGGTTGCAAAGATCCCCACTGAGTTCGAGCTACTCAAGGTACATCCGGTGTACTCGGTAAGTAAGCTCACAACAGAGAGGAGGTCGCTGATTTTGGTAGTTCTGGCTGGTTGCTAGCTTCGTGACCGACATTCTCATCTTGGGTAGCATGGTTTGGATTGTCAGTCGCTTGTTGGTTTTCCACCCGATTATCAATGCTGACTGGGTGCAGTTGTATACGTCAAAAGATATGACCTTCACGTCAACCACGAACAACCTCCTGGACCGGCTCATCATAAACAGGTGGGTCCATCACCTTGCTTCCCTAACAGAAATCCTCCGGATGATAAATTTCGGTTCTGGAAAGCGTACAAACAGGCGGAGTGACAGTGGCTTGCGCAGGAGCTACCCTCATCCTTTTCCTCAAATCCACGGACACAGTCTATTATGGGATACCGTCAGTTCAAGATCTGGTTTATGACCCTAAGACTCACAAATTTCTGAATGTTTAGGCTCTACATGCTGGGAAAACTGTACGAGGACTCATGCTTCCCATTCCAATGTTCCTGAGGCATGGCCATAGATACTCCAACAGTCTTGTGGCAACACTGAACGCTCGGAATTCCCCAAAACGTGCGGGACTATGGGATCCCGTTGAACTTCACCTGTCTGCGCAGGCAGACACTGAATCCGGGAGGGACAGGACTGGGCAAACAGTACGTTCACACTCGAGTCCGGTTTGGCGCAAACATCCGAGCTAATGCCCTTCTTGATATCCGACATTGCATTCGGTTCAACCACAGCAGACACAGACAAGCACCAATTTTCGATGGCTTAGCTTTTACCTTTTACAACCGTGTACTGTTTTTACCGTGTACTTTTATTTATTTATTGCACTGGTCCCCGTGGGGGAAAAACAGCGAAAATGAAAGAAAAGAGGAATCGGAAGAATCGGGATACACTATACTACACAAAGTGCAGGTTCCCAAAAACGCAACACAGTTCTCTAGGAGAAAAGACTTACCATAGGCTGAATAGTACTTATATTCTCATCATACTGGAGTGGAATGCTTGTTTAGTGCGAAAGCCTGGGACCGTGACCGCGTTCGAAGTGCCTGATGATGCCTTGAACGGTTCGGAAGTCGAATACCCATTTGGTGGAGTGGGGCTATTGCAGTGGTGTCTCTAATGCGGGCGGTGGGAAGGATGGGCGGTGGTATCAAGGCGGTGGATTCCCGGCCTCTTTGCTTTCAACCTCCATCGTCTGCAACGATGGCTCGTCCTCAGCGCCTCAACCGGAGTTCCACCCGATAATATCATAGAAATCTCTCTAGCCGTAACCGTCCGCTTGACTTCCGGCTGACGCCCCACTACCTCAAAGTCGCTCTATGTCACTCGGGGAAGACGGTTCGGCTTCTGGTCAGCGATACCAGCGCGCACTTACAGCAGGCGCTGAATCTCGGTACACTGTTTCGTAGCACCAACGTCCCGTGGTGCCATCTTGACGAGGGGGAACAACTTGCACCACCAAGGGACCGGAACATCGTCATGGTGTGCAGTTTCTTCTCATTATCGCTAACAGCATTATATCGGTGTATCGTCACTGGTCTGGTGAAACGTAGTAACTCAATTCATGCAATCGATATCCTCCCTGCTGCCAACTTCGCGCCACGTGCTTGATAGAGAATTTCCCGGATCTCTCTCTCTTCATTTTCTCGAGTACAGATTCCCATCCATCTCAATGGTCTTCGCGCTCGATTCCTTCCCAGTAGGAACCCACTGGTTCTTCCTTCACAGTTTTTTTTTTTTTTTTTTTTTTTTTTTTTTTTCGCGGGGTTGCGGCAAGTTGCAGTGTTGCACGGATTTCGGAATCTCGGTAGAACCCCCATGTTAGGTGGCCCAATTTGATTTGTCATATTGTATCTGAATCAATTGAGTTCATGTTTTTGCTATGGCCCAGCTATCTAATCCTGGAATGTGGCACCACATTCTCGGATTAGATAGTTAGCATTTAGGCAGAATTCGCTTCTTTTTCTCCGTACGTATTACGTATTACAGCCGTATTTTACCCGTACCGTACCATGTCAGCCTCGAACTACTTTGCGGTCGCCGGTGGGCGGGAAGATAACCCTTAGTAGAGCGGATTGGGTGATTCACCGGGTAGTGCCCTTTTATGAGTAAAACATACCCCAAAAGAAAGTACAGTGTGAACAACAGAGAAATGAAAGTGAAATAAAGCGAAAGGTTCCCCGACATAAAAGATCAACATGAATAGCGAGCACTACTCAGCCTTTTATGGTTAACCGCGCTTGGGCGCCTGCAACCCGCGGCTTGCCTGACCTGTCAACGTGGTCCAGACCCAGAGTATCTTCTGGGGCGAATGGGTGGTCGTATATGATGTCATCTATGTCGCTTGTTAACGAAAAGTACAGTACTAGACCGGCTCTTCTTACCATCTTCAATGTACGACGGCTGTTTCAGTGTCGAGACTAGGATAAGAGCAAATCGATATTTAGCAAAGTCTTTATCAGAGGCATCAATCCGGGCTTGCAGCCGCTTCCTTGTGTCAGCGAATTTCTCCCCCTGAAAGACACGTCACATAAAATTCGAGACAGTTGATAGTGAGCTTACCCGCTTGACCACAAAATTGAAGGGGACGCCATGTGTTCGCGATAGCTCCTTCGAGAAGTGGAACACGCCGATGACCTTTTCTGAATCGTCGACTTCCAGCTCCTCTAGAGGAATTTGCTGAGAAGAGGATGAGCCTTCCGCAGAGTAGTAATCGCCTCTCACATACCTCTGCATACAGCTCTACAGATTCTGGGATATTCCCGATCATCTCTAACCCAGCGAACTCCTTCTGTGTCTTCCCGTCCTTCGATATCTCAAAGACGCGAATTTTTTGGGAGCCCGAGGGCGTCAGCGTGACCAGCTTTGAAATGTGGTCGGCGAGGTCGCTGACCGTGCTGGTCTTCGGTACGAGGAACGGATGTGTCGCTTCCTCCTTGTTGTGAATCCCGGTCCACACCACTCGGAGACTCCGCTTGGTCTCCAGCTCGACGATGCTGACATCCAGTTTTTCATACAGAATGACGGTTGTCCCAGTCGGATTGATGTAGTTGGGTACCACGATCTCTGCTATACTCTGATTGAGCGACCGTTTTAGAATGGACTTTGGCGAGCCACTGGTAACGTCCGTGGTTGTGAACCGCAGCTTGATGGGGGGGTAGCTCAAGAATTCTCCAGCCTTTGCCGACATCTGGGTAAATGTATGAGCAACACTTCAGAATCAACTCTTATATCGTTTCAAACCGTGTCATAATTTTGCTTCTTGCTGAAGACGACACTAAACTTGGGGTGGTCGTGGCTGGTTTCTTCGAACTTGGGGCGGAAGACGATCAGGACCCGGTTCTGCAGAAAATCATAGAACTGAATTGGATTTGAGTGCCGACCCCAGCTCTCGAGGTCATGAGACCTATAAAAAGTAGTTAAGCATTGGAAAACACGAAAGATTTATTGCATTAATCACTCCTTTAGAGAAAGATCGACCTGGAAACAGACAATATCGCCGTCCATTAATTCGCTCTGGGAAAAGGAGAGCTTTGGCTTCATAGCTTCAACCATGCCCGGTTTGATTTCCTTGGAAATGGAATGTAACCGTAAGGATATTGGTAGTTTCATATTCTCGAAACTTACCTCATAAAGCTTCAGCGGGGTGCCTGGCGTCCACCGCATTCGCTGGTTGATGACGTGTACAAGCTCGCTGACGCGACTCGTCCTCAACATATAAGCTTTGCCAATGCCAAATAATGTCTGCTTTGACGCGTCGAAATGTTTCAAGAAAATCATTATAGACTGCGGAGGCGGATCTGGCTTCAAAGATAAATATTTCAGTTACATATATCATCGATCTTGAATAACGAGTTACTTTGAAGGGATCAGGAATGATGTCAAGATATAGCCGTAGATCATTCTGTCTCTCAGCCATATTGTTCCGAATTAATTCGAGGTCTGAAATGGACATACTGGCTCAGTACCGAAGAAGAAACGGAAAGAAGGCTTACTCAGTGCCGGGTCGTTCTCGGGAATGGGTGCGTTCGGTCGTAAAGTCTTGTTCTGCCGATTCACAATGACCCATAAACGAAACTGGTTTTCCCGATAACTGAAGTGTTGTGCAAGATGGGTCTTGAAGGTACTAAAAGTGTCTTGCTTCAACATGCGGAAAATGGGCAAATTCTTCTCATCAAAAGTTGCCAGGTCGAATCCTTCATGGCAGGAAAATGTATCATCCGTGACAACCTAGAACATTGTCAGTAAATCCGGGGCGAAGTTGTTCGCTAGATACCTTGGCGGTTAGGAAAAGATGCTGCTGTTCTCGTTCTCGCTTCCTAGCCTCGAGCTGAAGGCGTTCCTCGTCAAGCCTTGCCTCTATACATTACACATCAACATCACGGACAACGAACCCGCTGAGTTCGACGTACTGATATGAGGAGGAATATCTTCGTTGGTGAAAGGAGCAAGCACTTGATCTATAGCAGACTCGCGAATATACACCAACACATATGCGTTTGACGAGAAGTCCTTCAAGGCCTGGACCTGGTTGCGTTGGGGTGTAGATGGCAAGTCATCAAGTGCTTTGCCGCCATAGTTCTCCTCGAAAACCTGCTTGTCCGTAGCTCGCGTCACTCGGTCGTCGTCATATTTGAACCATCGATTTTCACGGTCAGGCTTGATAAAAACAAAGTTGTGACCGTTATGAAGATCTCCGGAATGAACGATAACTGCGTGCAATTTATATATCCACGGCTTCGACCGGTCGGCACCAAGGTCCAAGAAGTCCCCGAGGTTGATTTCAGGAGGAAATTCGTGGCGGTCGTTCAGCTTGACCATGGAATCGCGCTGCATGTCATAATCGAACCGTTTGAGTTGCAGACGGAGGACGGGTGGGAATGAGTGAAAGATGATCCCCTTCTTCGCGTCTTGTAGTCCGAAACCCCCGGCTGGATATTTGTTCTCGCCGTCACACATTTCAACGGCCACATAGTCCTTGAATGATTCGTACAAATTCTTCATTCCCTTCACGTTGAGTTGGATGTCTATATTTTAAGTTGGGGACATGAAATGACGGCCGTGAAGTAAACACACCATTGAATTCTTCAATCCTCGACGCCTCATAATCCACGTGGACACATTTGACGTAACTTTTCATCTTCCCCGAGAAAAGCTTGGCTATCGCTCCTTCAGCTTTGGTACCCTGAAGAAGCAAGTTTTAAGAAGGCTTTTGCTGGGGCTAGAAAGATATACCTTCATCTTGGTTTCCATCTTGTCCAGAAGGACCCGAGTGAACTCATGAACGTCGTGTGCTATAAAGGAATCGAGAGATTTCCAACCGAAAGACTTCGTCAACTCCGTTGTGCCTACTCTCAAGTTAACAATTGGACGTGGAATAAAATAAGCAAGCAACTTACCTACGGGATTGTCCGCCGTCTGGAGGTGATAGAACACTCGTTGCAGAGCCAGTGCAACACTCTCCGTCGGAACATCATCTTCTGTTGGAATTTGATAGACAGCCTAGAAAAGCACGTTGAGGGTATGCATACGCGAATCCAGAGCAGATGACGCACTCGTCGAAAATAACGTATGCAAAAGAGCAACTGCAAGAGAGAGTCCATGTAGGCAGTGGCACCCTGATTCTTTAAGCCAACGTAGCCGGTCTCCTTTTTGGAATCATAGCTTAGAAGTATGAGTAGTATATGCTGAGATTCGGATTCCCTTACTTTACGAAGTTGTGCCAGAGCACGCCCGTTGGGTCATCCATCACACGGAGATAGACAGTGATATCCGCAGCATCGTCTTCAATGGTCGGCCTGCTGTTGTGGCCTTGTGGAATTAACAATTTGTCCGGGTCGCTGAAGCGAGTGAAACCCCAGTCAGATTCCTCTGCGATGAACCGATGTTGGGCGTCTAGTAGTGAGTTATCATCATCAGTGCAGTGTGTGTGTTTGGATATGAATCAAACACACGGCTGGCAGTGAAAACCGTAGGATCATGAATGTTGGAGATCACAAGAGCAAATTGAACACAAGCATGCCAGTTCTCTGGCGCTTGCTTGGGCCCCGCGTAGTCCAGATAGATGGATACCGTATCATTCGGAGTAGTAGGATTTCCAAACGGAAAGAGTAGTATACGCCTGCGCATTTGAGGACGCTGGGTGCCTCGGGTGACTTCGATAACTCACCATTTGTGGCCCCCGCACCAAAATTCGTCACTCGTGAGCTTCTTCTCCGATTTCTTCCAATTTTGAAGTCGCCATGCAAAGACTGCGGAGTCGATTACGTCGTGATCAAGTTTCGGCATATACTGTTCAGCGGCGTCGCCTGTAAAATGAGGACGACATTAGTTTAGTTAATGCAGTCCACCATCGTGGAGGGAGGACTGACGATCACGGACAGACACAACCCCGTCAGTTGCCACCTGAGGTCCGGCCATATTCGGATTCCCGCCCGCACCCGCATCGAGCGTCTTCTCGGTCCCTGTGCCGAGCGTCATCGGTTGTGCCGGAGTTCTCGCTACCGGCGGCGTTGGCGGCTTCGGCGGCAGTGGCCGCACCGTTGCTTGGAGCCGAAGTTGTTGCTCGTCTGGCCTTCGTTCTATACATTATACATTAGAATCACGGTGACGAAGGCGCGCCAAAATCGACATACGGAGATGAGGAGCAGTATTTTTGCTGGACAGGGCATTGCCCGAGACCATCTTCGACTCCACGGGTGTCATTGTCAGTAGGCTCATCATGAGAAGCTGTATAGTGTCGTGGATCTGCCTTGCAGTAGGTCGTGCTTTGGGGTCTTTATTCCAACATTGTTCTGCTAAATCCCAAATACCATCACTCATCCTCGGGCACTCGTCCTCTTCTGGGCGATCTGGCCTCACACCAAATTTGAATACGAGTTCGATGAAGTCGGCGTAAGGAATGGTTGACATTGGGATTTCTCCCGTGTAAACCTAGAGGGAAGGCCAATCATTGGGAAGCACCGAGAAATGAGAATAGTGGACAAATGCAAACCTCGTAAAGTGTCATCCCAAATGCATATATGTCGGACGGCGTCCGCGGCAGAGATCCCGACAACAGCTCCGGCGCCATCCAGTTCCGACTGCCTGCAACCACAGTATCGCTCGGCGCTCGTGTGCGACTGGCAATGTCCGCCTTGATGCGAGCAAGCCCGAAGTCGCACAGCAGCGCACGCCCGAATTCTTCGACCAGAACATTTATCTTAATCGCTAGGTCAGAGAACGGAATGAATCGAGTGATCAGTGGACAGACCCCTTTGAGATCCCCGTGACATATTTTCCGCGAGTGTAAATATTCGAGACCGAGGGATATATCACGAAGCTACGCGCGGTTTAGATTAAGTATCCAAACATGGCGGAACTCACAATGTGTAAAGGTTCAAAGTCCGGCCGTGCGCGCAGAAATTCGCGGGCGTTATATGGTAAAAGTGGCATGACCACGAACGGTCGATCATCCATTGTGTTTGCACCAAGGAACTGCAAGATGTTGGGATGTCTGAGCGTCATCCATATCTATCAAAGTCGAGTGGAATCAGTAGTTAATATACCAATATCGCATAACGGTTCACATCAATTTCCTTGCGCAGCAACTGGGAATATGAAGGTGTAAGCTGACTAGATCCAGGAACGACCAATGCCCTCACCACAGCACTGGCGGATACACCAGAGTGATTATGGACAAGCTTGATAGCCACTTCGGTCCGATTCCAAGTGCCTTTGAACACGGTCCCGCTGCGTATATAAGGAGCGGAACAATATAAAAAGCTCGCCAACTCACAAACCACCAGCACCAATTTCCGGCCCATAGTCCACGTCAAACGATGAGATCATCCAGTCTTCGAGTTTGACTTGCCGTCCGCTGGTCGACCTGAGATAGTGCAGGGTGTGCGAATAAAATCCGTGTTCCGCGTTATTTCCATGGTGCCGGTCCAGCCGTCGTTCGATGGAAACCATCATGGCTAGGATATTGCTTTGATTAACATCTGCGAGGAGATCAGACAATCATAGGCGCATGAGGATGAAGAGCACAAACCAAGCGCGCGCCTCAACTCCGTCTGATTGCGTTCCAGAGTACTGAAGCGCGCATTTAAGGCATCCACATCCCCACGGCGCGCGCTCTCATTATGAAAAAGCATACGCTGAATGTTCAGCAAGGCCGAGATCTGTGAACCACCGTTCAGCGTTCGCTGCATACTTTTTGGTCTCCAGGAAATTACGCACTTGGAATGAATTGACCATCACCCCGATGCGGTGGTAAAAGGTCTCAATACTAACAACATTGGATTCCCTATTCAACAACGACTTGAGGAAGCTGCGATCTTGCTCTATCCTCACAAATCGGTGGACGTCGTCCAGGAGGCTGTAAAGGCAACCGATATATCGCCATCAGCCCAATTAACGAGAAATCGGTCCTCACCTTCCGAGGTCGGTGAGCGGCTGCACACAAGATGATGCAATGAGCCTGGATGACCGAAACTCGGCGTGCAATGTCGCCAGAAGCTGTCCGATGGCATTTGCAAGGGCGCCAAGCTGCAGCTGGTTCGCTTCAAGTTTTTCAACGCAGGAGACAATGAATTTGAATAGAGTGAATGCAGAAGAAAGGCCAGGGACCGGTGTAAGCCCCAGGATGACATCCAGGGCCACGTCGAGCGACATGGCAGGAAGCAAAGCAGAGGCGCTTAAATGCTGTGTCGTGATATCAATCAGGGTTATTAATCAGTGTGGGAGTTTGATTCCACAGCCTCAGATTGCGGCTGTGACATGCCGTGAGGCCGACGTTTGACAGAGTGGATTTTGGCAGGTCGGGCAGGCCCCCGGTCACTACCTTGTAGCCTGGTCGGATTTTGGCACCCGAAAATGGCTGATTTACTCTATAAATTTCCAGTTCAGCCGCCTGATTTACTCTATTTCGGACTGACATTTGGGGCCACAATTCCCATTTTCCGCTGTGGGGGGCCAAAATTTTCGCTTCTGGACTCTTTCTCAACCATTTACACCCTCTACTCGCATTTTCCAACGACTCTTGAGTCTTTCAGCTCGATTCTAGGTCTACAGAATCAATCCCACCTTGACCTTATGTGGATGCTTTGCCAAAAAAAAATCTCGTGCTCCGCGAGATTTACTCTATTCCAGTCGAACTTTGGTCTTTTCCAGCCTGTTTTACTCTATAAAATGGCCGGAGATGGGGCCATTTTGGGGCGTTGATTTACTCTATCGCAGACCGCCCGGTAAGGTAGTGACCGGGGGCCTGGTCGGGCTTCATAGACTGTGGGAACAGGCACCGCCTTTGATCGAATCGGCAGCTTTGTCCCTGTTTGGTTGGCAGTGTGCGTCGGTTCCAGTTTTGAAAATGTATAAGCTTTTTACCTGTTCATCCGGGCCCTTCATAAAAGCGAGAAAGTTGGAAGGAAATCATCGTCTCAATAGAAGTACCTTGCCGGATTTTTGAATTTTGTTCAATATATTGACTAGGATGGAATTCAAGGGAGATTTGGGCAGCCCTTCAGCAACGAACCTTAATATCAAAAATCTGGCGAAGTAATTTTGTGTAGGGAGCATTTACCTACGACTTTCACTGCGAAACCGAAGCAGTTGAGCCGGAATTGAAAAAGCCTTTACCTTTTTACGCTTCTGTGGTGAAATCAGTATTTGCTACTGGGACAAAGCTCCAAGACCTGGAATTTTGGGGTTGGAAAGATCCCAGTATACTATTTACAAGGTTTTATATGAGACAGAACTCTAGAATAGTGTGAAAAAGCCTCAAACGAAGTCAACCTACTTGAACTGTGACGGATGTCACGCGGCTGTACGCCTTTAACTAGTTCAGCGAGAATAATGCAACACGGTGCTCACCGTTCCATGAAAAATTGCAATAAATAGTCCGTTATCCCCTGAACAAGTATTTCCGCAATTATAGAGCGTAGAGCCCTCAAAATTGCAAGTTGGGGTCGGTACGATTGCGAAATAGAAGGGAAAAGATGATATTTTGACAACTATTACACCGGGGACACATATTTTGACTCTAGGAACATTTTCCCAGGCCAAAACTAGTTCATCGGATGCTTGAGGAAGCCGCTACACGAGGAAGGACTGAGCATCAATTGAGGACAAACAAGGACAAAGCTGCCGATTTGATCACTACTGCTCGCCGCGTTGGCTCGTAAACCCAGATGAGGTCCCGGACACGCCTGAGTCCTTTCCCCGCTTGGATCCGACCCCCATCTCCCCGTCCCGTCAATCCATTTTGACTTTGTCAATCTGGCTTCGTCTTTCCCGCTAACTACAAACGGGTGGTGGATGTAGTTACTACATCCACCACCCGAGGACTCCTTAATGCACGCGCTCGACCCCACCCGGAGGGAGAGATATGTGCACCCGCTTCCCTTATATGCGCTGCAAGGATCTCATGATCAAGATTTGTGTGGGTACGTTCCCTTCATCTTCTCGCGCTCATCCATCCTTGGCTTCTCCTCATAGTCAATGCTCTTGGAGTGCGCAAACCCTCTCCACTCTCGCTCTCCGCTACACCGCTCGCCACCACCTCGTTCTTGCTCCTCGTCCCCGCCACCTCGACATCCAAGCCGTAGATGTGAGGGACAACCTGCGAGCGGATGCGTCATCGGTGCCAACGCTGGTGGCAGACGAGTAGGCAGGAGTCCGCTACATACGACTGCCGACGCCCTCTCGATGACCTTCCGCTCCACGATACCGCAAGATCATCGCGGTCATGTCGCTCCTCCCAGACCCTAATCGGGTGCGTTTCCCTCCCTTCTTTTCTCCTTGCGCTTTCGAATCCAGTAATATCTCCCGGTTACTGGCGCCGGACCTCGCGTCATGCTGAGACACAAACCCATCGGCCTTGCCTTCATCTTTGCTACCTCATTGGCGGCATGGAGCTTCCCGACGGCGTCAAACACCTCGATCGCCTACATCGGGATCGCACGGTATGGTTGATCGAGGCGTTTGACGCTACGCAGCTTACCGTAGAGCAGCCATGTATCCAGCCAGGCGCTCCCTCGTGTGACCATGCTACGCCCGGACCTCACCACCATCACGCGCCACTCCCACGACTTGTCCTGATGCCCAGCGTTCACGCCGCAAGATACAGCACATGGTAGAGACACGCGAAGCTTGTACCAGCGGACAGTCATTAGGATATTCCTGCCCCCGCAGATGCGCTCCCCTCCCCATCCTCGTGAGGGAACTGTCTCCAATCACCTCCCCGCCGTCTCCCCGCCTGTTCCTCCCGACCTCACCCCCGTTTGTGTCCGCCTGCGTGCACGAGAGACAAAGGGGAGGTGCGATGGATATGCGCCCAACGCTCCGCATCCTCGCTGCGGCAAATCCGGCCTCTCTCGATGCGTCCCGACCCCAGGCAACCCGTCATCGTCATCACGGAGGACACCGTACATCCACTGCACGCCCTCCTTCTCCGCGCCTCCGTCCCGCTGCCCTTCGTACCGGCGGACTCTTTTGCAGGAATGCGCCGGTCCTATCTACGCTCGAATACCCTGCCCAGCGGCGCAGAGGCCCCTCCACCTCGTCGTCGCGGAGGACGACGTGCACCTCGCCTCCTCGCCCCGGTGCGCTCCCTTTCGTCCCTGGCGTCGAGACACGTGCGGGACGGAAATTGGAATGCGCGACACGTACCCCGCCCACGCACCCCACCACCGCTCCTAACCCTCACCTCTGCGCGTTGCCTTTCGTACCCGAGGTCCGTATGCGCGGGTCGCTTCCGCGAATAGCGCCTATCCTCGAGTCCAGCGGGGATAGAGATCGCAATTGACGAAGCGCACAAGATCGGGATCCATCTCTGATGTACATACCATCCTTGGTGTGTCGCCTATTCCCTCTCAATTCTTGTAAGCTGACGATCTGTCCTAGATCGAAACGCGGGCTTTCTTTCCATTAGGTTGATGGTCGGCGACGCATATCGTACAGCGACGAAGGGTGAGCGATCAGGACTGAGATTGTGCATATTATCTCTTTGTGTCCATACTGACGCTTGACCTTCAGTGGTCTATATTCACTCTCTTCACACGATCGGGCTGAAACGGTATTGCGGTTTTCATACGCTATACGCAGTGCCTTCAGATCGTTGTCGTCGCATTTCGTACTTTTGCCCGAGGCTCCGACCACGACCTTCGTTTTGGTACATTCACATTGTATGTAACGTTTCTCACTGTGTCAATGGATTATTGCTTCATTTGACCTTATTCCACCACGGGCGCGCGATCTTTGCCTTTGTTTTTGAGTGTCCTAAGCAGAGTATTCACTTTCTCAGTAACGACCCTGAAGGTCACAGGCTTTTAAAGATAAAGGTCATCCAAGAAGGGGTAAATACGACTCAGTATGCGAGGAGATCCGAACCCAGCACTATTTAGGTCACAGAGTGCAGTGTATGGTGCTATCGAAATGCGATCCCAGTCTGGATGTACTCCCACCAGTCCACACAGATATATTCATCAAGCAAACACGATCGCTCCACTTTGGCGAATCTTCTCCCATTCTTTCGCCCCTCTGTACTGGCCCATCCACAGCACATGCTCGTCCTCCATTAACACGTTGCCCGACCCGCGCATCGGCACACTCTTCCCCGTCGTGACGACCGTGGGCACAAAAACCACGCGCGCAGCTTTCGTCTTCCCTCCTACGCACGCACCAGAAAAATCAAGCTCCGTAAACCGCGCCACGCGCCAGCTGCCCGCCACGGAAAATTCGGCGCCAGGCGGGCACGGGAAAAGCGTCTTGAACTGGTTTGCGCCTTGGAACAGCCAGTGCAGGTCCGCGCGGACGCCTGCGGGGTCAGCGTTGTACGCGAGGATGGCCCGGCGCAAGCGCAGCGCGAGCGCACCGAGAGACTCCGTCCGGAAGGCGCTGACGGGGATCGGTGGGACGGGGATGCTAAGAACCGCGTTGTGGATGTACGGAGTAGTGAGCGGAGCGTCACCCGCGAAGATGGGTCTGTCCCGCAGATTGTTGACGATGTGGATGTACATTGGGGTCATATCGGTGCGGGGACGGTGACTGTAGACCGTCTGAAATATATATATATATTAGATCACAGTCAAGAGGAAGGAATGTGCACAGTGCAAACCTTGAACCACCACGCGTTGAGCACATCGGAGCTGCCTACATACTCGCTAGACCCCTGGACTTTCAGCTCGTCCATTATTTTTTGCTTCTCTTCCTGCAGGAGAGCTTTGGGTACGCGCACGAAGTAGCCCACTTCCTTTGGGTCCGACATAATCCGCATAATAAACCGCACAATAAATGACAGCTGGCTAAACCAGCCGAGATTGAACCAACCGCGTTTAGGTTTAGCCTTAACAGAATGTGGTTCCATAAATGATGCGAACGGCGCAGAATCCCACTCCATGCCGGGGATGGTGTCGACCGCCTCGCCATTAAGCAAGCGCGTCCAGGCGGCAAGGACCGTCGCCGTACCGACTGCATCGAACGCAATATGCGGCGCAGTGACACCAATGAACGTGAGATCGTCAAAGACCGCGACATGGACATGAAGCAGGGGTATATTGGGCTGTAAGAGCTCCTCCAGCGATTTAGGGCAGGTTTTGCTCCGAAGGTACGCGTCCAATTCCGGCGGGGGAATGATGCATGGCTGACCAGGAGACCCCGTTAGCGCAGAAGGTATTTCCGGCCTCCCGGAAGACTTGTACTGCTCAGGGTAGTCCTCCACCGTGAATATCACCGGGGGCGTTTTAGCATCGAAACTTTCGGGCATCTGGAACTCGTACACCTTGATTTGTGCGGTGGATTAGTCTAAAATGGGAAGGAACTCGATAGAATAAACACACCCCATTTCTGAACGCAAGCCTTGACCCTGCTCGACGGAACTTGCGCTCCACCAGCAACAAAAGCGTCTCTTCGAGTTTTTTAGCGTCCAATCGCGCGTCAATGACGAGACCGAAGGTTAGGACGAGTTCCCGTGCAGTGCCGACGTCCAGCGCCGAACATGGAATGATACGCATTCCGGGTGGCGGAGGAGCCACCATGGGGGATGAAAACAATGATAATAACCAGCGAAGCATCACCGAACGTCTTGGGGGTCGTTTTTTGGTCGTTTTTAGAAAAGAAGCAAGGCACCGCACAGCCACTGATTGTACGACGTGGCAATCCCGCTACGTCGGCCCGAACTGCATGGGGGTATCCTCTGGGTTCATGGAACTGCAGAGCGGTCGCATAATGCACCATCCAGCTTGCCCGCTGCCACGACGCACATCACTCTCCTGTCGTTCTTTCTCTCTCCATTCGATTCGCTTCATTCGCTCTCAAGCCTATTCGACGACATGAACGTGGATGAGAGGAAAGATGGTTCGGCACCGCCACTGATCCCATGTCAGAGATGTCCGAAAACCGCGGTTTGAACATGGACAAAGCGCTTTGAACCTCAAAGTTAACCTCGAGCTCTAAAAATTCAAGGGTAACTCGGACTCGGGACTTGAAGGAGAAATTCAGATTGAATCACAACATTAATTCGGGAAATGAACCGAGAATATTGAAGTTGTACTACCGCAAACGTTAGACTCAAATTCGCCTTTGCTGAGTGAGACAAATGTCTCCTTATTGATCACTCAGACATCCGAACCGCAGCAGCCCGGGTCGGTACGCCACTGGCCACAGATATCAGCTTCGTACCCTCCCTGTTTCCAACCCAGTCAAACGATAAACGTAAGTGTTTTAGGTATACTCACTTGTTTTTCATTCACTCCGCTAGTATTGCATCCATCGACAGGAAGGCGGAGGAGACGGTTACAATTTCCGTCGATAACAAAGCTGCAGCTTGGAATAATGTTGCCGCGACTCTAGACTTGAGCCGACAAAGTCGACTTGGAGTCGCTGATTTAGACCGAGTCGAGTCGAGTCGCTTTATCGACTCAAGTCGACTTGAGTCGACTTCGAGTCGGTCACAACCTAGTTGCACTGTTCGTCAAAAAAACGCGATTGGGGACAAATTGGGGACATGGTCGAATTTTGTGACAGGAGTGACAGAGTCACGCTTGGTGACATTGTGTGACATTGCCATGACAGCTTTTTTTTTTTTTTTTCCGTTTTGCGTTTTTTCAACCTGCAGAGTACTTAGAACGAGTTTCTGAAAATTCGTTCAAGAAAAGTCGACTCAAGTCGACTTACTCGACTCGACTCGATTCGAAATCGACTTAGGCCGACTTGACTTGGAGCGACTCGACTTTTCGAGTCGTGGCAACATTAGCTTGGAACTCCAGTTAATCTCCTAGTCTGTACAGAGGAAAAATAGCTAGCTTACCCGTTGATGGCTTCACCACTGATATAGACGGTGAAGGACCCGTAGTTTTACCGGCCCTGGTGCACGTATCAGAAAATACCCGATCATGCCAGAAATTCGACTAGCCCAAACGATTTGACCATTGTTCAGGGTGGTGCTATCACCCTGCTACTCAGAATATCCGGTCGGGATCGGATGTAACGGACCTGCACCAGTCGTCGATGACTGAGACAATCGGGGCACGGTCCGCCTAGTAATCGTCAAGAGGAGTATTTCCGAAAAATAAATCCCTTGCCTTGGTGCCGAATCCGTAGGAAGTACCGGCCTCTAGCGTGCTCATGAGACAATAATATGAGGAATAAAGGAGGCGAACTGACCAGCGCCCGCGTGGGGAACCAAATCAGTACCGTTCCTGTACGCTAGAAGATAATTGAGCTGCGGATCGTATTCTAGGCTTAACGGACTTGCAGATTCCTTGCTCGATGCTCAACCACTATCAGAAGAAGCTCAGTACCACACCTAACAAGGTGGTGGATCAAACATACCGTGCCCGGAGCATTTGTGATCTCGCCTTCAACGCGCGCTACAATGGCCGCAGAGGCGGGAGCCGCAACTGCGAGGCTAAGGGCAACGATATCAGAGATAGAAAGCTTCATTATAGTAGCAGGGAGCAATGAGTTGGTTCAGATGAGGTATGTAGGGTATTACTCGAGAAGATCCAAGTAGTCAAGTTCATTTGGTGGGTACCAACTGGCTTTTATACATAAAATTCCGCCCAAGCGCCCTCAGGCACTGATCAAGAAGGAATCTGAACCTGAAACATGAGCTCAATAGGGTGCTGTTTATTATCCCAGTATGTAAACATGTTTATAAACCAGTTTCTAAATAGATAGGACGTGCAAAAGCCGCACGAGCCGCATGCGGCATTTTGTGCATTGTGCAAAGCCGCACGGCAAATTTGAAATCTGAGAGGTGTCAACTAACTATTGTATTATAAGCTTACCTGAGGCGGAGGAGAGGTGCTGTGGGGAGAGGGAAGATCCTTGGCATTGCCTCTGCTGCGTGGCAGACGTGAAAATATAGGGAAAGTGAGTGATGCCTTCGTGATGCCTGAAAAATGCGGCCTCCCACAGTTGCACAGCCAAAACATAACACTCACAAGAGTGGAATATGAGATTGAGGAGGCATTGAAGGCTACTGCGAAACACAAGAATGAAGAACAGCGAAGAAAAAGCCGCGGTATTGCACAACGTACAAAATGCCGCATGCGGCTCATGCGGCTTTTGCACATCCTATCTCATAACCTAGGACAGAGATCCTTGGTTCTCGGGAAAGCGGGAGAAGATGCGGACTAGCCACTCGGCGAAGCGCAATGGATCTTGAGGTGTGGAGTTTGAGTCCTGCTGGCCGCCATCACCGAAGCCGGAAAATCTATACAAGGCCATACGTAGCCATATATGGCGGCCTTAGATGAGAGCCCCGTTGTCATGGAAGGGTCACCTGGCCAGGTGATCTGTCAGCCTTCCAAGGCCTTACAACGCCGTAGAAGTTATACGGCGTTGCTACCATCCACGGCCATCCTGTAGAGCCCTGTTCCCTTACAGTGGTCATACATATATCTGTAGGTATGCCAGGATGTAATTGAATTGGGTTTTTATTTTTTGCTTTGGTTCCCAAAAAAAATGCAGCGGCACTACTAAACAATATATATTCGTATGAGAGGCTACAGCAGCTAAACAGCGGAGGAAGACGAGGCCACGGCCGCGAGGCGAGCATCGCGAGCAGCCCGGAGACAATCCATGTTGTTCATGGCCGGGGCCGAGCTGGCGGCGGGAGTACGGGCGGTGGCAAGCCCAGCGGCGTGTCCGAGAACGACACTAGAGAACGGGAGTCAGAGATTGCCTAACATTATTCCAGCTCCAAATCGGACCTTCGATAGTTTGCTCTATATCGGCCGTTTTTCATCAGTAGCCATATTGTACCCTTGGCATTCTCATATCGGTTTTGAATTTTCCACAAACCCTCCCCAAATTTCCCCCTCATACCCTACCCCCATCGCGCCAGATACCCCTCCAAAATGAGGACGTTTTGAACTTACGTGCCAAATTGCCCAAATTGAATCAAAACAGCCCGATGTCGAAGAACGGAGTTTGGGGCTGGTAGACAGAAAGGTATGAGGGTCAAAATGCACATTTATTCGGGCGCAAATATTTTTTCCCAAATTTCGATCTGCCGCCACTTTGTTTAGTGTTCGAGGCTTGTGCCGCCACTTTTAGGTCCTTTTTGCAACATCAAAAATAGTGGCACCGAAACTCGACCTGCCGCCACTATTTTTTCAAAGTGCGCCACTTTTTTTTTGGTTTTTTCTTTTCAACGCCACTTTGGTGAAGCAAGAAGTTATCTATACCTACGTTTAATCCGAAGATAGTTCCTTTTTTGTACAGCATAGGGTCTGAATACTGGATTCTAGGGAAGGATGATGCTCTACACAAAAATATACAGCCACAATAATTGAGAGGCATGGTGTAAGCACCCATTCCGCGATAACCAGTATCGCGTTGACGCCCAGTGTCTACCAGCCCTGATGAACGTTGAGATAGAGTACCAGGGGTGCTGCATGTATTTTAGTTGACGTGTTTTGGTGACAGACTCGATCCGAGATAAACACACTTTAGTGGGGGGAGCAAAGCGGCCAGCCCGTGATAATAGCACATCGCACCGACGCGTTTTCCGCCGGAGCCCCATAACGACTGCATGGGCCTCGAGAGGGACTCCCAGGGGTGCTATAGGTATGGTAGTTTAAGTGGTCTTGTCGTAGACTTCATAAGAAATCAACGCACTTTGGTGGGGGGAGCAAAATGGCACGCCCGTGGTAATAGCACATCGCACCGACACGTTTTCCGCCGGAGCCCCATAACGACTGCATGGGCCTCGAGAGGGACTCCCAGGGATGTTATAGGTATAGTAGTTTAAGTGTTCTTGTCATAAACTTCATGAGAAATCAGCGCACTTTGGTAGGGGGAGCAAAGTGGCCAGCCCATGATGACAGCATGTCGCACCGACGCGGTTTTTGCCGGACCCCCATAACGATCGCATGGGCCTCAATAGGGACTGCCGTAGGTATTTTATTTGAAGCGATTTGGTAAAGGACTTGCAAAGATATCGACATACTTTGGCGCGGGGATGTAAAGTGAGCAATGTGTGGTGCAATGTAGAGACCTTGAAAACTACAGTGGACTGCGAGAGCTCCGGATATTAGTCCCATGAACACGATGATGCCAGGACTCGCCTGACACTTCTGGTGACACGTCGATTTTGGCAGGCTAACCAAGAGTGTTGGTACGACCGTGGACAACTCGGATAACTGGATAGCTGCAGATCATGTCCTGGAAAAGAGGAACTGGGTCAGAAATAAACCCAACACTACACCGCGCAAGGGCACAGAGTCGCACCTGCGGCGGCATCTGCAGCTCTTCCAGCCGTGGTGACCCTTTTGCGCGAATAGGTGACAAATGCTTATCAGGTGGGTGATGGCCATAACACAGGTACAGAGCTCTTGCATATCTTGTGTCGTCCATGCAGTGGACACAGCAGACCAGTGAAGTCACTACCCGAAGATCCGCGACTTTGGCTGGTAAAAGGTCTCCCAGGGCCCAAGTCGGAGGAGTCTAGCAAAGTGTCATTTTGGAGCCGCTGAATACTTGATGATTGTGAGGTTGCCAAAGCGGCTGAAGGTATATTGGGGTCTTGCATCCACTTATTCCCTTATCCGGCCTCCGACATTACCCGACAGCAGCCGGAACAGTTCGGTGCTATAGAATATACTTAGAGATTGCGACACACACATCAAATCGAACAAAAGAGTGCAATATAGTCTGAGATAACTTTGCTTCACCAAAGTGACTTTTACGGTGGCCGTTATCCGCCAGCTTCGTTTAGCGAGGCCAAGCGAGCTGGCAATCATTTCATCAAGAATTCGGCCGGCCACCGGCCCATTGTTCTCAGAAACCAGCTCAGAAACCTCTCTCTTTGGGGGGAATGGGTGCAATATTCCTGCAATATTTCATAACTCAATTATGCAACACAATTTCCTCCGAATTTTTTCGGGCTTTGCCACCGAAATGTGACACTCTCACATTTGTGACCTTTCGTGTCTCGCGCGTCTCTTCACGCATTGCTCCCATTTTTTTCGTGGTAAAATATGAGAGAGACTCACGGAAAGGCCTTTGAGGCGCCGCCGCGCCAAGAAAGATGATTTGAGTCAATATTGTGGCCCTGAGAGTCGTAAAATTGAACATGGTTCAAAATAAAAGGCAAGTCTTAACAAAGTGCAGCAAAAGGCCAGAAAAATTGCTGGAGGATCCAAGATCAAAGATATATGGCTTCGAATGTGTTGTGGCTCATAGAACACATTATAACTGTGTCGAGGACGAACTGAGCACAAATTTGGCCGCACAGCCTCAAGTGTGACCGCTGTGACACTGGTGCATCTGACGGTCAGAGATGAAGAAGGACTTTTGACCTTGGCCATCTGAGACCTAGGAGGTTTATAGTTGGGAATATGCTCCTACCTGGTGTGCAGGATGAAGTGAGGTAGCTGGAGGACAATGGGCCGGCACATGTTGATGGCATCACGGGGAACTATTGATGGCACCTTTATGCCATCGAAAATTGAAGCTGGCGGGTCCCGGCCACACTAGTACGGCGTTGAAAAAAAAAAAAAAAAAAAAAAAAGTGGCGTACTTTGAAAAAATAGTGGCGGCAGGTCGAGTTTCGGCGCCACTATTTTTGATGTTGCAAAAAGGGCCTAAAAGTGGCGGCACAAGCCTCGAACACTAAAAAAAGTGGTGGCAGACCGAAATTTGGAAAAAATATTTGCGCCCGAATAAATGTGCATTTTGACCCTCATAGCAAGGTGGGTCGGAAGTCCGGAATATGGAGTGTAAGGGTGAGGCAGAATGTCGGTGAATAGGTCCCAAGAATGCCGTATAGGCGTAAAAGAGAAATAAGAACTCTATAGGGGAAAATACCGTACAGACGTAGGGTATGAATGTAGCTCGTAAGGGCTCGGTGAGGGGAAGAATCTGGAGCGCTCTCTTCACTGGCCACGGCGATGGTGGTGGTTCGGGAGTAAAAGGGTGATGATATGACATGTGTACGTACGAAACAAATAATCGGCCCGATGGCCGATGTACCGTACGCTAAGCGAAGAGAGAGGGGGAAGGGGGAAGTCGACGAGCGGTCCATCCCCCCCTTCCATACCGACCTTGCAGGCAATGGTTGACCTCTGTCCTGTCGGCTGACGACTGCAGAACGACCTAGGATGAAGGATGATTCCCATTATTGGAATACGCCCCCCAATGAAGTCTTATCTCAAGCGCAACATTATAGGGTCCCCCGCAGAACTCTGAGTCTCTTTGTAACAGACAGTCCCATGAGATACGGTCATTTTGAGCGTATACACGAAATATTCCGCCCAGTACAGTAGAACTGCTCATATGGAATACCATCGGGACAGGGCCCGAGGCTATTCCATATGACGGTTATTCCACAGCAGATAAAATCAATAAAGAAATGAGTTTGTTTTGAAACCTCTAGCACCACTGTCTAGTTGAAGAACAATGAGGATTTTGTTTAAATTATCATGTTCTCAACTTCCTACACCCTGTCAGCACAGAATTCATGCACATGCATCCCTTTAGTGGTTTTAATGGGCATCATGATAGGGAAAGATGGCATAAATCAATTATTTGGACACAATGGGACTATATAATGGTTGAAACAGCAATTTCACCATGCAAGAGATTCCCCAAAACGGCAAATTTGGCTCAAATTTACCATTTTGGCCACCCGCACAATGGAATATCAGCCTAAACCAAGGCTCCAGGGCTATTCCGTATTACAGATGACGGTGGGTGGAATATTCCCCTATCCCAACATGGGATATGCTTAAAAGTGATTCCATATGACGGTTATTCCATATGATATTATTCCACATGAGAAATCCAACTGTATCAGCAAAGATGTTAAGCATTTTGTCCGCAGCAAGGTGGAAAAGTTGGAATTACGTACTGGCCAGCTGGCTCAGTGGCTGCTGCGCAAACCGTCTAATTATTAGATAGGTTGCGCACGAGCCGCATGCGGGTTTTGTGCATTGTGCAAAGCCGCACGGCAAATTTGAAACCTGCGAAGTTTCAATCAACTATTGTAATATAAGTGTACCTGAGGTGAAGGAGAGGCGCTGTGGGGAGAGGGAATATCCTGGGGACCTCCGCTGCTGCGTGGCATACATGAAACTATGGGAAATGTGAGTGATGTTTTTTGATGCATGAAAAATCTGGCCTCCCACGGGTGCACATCCAAAACACAACACTCCCGGAAGTGGAATATGAGGTTCTGGAGGCATTAAATGGTACTTCGATAGACAGGAACCAAGACCAGCGAAGAAAAGGCCGCAGCTTTGCACAATGTCCAAAAAGCCGCATGAAGCCGCATGCGGCTGTGCGGCTTTTGCGCAATCTATCTATTATCTGCGATGCAATAACCAGAATTTTTCAAGTTAAAACCAAGACGCGCTGACTACATGTGTGGCATGGAGGCATGAACAATAGAAGAATTGGTAAAAAAGAAGATCCACAACTTATGTCGTGTGGCGTTGAGGACCTCCAGGAGTCGTAATATAGGGGGTACCAGTACATATTTGCAGTAATTTGGTGGTATATTTTTGCGACTCGGGGCGACGATGGATGCATGCGTCAACCCATGGGAATCCCATGATATGATTTGAAACGTGACCTTGCCGCAGTGTGACAGTATGCGTCAATCATGCGCCGATCTGCGTCAATTGTATAACGTCACTGCGTCAGTCAAACGTCAGTACAACGTCAAAGCGTCACTTTCACCCTGCCCAGACGAAAGGACATGAGATAAATGAGGAAAAGCGCAAACATGTACAATGACCAAAAATTGACATGCCGAGGTAATCGTTAAAGAACGGTTTATCAAGCGGTGTCTAGACTCCACCGCCACCAACACGCACTGCGTTCAGGGGGGTCGTCTGCACAAGCGATGTGCGACCCCCGTCCGCAGAGGTCTGCAGACTTGGACATCGGCGAACCGTGCCGACCCACGACAAAGTCTGTGGACGTCAGTAGGCCTCGTCTCGCCGCAATCTCCACGCCTCTCTGGGCGCCCCGGGCATGCGGAAGGCATCACTAGATGACAGGGCGATCTCGTTGCGGACCCACAAATCAAAACACACGGCCTGCCTTTCCAAATCAGGAGAAAACTCCGAAATGCACATTGCAAAAACGAGTTGCAGGTTGAGAAATAATGAGACTTGGTTCTAGAGCTAATACACACATTCCAATATATTTCTGCGTGATCCTGGGTGAAGTTGAGTGCGCAAGACGCAGAGACAGCGCGGAGACGTGCCCAAATCTGGACCAACATCACCACACTATCACCACGCTCCAGGCCGTGTACGTTACCGTCGCCAGGGAACTTTCAGGGACGGTGTAGAAAGTAACGGGGGCGTAGGCCGGGTCTGGCAACCTGTGCGGATGGGGGTCGGCACACCCCTGCAGACGTACGTCGGCAGGGCGTCGACCCATGTCTGGCAGATTCTGCCGACCCAGCGTCGGCAGGCCATGTTTACCGGGGTCGGCACAGGTCGGCACATGTCTCGCAGGCTGTGTAGATGGGGTCCCTGAACGCAGTGACGCGGCTGCGGTCACACATGCGCTGTGTGGAATGGGGCAATCCTTCACCCAACGTTGTTCGCCGCGGTGTAGTCGAGGTGGGGGATGGAAAGCGCTGTAATCACAGATGGGGGAGTGAATGAAAATAAAACTTGTTGAGAAAGAATGGAAGCAAAATTCGGGTGCTATACGACTTCTTCAAGCTCGGTTTTTTCGCTTGTATGATTATCAAGTATTCAGTATGGCAACGGAGCGCGTTAGTGCCCACTTCATTGTTGAAATCTCTGGGATCCCACTGGGAGTTCAATTAAATGATCTCCGCTTATGGACTAGTCTTGTTGTTACCGTGGGGGTCTGACCGTCTAGCCGCGTTATTATGTAATCTCACGTAATCAAAAAATCAAGTCGCGAAAACGGCTTAATGAAGAACGCGTTTTTTCATACGAAATTGGCCCAATAGTGGTTGCCTTACCTGTGCCTGAAGTTCTGTCACTTCAGGATTTCGAAATATAGCCTGGAAATCATTGTGCAGAGGCCCTGATTCAGTCATGTGATCTATCACAGCCAAACCAATAAATATTCAAAAAGGCCCAAAAATGGCCGGAAAAAAAAAATCACAATGGTAAGAGGGCCTATTCATTTGCTAAACACCCTTAGGCAAACATTATATGAGGGCTAGGAACTAAGGGAGTGCAAACAACGGTGTTCGGCGTTGGCCGGTGAAATTCAAACTCCGAGATTGCGTAATAACGCGGCTACACGATCCGACCCCCGCGGTTACTAACAGACTCCAACAAGCGAGGTACGAGCTTCATTTTGTTGGAGCGTCTGTCTACGAGAGACTACTTATGGACTTCTGTTCCCAAAAGTTTGGTCCCATGCCTCTTTGTAACGTTTCTCAATCTTTTGAACATCACTGTTGCTTCAGGCGCCGTCTCTGGCGTCCCGGGTTCGCGTTTGAACTGTGCCAAGTATTCATCTTCTTGATGGTCATCTCGTGTTCTTATGGGCCTGTTGATCTCTCGCTGTTTGTTGATCTCCCGCTGTCTGTTGATCTCCCGCTGTCTGTTGATCTCCCGCTGTCTGTTGATCTCCCGCTGTCTGTTGATCTCCCGCTGTCTGTCGATCTCCTGCTGTCTGTCGATCCTTCGCTGTCGACTGTCCAGTTTTGGCACAGCTGTACTCAGAGATCGGATTTGTATCATCCTTGGCGCCGCAAGAGTTGACATCTGACAGATCTCTGGATATCCTCCTTTAATACTCAACAATGATCAAAGGCAAATCAATAAAAGATCCCAGAGCCAGTTGGAATGACCAGAACGATATTTCTGTCACCTTCGCGAAGCACGACTTGAATTTATGTTGTTCATAGGACCTGATATTCGTCGGGGATTGAAATAACTGGAATGTGCTATATATGGCGTGGAATCTGGAACTCTCCCACCTGGGACTGCATTTCTTCTGTCAAAGCGCTCAATTCTCATCTCCTACTGGTAATGATGACTGTATAAAGTGTGTAGCATTCTGGATGCTATTAGTTGTTCCAACCACTTTTAACTCATGGCAAACGACGACATCCAGACCGCGACTCTCATCTCTCTTTTCGTTGAATCCATCCTCTATGGTCTGTCCGGCATCATGCTTTGTTCTTTTGAGCTTTCCTCCAATTATAGTTCAGGCTTATTTATCCTGCTTTTTGTGTTCTCTATCTCAATCCTTCTCGGAAAGAAAAAGCAGGGAATGAGAATCAACAAGCCAATGGTCTCCGCGTCAATAATTATGTTCATTCTATCCACTGTTGTAAGTTATTTATCCATGGCCGAACCTAACAACTCTACTAATAGTCAACATACAGCATCTTGGTGTTGATTTACGGCGGGCGATGGATACATTTTTGCATGGCGAATCCATAGCGGCGGTCAATACGGCCAGCTACATTGTCAAATCGACCGCGTATTATCTGCAAACGGTAACTGGAGATGGATTCATGGTGTGCATTTTTATTTATTCTGACCCACCCATACTTAACAACTTTCCAACGACAGCTGTTCCGAGTGTATCTAGTGTGGAATGCAGATAACCGCGCCTGTCTTCCAATCTTTGTGTGTTTCATCACAAGCGTAGGTACGGTCGTATCGCATCTCCCCTATCACGACAATCCGACTGACGTTTTCTAGCCATGGGCATTGTCACAATCCATGAATTTGCGCGAGTCTCGCCTTCCGACCCGGTGTTTGTGAAGCCGCATAACTGGATAGTATCCTTCTTCTCGTTGACACTTTTTACCAACTTTTCCTGCACTTGTGAGCTTATCATTGAATCCTTGACGTGCGCAGCCTAAAGATTGACTGGATATAGTACTGATTGCGGGACGAATTTGGTGGATTAATCGTCAAGCAGGCAGTGCCGCCGAAAAGATTTCGGGGCGCAAACTCGGGCCGACGATCATTATCATTATCGAGTCCGGCGCAATTTACTCTGCGTGCCTCATCATTCTTCTCTCTTTATACGCCAGTGGCAGCTACGCTCAGTACATTGTTCTTGACGGGGTAAGTTGTCCGAGCCCGCGCGAATTCGTTCCTGACTTAATTAATTCAATTTGCTAGGTTGTTCAAGTTGTGGTGAGTTGAGTTTATTCCACGTCTTGATAGCTTGGCTCATCGCTGCAGGGCGTTGTATTCTCTCTCATCATTGTACGCGTCGGTCTCGGCCTTACTAGCGAAGCGACAACCCGTACCAGGGCAAGGCCCATCGAGGCTGCTGCTGTCAACGCCACATCCACTGTCGGAAATGTTGAGTTGGGACCTCTGGGTGCCGTCAATACATTTACGACCACAGAAACAAAGCGGGATGAGGTCTTCGAATATAAGGTCAACGAGGATGGCGCGGATCGCACTGCGCTCTGGCGAACCGAGTTGGATGTTTGATTCTGGTGCTCACCGTCATGTATTATTGAACGAGAATAAATTTGTGCATTTGTATTTTCCAGTCATATTTTAAACGAGCGAGAAGATAGTCAATCTCTACGACCTCTATAAACTCATGAACGACTCACCTTGAAACGAAATCTTAACCGCCGAACTTGCTGTCGAAGTACGTGTCCACGCGTTCTTTTCCCTGTACCCTCCGATCTCGGAAAGCCACCCTGTTCTCGGCCCAAATAGTGTCCAAGGCCGTTGGAATTTTTGACTCTCGAGGCCCTACAGAGGAGGGTTCTCGCGTTACTTTAGCGCTCTGAACCTTTGGAGTGTATGGAACCTTCGGAGCGCGTAGAACCTTCGGAGCGCGTGGGATCATCAACGAGTGCAAGTACTTTATTGACCTCTGTTGCGCCCACTGGAGCCAGGCCCGGACTTCGTTGTGCGAGGGTTAACAACTCCGCCTCGAAAGCCCGAAAATTTACGTACTGCTGCCGTTTGTCTTCTACATGTCGATGGAGTGAAACGAGGCGGCCAGAATGTCGGCTGGGATCAGTCGGTGGACAATACAGCGGCATGGCTAGCACATAGCAGCGACCGACTCTGTCTGCTCGAGTGTGAAGCGTAATCCGCTCTTGGCTGCTTTTCGTACTGTGGCTCGCGGGTAGAGGTGGTGTGTGGTGATTTGGTCTGTCTGGCAGCAGCAGAGCTCACAGGTTCCGGTATTTTGGCGGGCGTGTCCTTGGTCACCGAGAGCATCCCGATCCAGGGCGGTTCGACATTGTGGACAACAGCTTGAGAAGCTGAGGCCATTGTAATTGGTTGGATGGAACAAAACATCAGCGGAAGTCCTTGGACTGGCACGATACTCGAGTTAGGGAGTACTACCTCCTCGAGTTCGTAGAAACAAAAAAAATGAGCAAAACGAGATAGTGTGATTCGCCGTCAGATCGCGATGTGGGGATGTGACAGAAGTGCGGGAAGCGAGAAAGATGGAAGGAATATTGGGCTCTTATGCGTTGAACCGCCGGTAGCGGGCAATTGGCAAACAGATGAAAGGAGTAGCGCAAGTTTACGCTTAAGGCTCCAACCTTTTGTGTTCCGTGTATGGATCTGGGCACAACAAAACGGAAACGGTTAGAAAACGTTTTAAAACCGATTGAAACGGTTTAAACATGGTAATTTTCAGGGTGTCAGAGGTACTGACAGCTCTCAGCCTATTGGCTGCTAGATAGCCAGGTATTGCTTCGCTTGTGACGTTCTTGAAATTCTGTTCAAAATAATGATGCTTGCCATGGTCCTCAAGTCACCAAGACACGCGCGGCGCGCTGTGAAATTAAATTCGAAAATGACAGCCCTGGATGAAATGGTCTAGCGATACCAATTTCATGAACCAATGCTGTTAAGTTGAAGTCGAACGTGCTCGAGAAGGTAAGTAAGCCCTGCTCGACGCGCCAAGCCTGGAACCACCTGAGGAACTGCCATATTCGGATCGTTGTTTTTTTATTTCGGGAGGCCAGACCATGGATCTATGCTATTGAGAGAGAGTCTCAAGATCACAGAGACAGTCCTAGCCCCAAATTCAGCTGGGATTTCAGCGGAATTTTGCTTGGTAAATGCCAAGTAAATGCGATTGAGTGCGCCAAATTTCCAAACCGTTTAAACCGTGTAGAAAATATTTACAGACCGTTTGAACCCAGCGGCACAAAAAACGGAAACGGAAACGGTTATAACCGTGTACAAACGTTTATACACGGAAAAGGTTGGAGCCTTATTTACGCTTATTAGCCATCATTGCACCGCCACCGGCGATACGTGTCATCCGACTCATCCCGGCCCTTGAGTCCATTGCACGGATGAATCAACCTAATACCTCAATCTCTTTCGCGTAAACACTGCGATAATTTGCGCTTGAAAGTGGATTTATGCTCAACAGTTAAAGTCGCGCCCTTTCAAAGTTACCGCCAGCTGCTTCCAGGATCCAAGCGGCTTTCTATTAGGCTTCTGACTATCTCCACGACAGCGCTCGAGTACTGAGCAAAGTGAGTACATCATTTCGGAAACTGCGGGTATCGAATTCTTAACAGCGTATGGTGCCTTTTAGCGAGTCCATCCGAGTCGCAGCATCACTCTCTGACTCACCACCCCTGGAATCTGTATCCCTCGATCTGGAGGACTACTCACCGTCAGAAGAGGCTTCCGCGCGCCCAGTACACTTGTCTTTTGAATTCTGCGACGGTTCACGGCGGAACAAGACAACATCTACAGTGCTACTGAGACTACTAGTCGGTACTTCTGGCGGATCCTACGTATGCTCTCAGCTCAATGTAAACACCGGAACTATGTTTTGAAGCATCTGTCTGGATTACCAGAACCCGACGCTGGTTCAAGTTCAGACCAATTTCAGATACCTACCACTCTGGATGACGTTCACAAACAGAAACCCGCAGTTTGTGCCCCTGAAGGTAACTGTTGTATACAGTGGCAGATACTGTACACATGTGGACAATGAGCACTGAGTAGCATATCACACAATTGTTGTACAGGGACTCATGACACAAATCCTATAGTCGAATTTCAAGCTTCAATTCCTTTCACTCTCAATCATCGTACTTGATCCCAAGTGCGTCAGTGAGCCGTCAATGCACATCACCATCACCAAGAGTGAACTCACCACAAGATTCATCGACCCAGGCCACGCACTTGTCGTACCATACGGCGTAATATATACCTTTGTCTCTGTCTCATTCACAAGCTGTGTGAACCCTGCCAGGAGTCCAGCGTTCCCCGACGCGCGGCGCACGTTCTTCAGCCCAAACACAGCCTTGACCATCTCGAGCATCGTGAGCTCCGTTAGCGAGACGCCTGGGCAAACATGGAAGCCCGTGCCGTTCTGCGTGGCGTAGGCGGACGCCGGGCGCGTGGGGTCAACTTGCGTCGGGTTGGGAAAGTCGGTGGACTGATGGAGTCAAATGAGTTTGCAAATGCATATGGTGATAGGATGTGATGGGTTGAAGTGGCATACATTTAGATGAGCATTCTTGAAACTTCCCCAGACGCGGTCTCCAGCTTTGACATGTATGGGGTCAAGCCCAGCTCCCTGCGGAATCGATGCGTCCACTGCGCATTGGCGCCAGAGGCCACAGTATTGCGGGTTCAGACCTAGTCGTTTACAATTCAAGTTCGGCCCGGAAGTGAGCACCCTTCATATCCAACTCACGCATGCCCTCGCGAATGTATCCAACGAGCGTATTGTCCGCATCGGCTGTGTTCTGCTGCACGAGCGCAATAATCTGCTGGCGTTCCTGCGCGCGTTCATCGTCGAGGTAGAAATCCATAACTTGTACAGCGCTTTCCAGTGTGGTGTGTTCAGCAGCGGTATGCGAGGTTTGCACACATTCTCACCTTGCGCAAAATTCACCGACGACATCACCGCCAGCCCGATGATCGTCGCAACCATCACCTTCGCCGAGCGTCCAGATGCCGCCAAGCGCTGGATGAAGCCGAAGTACGGCATGCTCGCCGCGCCGTCCAGCCCGCCGACAGCCTGGGTCGCCGTGCTGGCGGCGGTGGCGGCGGTGTTAGCGACAGTAGTCCCAGCGCTTGTGACTGTACTGGTGGCAGCACCTGCCAGCCCACCGAGTAGTCCACCCTGCAGCTCGTTAACCGTAATCCCGGTGAAAGGACTTGAACTCACGCTGGAGCTCGTTGTCGCAGTTCCCGATGTCAGTGTGGCGCCGGAACTCGTCGTTCCAAGTCCGGCGTCGGGACTAAGCACGCTGGTGGGCGCGACTTCGACCACAGTCGTGCCCACGAGCGCCTTCATGATCGTCCCAGCCTGCTGTGCGGCCGACTTGGTCGAGCATTGGTGCTCTGGGTCGCCGATCGTGAGGAATATGGCCCTGCAAGGAGGATTTCACATTCAAACTAAGCAGACAAGAACAGCGTGTACATACGTGTACTGTTGCTTTTAGTTGCACGCATTGTCATCAGAACGCAGCTGCCAACATGACAACACCAACTCACCAGTGTCGCGAGCATCTCGTACACCTCGTACTCTGTGTATATCCCCAACGGAGTCGCGTCCGTCTTGAGCGTGATGCCGCACTGCAAAAATGCAAAGCCGAATCAGCTCCGTGTCACGACAGAAACATATGGCAGAGGAAAACAACAAATAACACAACGCACAAGGCAATCCGTCACCCATTTGACCGCTGCCGCATTGACCACGCCCTTCACGACATCGATGTAGTTCCCCGTCACGCCATCGTACTTCCACGAACGCGTCTGGACGAAATCGGTAACGACAGTGCGGTACCACGTCCGGTATTGTGTGAGCGAGTCCGAGGATGGGAAGAGCGCTTTGAGAGCCTAGGGATGCCCATTAGCATTGAGTTAAAATGTTATCAAGAGATTGATGGGTGGATGGCGCACCCATTGGTGGTCAGGGTCGTGGCTATAACACGAACACAATGTCAGCAAGTACATAGGGCGAATGTAAAGTTGCGAGACTGACGTCGAGGGGTCATCAAAGGCGAGGAAAAAGCCGTAGCGAAAACCAAGGTCTACAATCCGAATCAATAATCGCCCTTTTCGGGTTCTTGACACACACCTTTCATATTATACATATTTGTAAAGCTCGCGGGATCGCTGAACACGTAGTTGATCGCGGTGAGCGTGTTGAGTATGTACGGCGCGTTCGTCGGCACGGGGCGCGAGAAGGTGTAGTTGGCCGCGGTGCCCTGCGCGGTGAGGCTCGTCTGCATGTATGTGGGGGTGAAGAAAGAGAAGCAACTGTAGACTGAATTCTGTGCCATGGTTTCAGTCAGGTCCAGGATACAGGATGCGGAGGAGACTAGGAAGTGAACGGACGACGACCGTGACTGACCGACGGATAGTGGTTTGGCAAGTGACGTTCAAGCAGTTTCGGCACTAAAAGAAAAGAAAAGAGTCAGCGCACATAGGTAACAGATGAGAAATGTGTACTCTCGCCGCCCTGTTTGAATAACATCAGAGTCAGTAAGCCCTCAACTATCGAAACCTCATACCAAGCCCCCATTGTGTGGGTCGCGGAAGCAGTCTTGGAATCCCCAGGACGTCAAGTTCCAAGCTGCGCACTCGTTAGTTACAGATTTGACTTGAAGTTGAACGTAATATTGCACGGACGCGTGTAGTCCGTCGTGAAGTAACGATCGCCGCGAACGAGCGCAAGCGCGTCGGAGAGGATTGCGCGCATGAGCTACAAGAGATGTATGTATGAGGAACTCTAATGAAGTTTGAAAAACGACAACTTCCTCACCGTGTATCCTGATGAGAACCGCACTTCGGGTTTCAGCGGCATCGTGTCTTCGCATTCAATGCCAACCTGAATCAGTTCGACGTCAGTTGAACTATTTGTTGATAGCTAATTGAATATATCGACCCACATAAAGTTCAAGGTTATCGATATGCCCATGCAACAGGCGTGCAGCATTCTGAACGATGGTGAAATCAACATCGACATCCAACTGAACCCCGCCGCAGGCATGCACACCGAGCACGCACCGCAATCTCCGGATCAGAGCTCCAGTCCTCAAAGTCCGCGAACGTCTTCAGCCCCAAAAACGCACGGAACTCGTTCATCGTGCACACGCCCCACTTGCGCGCTTGTGTAATGCCAAGGATCTCCATCACGCGCAGGACGGCGGGGACGCCGCGCGCGCGGAAGGCGCCTGCGGGAGCTTCGGTCGCGTCTTGCAGGATGCGCGCTAGGTCGCCATCGGTGAAGCGGCCGTCTGTGCCGCGGGTGAGACCGCCTGCGGAAGTGCAATACGATTATCAGCGGAACAAGTCTTGAATAAAGGATGGAATAAGCAGGTTATGGAGTCGACTGACCGAATGTGCGCTGACGCGGGTCGGTCGGTGATAGGTCTTCGGTGTCTATGAGCGTGTAAGGAAGTCGGGAGCAAGGAATCCAAACAAACTCAATAAAGCGGACCGGAGAACTGGTTGTAAAAAGCGAGGACTTCGACTTCGTTCAAACACCCTAAGGAGAAACAAAGAGGATAACTAGGCGAGAGGGTTGGAAGCGCGGGAAAGGGGCGAATCCCAACTAGGACGGAGGCGGCGGGGACGGAGACTGAAGGGACTTGCAACGGGTTAACGCTGCAACTAAACAAGGCGAAGGCGAGACGGCGAGACTGCAGCAATATATATAAAATATATAGCTACAATACAAAGCAGGGGCGACAGAGGACTCAAACAAGGGCGACGGAGGACACAGAACGGAGGCGACGAAGGACCGGGAGCGACGGAGGACACAAACACAAACAAAGGACTAAAATCCAATCTATTTACAGTAAGATACAGGGGGGTTTATATAGTAATTCTACATGGTCCGTGCACAGCATGAGTCAGAACCAAAATGAGTCCAAATGACTCAACTACTGACTACAAATGACTGTACTACACTGCCTTGAAGCGGGGCCACTTGAAGTGGAACCGTGGAATAATGACTCCTATCTGAGTCACTCGGATCAAACATCCGTGATTGACACTTCCTGTCAATCTCTCTATCTTTATCTTCTTTCTACGTCTCGCACAGCTCAGGTACGTCGCTCGGGGCTTAGCACATACTGAGGCTCATCATCGGTATGCTTGCCATAACGCCCGCAAATGCCGTCATGAAATCGGCGAGCGTAAGCTGGTCGAAGGGTTTCGAGGTGCCGAACACCTTTCCAAAGATTTGCTCCGTCCATTGTTCGTCAGCTTGCGAGAGGACGGCGTGCCACTGTGCGGTGCGTGCGTCGTCCGTGGGCGGGAGGTAGAATGAGATCTAGAGTGACAACGCACCCGATACAGGATATTAAACTCAACGCTACACTGGTTGCCTTGCCCCCTCGATACCGGCTCTCCAGCCGAGTCGTCTAGTGGGCTGAACGCATCGTTGAGGAGGGGCGAGACGACTCCCTCTGAGCAATGGATATAACATGAGGTGAAGAGGGAGAAATTGAGCAGATTAAGACTTGCCCGAAACACCCAAAAACCCTGCAACGTAGTCGCCGACGATGAGGGCCCTGAAGTGGCCGCAACTAAAAAAATGAAACGTCGTCAGGATGGTTGATTGGGAATGCCCGAAGGAATGGCATGTATCACGCACTTGACAAGCCTCGCGATCTGGAAGATCTCCTCGTCCTGTTTCGCGAACGCGGAAGCATCCGTAGGCGGTGGGTCGCTCCATGTCCCGCGCTCATTGATGCGGAGTAGCATCTGCGCGATATACTGCAGGACGTTGAACAATTATGCAGCGGAGAAATTGAAACCGCACGCACATTATGGTTCCGATTCAATATCACTAGCAACGCGCTCGCAGCGGGTGGGAGGAACGTAAGGCGCTCCTCGGAGAACGTGTCGGGATAGAGCAGGCCGCAGCCCTGTGACTTGTCGCGCACGAGATCCTGTGTCGCTTGGTCTGCACAGTATCAGTATCAGCATCGCCTAGGGTAGCAAGAAAAGATGAGAGGCAAACGCACTGATTCCATAGAGTGGGCTCAGATCAAGGTACGAGCTCGTCGCGTTGACTGTCCAGTCGCTCTGGTCGGTACGGAAGAGTGAATGCGTGACAAGCGTGGCGAAGGCGAATGTGAGGCTCGAGTTGCCACCGGGGTGATCTTGGCGCTGGCGACGATTCGGAATTCAGTTTATGCAACAGCAAAGGGAAGGGAAGGTGGCACGCACGTCGCGTGCACGCATGAGCGTGTCAAACACGAGCCCGGGGTCGGGAAGTGCGGTCGGGGAGATAGGTGTGTGGGACTGCAGGGTACGCGCGTATGGCATACCTGCACGGCCTATGTCGGGATTGATGACGTTGTTGCCACCGCCGTCAGCCTGACGAAATGCGTGTTCTGGCCCGAGGGTGGTCGCGACGGGCTAGATTCAGGGAAGTAAGACACGTTGAGATGACCGAAAGTGTGTGTGCGCACATGCGGGATGGTATTGTATAGCATGATAATCGCCGAGTCCTCGATTTGCTTGGCCGGCGCTGACTCGGGCGGGAGGTGCGCGAGAAGCTGGAGACCGGCGCTAAACTGGTCATAGTGCACAATGAGTACTCAAATTCGGCTGCAAATTGCCACGTACGGCGCCTTTGCGGTCGTCAACCGCGTTCGGGTGGAGAACGGCATCGAGGAATGCGGTCTGGATTGTCTCAAAAAACTGATGACACGAGGTAAGGGACAGCACGCACGATGACCAGCGGATCGGGATCCTCTTGACCCTTGGGCGCCAATATCTCCACCTACAACGCGCATTAACTCGTCAGATCATCACATGCAGCCAGGACATACATCGCCAATAGCATTCGTCACAGCCGAGTGGTTGGCTGGGTCATCCGCAGAGTCGACCTGGTCCTCCGAGTCGTACGTGCCGTCTGGGGCGGTCGGGGCGGATCGGGCGAGCCAGCTCAGCGCGTCAGCCGCGGTAGTCAGCGTCTGGAGGGGTGGGATGCTTGTCATGCCTGCGTAGGGTACGAGGTGGGGAAAGAAGCAGACGCCTAGTAGAGCACTTTATGTGGAGGAGCTCCCGCGATGTCAAGCGCAGTGAGCCTGAGACCAGTAGTGGCACCAGGGTGGCGGGTACGTACATCCCATGGGAGAGCGGCGCAGATGTGGCTACGGACTGGATTGCGCAAGGTGGCGCATGATGAGTTGTTAGAAGCAAGAGCTTAAGTTAGCGTCACCGACTGATGGCATGCCGCTTTCGGCACCATCGAGCACAATGGAATTGGGGTTGGGAGCTCAGTGTCCGAATCATCCTAGTCGCCCGCCTGTCGCGCACGGGCACTCGTTACACTTACCGCCTGGCGGCAATCCTCCGCCAGTGTGCAGTGTGAATCTGTGGAGCCTTAAACCCCCTAATAACGCCGCCAGAACTCCAGGAGATGACAGATTCAAGTCATGTCGAGTTCCATCCCCATGCCCGACACGATAACACACACTCCGGGACAAAGAACTCCCCCTTGTCTCTGATTCGTTATGGCAAGCACGACATCAAGCCTAGGTTAAATATGTTGATTTTACGCTTACAAAGAGTTATAATCGCTTTTATTTTCGTTTTTTCTGTGGACCCTATATATCGACTCCACCGTTTTGTAGTGCCAAACGCTGGCTGGGTTGCCTAGCAAGTTTTTGGCCTCAAAAAGCCTAATTTTCGGGCAGGCCTTTGGTGTAGCTTCCCGGGGCCCATATCGACATCGTGCCACGGTGAGCATGCCCCCTCCAGCTTACTTGCAGGGAGCCGGGGGATTCTTAGTCACACCTGTCGTCTCGTTTGTCCCGTCCGATGAAGAACAACCGTGCACGTTGGAACCACGAAACCGACTTGAGGCCGTCGATAGCGGATTTCGTCTGGCCATCAGGCTCCGTTCGGACGGGAATTATCGCGTCAATTGTTTCCCCGCGCATGTACTCTCTGTAGAATCTAGCTCACGAGGATGTTTGCAAGCAAGAGGTAATTGTGAGGCAAATCAGTAAGATAAATACCACAAGTACTCTAGCTTTTATATGTAGGGAATATCAACAATAAGGTCGTTCACAGTAGTCTTTTTCATGCCCTTTTTCGTTCCCTTTTCACTCCCTTTTTGCTTCCTTTTTGCTACCCTTTTTGCCCGCTCCTCCCTCCTTCTGTTTCCTTTTTCCTCTGTTTCTCATTTCTTTTTGCACCCATTGAACCCTTCCGTCTTGCAGCACGGCCGAGAAAGGACTGGCGCAGAACTTCGCAACGATGGTTTTTCAGCCGTTGCAAAAGCTCTTTCCGAGAAGTGATAGAGGGCATCGATAACGCGAGTGGTGGTCTTCGAAGAGATTAGGATGATATAACAATCACGGAATTTCCCGGATGCAGATCTCTGATTCACGAATTCAGCTGAATTCACCTGAATTGTCTACAGGTAGAAGGAAAGGGAAAAAGAGAGCAAACAGGGAAGCAAAAAGGGAAGAAAAGGGGATGCGTGTGGGGGGGTTTCATGAGGGTCATTCACAGTCTCCCTTTTCGCGTCCTTTTTACTCCCTTTTCTACTCCCTTTTTTCTCCCTTTTTCAACAACGTGACTGAGCGAGCCATAAAATCCAGGAAAATTTACTCCAGTCTTTTTGGAACATCTTAGGTGGTATGCAACCTTGGGGGAACAATAGGAGCACCCAAACTGCATGAAATAGAGAAGTAGAGTTGAAAAGGGCACGAAAAAGGGCGAAAAAAGGGAGCCGCGGCGGGGGGTTTCACGGTTCAATATTTCCTGCCCTTTTCGCTCGGAAGTTCGTTTTTTCCCTTTTTAACACTTTTTACGTATCAGAATTGATAAGGGGGAAAAAACCCGGTGAAAAACGGCGGGAACCACAAAAAGCCCAAAAAAAGGGGAGAAAAAGGGCAGGAAAAAGGGAACTGTGAACGACCCTATAGTAGACTTTTTTTCCTGCCCTTTTTCGCACCCTTTTGTCGAGGAATTCTTGCAGTTCTAGAGATATTGACTTACATGTAGATTTTCCCTTTTCTACTCTTTTTAAATGCCAGATGCTAAACGGGAAAAAAAAACCCGGTGAAAATCGATGCGAAATTTACGTGTCGCTGGGCTAACCCATTAGTTGCGGACGGCTATACATCGTACCACCAAAAAGAAAAAGAAAAAAGAAAAAAAATCCTGACCTTGATTGCAATTCTCCTGGACCCGATTTGAATCGGTATTATAACGATTTAACGATCTAGGCTTTCACCTAAATCTTTTGTCCAAGTTACTGTTCTGGGGCAGCACATTTCCTGATCCCTTCGAGCTCCTCGACGGCCACACCGGGAGGATAATACCATTCGTCAAGACCCATGCATGCTGTCCGGTACCTCGGAAACTGATGCAAAGCATCTCGTTGTCTATCCGGCTCCAGACTCTAGTGCACTCTTGCATTATTCAACTCAAATAACACCGTGGCTTGTTCCACCATCTGGAAAAGGCTCATACTTTGTACACCACCTCAATGCTTTGAAACCTCAGATGGATAAATACGGCCGAGACCTCTTGACCGGCATTGCTGGCATCAACAAGTCTAATCAACAAGGTGTGCGCTCCCAACTTGATTCTCCCCAAGATCATCACTCTCCATTGCTTCCCTCCAACTTCGGTCTCGGAGTACGCATTCACTGTTCAACACTCAATGTTCAAAATGAACAAAAATCAAAACCAGATACACAAACCCAAATATCCCGGGACAGATTCGAACCGTCATCTCTCCTCAAGTACAGGAATTCTCGAAAGATACACCATGCTTGCGCGATCTAACTTGATCAATGGGGGGTTGCTCTTCCTCCAATAGGTGATATACCTTGACGCAGTGCACGTACTGATGTTGCGGATAAACACTCCAATTAGGGTTAGACTGCGGTCGGAATTTTGAAGTTCAAAACAGCACTTGGAATCTCGACAGCATGTCTTCGTCGTCCCTAAAACGCGGAATATTTTCAGTCACTGCAGTGCAAAATCTCCTAGAGCACGCAGACACCACTCACAGCCATTTCCTTATCGAAACGGCGACAATTATGTAAAGTGTGTTGATTCACGGCGACACCCAAATTTACGCAACGTCGACGATCTTCCAAAATATTCTATTACAACTAATAACAATACCGAAGGTGCGGATGGAAGATTTCCATTTGCAGCTGTTTTCAAAGAATTACCGGTATCTCAACGCGTTCTTCTCCGGTTCAGATGAAACCTAGCTAGAAATCTGGGACTAATCCACACGGAATTGGTGATAGAGAGAAAGTTGCGAAAATGTTCCACATTTGGTAGCATAGGTTGATTGCAGCATTTTGCAGATCAATATAGTTCTAGGACATCTACACACCTCCCCAGTGGCATAGACAGAGGTCCTGTTTAGTGGGGAAGTACTGAGACAGTCAGCCCGGGTCTTGCGTCGATGCAGCTGTGCTAGCCCACATGGTGCTTGTGGTGGAATTATGCTGAGGCTGGACAGACAAGATCAACGGCCTGAACCTGCTCCGACGCTCGGTGGGTTGTGGGTATTGACAGCGTGTATATGGACCGGGGAATGCGAATGATCCCTAGTCTCTCGTAGAGACACTTCAACAAAATAATCCTCGCACTTCGCATGTTGAAAACGATGGCATTACGCCGGCAGCTGGAGCCGAAACGCGATGCGCCCGTTGTCTGAGCTCGAGTAGGAGGGTGAAATCATTGAGCCGATGAAAATGGGTGACGCTGTGCATCGCTGCTGCTATCCCAAAAGAGTGATGAAAACTGCGAATCATCCATCGCTGCCTGTGAGAATGAGAAAAACATTGGTGGATGCCAGTGTCAAGCACCAATATTGGCTGGGTACGGACCGCAAAGCCGGTCAAAATGCGTGGGCGGGGCGGGACAAGATGATGGTGGGAGGAGAGGAAAGGAATATCGCTCAACCGTGATCACTGATGGCTGGTCAAATTTGGGCTTGCCACGAAATTGCACCTGGTTCTGACGAACTTGCACAGTTTTTGGAACACGCGACCGCTTCTGACGAGGTTTCCTTCGCTTGGTTTTGATCTGACGAACTTGCACAGAGATCCGACGAACTTGCCCCATCAAATAACGAAGATCCTCCATCACCAGACAACTTGCATATCCTACGTAGTGACGAGGTACTATACGACTCGTAGAAAGATACAACCTTCAACTTCACGTCATGGGTACTATATAGTTATGGAGATTCCAGATTCATAGAGAGCCACGGAAATTCCCAGAAAATTAAGGTACTGTAACCCAATCAACATATTAGAGAGCTTGGGCAAACTCACCGCATGCGGCTTTTTATTTTTATTTGCTCTGGTGGTCAGAGGGTACTATTCGACACTCCTGGTGATGCTCCAGAGTAAAAAAAAGTATAGCACCGCGTGCGGCTTTTGCGCAAGCTCTCTATTGTACATGGATCGCCTCCCAATCTCTGTCAAAGTCGAGCGAAAAATGGGCAGGACAGTTGGAATCTTGACAACGATTAGTGCACAGGTCAGTGTTGGAAGGGGCCTCAGAGATCTACGATAGAGGAGCAATGGTCCCTGGTGTGATATGGGCAAACGGTACGAAGCCCGTATAACTAATACGGGAATGAACAAAGCCCGTATTACTCTCTTTATAAAATTACGTCTCCGAAGCTTTTCCATAGTTGTAATTTAACAACGGTGGCTTGTGGCTCGCGCCCACGATAATAACGAGTGCTCGCGCGAATGAAACGAGGATGAACTTGAGAAAAGAAAATTATTCGCAGTACATGACACAAGGATATTGGATGAATGGGAAAACAACACAGACGAGGCATGGGCTCACGTCACACCTGTCCATACTCCGCAGCGAAGAAATCCTCCACTGGGATGGAGGAGCAATGCGATCATTGCGATGACCTCTTGACCAACAGTGACACTCCCACGATTTGTCACCAAACGTCATGGCTTGGCAACGGACTGCCATTATGGCATCTGCCATCCGCAGGCGTTCACGATGCTCCACGGCTTTTACTCAGCATTCTCAGAGGTTTACACTCAGCGCCTCAGCTACGAGTCGAATCCTAACGAAGAAAGGCGATGTCGACGGTGACTTCGGATGAAGCCCTTGCCATTGCGACCGACTGGCTCACGCGGCTGCGCGCCGGTGCAGACGCAGGCAACGCAAAAACCTTTGCTGCTCAGATTATGCCGGCGGGTTGGCTACGCGGTGCGTCTTAACGCATCCGTCGCAATCCAATCTGAACGCAAACTGACTCTCATTCATAGACCTGCTGTGTTTCTCCTGGGATTTTCGCACCATCGCGGGGAGCGAGAAGGTCGCAACGTTCCTCTCAGAGTCAGACCAAGCATCCGGCAGGCAGTCGCGCCTCGCTCACGCTGGGCTATACGATATCAAGCTCCAAACGACCACTACGATTGGCCCGCCTGCATCCTTTACGCCGCCCAACAATCCAATTGTACAGGGCGTCTCTGGAGCATTTTCCTTTGCCATCACATCTCCGCCCGCGGTGGGGCGCGCGTTCTTTCGACTCTTGAAGGACGTCGACGGTGTGTGGAGGGCGCACACGCTCTTCACGAATTTGCAGGACTTGAAGCGGCATGAAGAGCTCGATTCGGAAAACGGATACCCGGATAGAATCTGGGAAGAGGCGCACGCGGCGCGCATTGCCGAAATCGAGCGCGATCCGACGGTGCTCATTCGTTCGTGACATTGGCTCGTTATTTGTTATTAACTCACTATTTTTTGGGACATTTGACGTCGCCTTTAGTTGGCGCAGGCTATTCGGGTCTCATGTGCGCGGCGCGGTTTGGCGCAATGAACATTCGTTCGCTGGTTGTCGAGAAGACCGCAAGGGTTGGAGACGTGTGGAGGCAACGGTGCGTGAATTTGAGCTTTCCAGCCTGCTTTTCGGCGCTAATTGCAGCATGATGAAGCTACCCAAATCTCTGTCTACATACTCCCTCCTACCATTCACATTGTGCGTCAATTTATTTCCTATGCACTTGCACTGCACCTGATTTTTCGTCCAAGTTCTGTATCACCCTTATCCGTGAGCGCTTCCCTTTACCCACCCATATAAAATAATCGTACTGACAACTTGACAAGTAAAACGTTCCCGAAATTTCTGCCAAAGGAAAAGATCGCAGACTTCCTCGAAGCATACGCCATCGGGCAGGAAATTCACGTCTGGCTTTCCAGCCAAATTGTCTCGGCGCCGGTGTACGACGACTGCATTCGTCGCTGGTCTGTTGAAGTCGATCGCGCAGGCAAGCGCGTTACTGTTATGCCGCGACATATTCTAGTAGCGACAGGCAGCATGGGCAAGCCGCGCATCCCGCGATGGCCCGGGATGGAGTCGTTCAAAGGCCAGATGTACCATTCCGACGAACATCGAGGCGCGGCTCCGTTCAAGGGCAAGCGGGTTGTTGTCATTGGCGCGGTATGTCTTGCAACTTCCGGTGCGTTTCTCAGAATGCTAATTTGAATTGGCATACTGTAATAGTGCAACGCTGGCGCCGATATGTGCCAAGACTTCGTACTCAAGGGCGCCGCAGAAGTGCGTACTCTTTCCATACCTCATTTTTACAAGTGCTCGAAAGATGTTTGCTTAGGTGACCATGGTCCAGCGCAGCGCAACCTGCGTGTTAGCTGCCAGTACCGCAGACAAAGCCCTGTTCCGCGATGTGTACCCGCCGCACTACTCCCCGAGGACCAAGACTTCGTGATGAACTCAATGCCGCCGGCGCTCACGCTGAAGATGGCACCGGGGATCACACAGCGCCTCAAGGCGCTCGACGAGCCGCTGCATAAGGGCCTGGCGGAGGCTGGTATGAAGCTGACGTGGGAGGTGACGCCGGGAGGAGGCGAGGTTGGGTTGTTGGGGTTTTTGTTTGAGGTGAGTATATTCATACAGAGATGGTGTTCTTAAGTTGGGCTCATGTTTGCTGTTTAGCGCGTGGCGTCTGGAACTAGTCGGTTCATTCTTATCAGGTATTTCAACTGATAACAAATCTTTCAGTGATGGATATGGGCTGCGGCCAGTTAATCATAGACGGCAAAATAAAGGTGAATTTTCGCGACTCTTTCTTCATGGCGCTGACTGATAAATACCTTTCCGTAGATTAAACAGGGTGTTGAAATCGAGGAATTCGAACCAGACGCGGTAGTCTTTGCCGATGGCTCCAAGATTGAAGCGGACGTCGTCGTGCTCGCGTATGTAGCGCCCTGTCTACCGAAATTACCCTCCTCACCGCCCCGTTTGGTGTCTCCTGCAGCACGGGTTACGACCCGATCGCCGAGAAGGCCACTTCCATCTTCAGCGATGGCATCAAGAACAGAATCGGGCCGAAGATATGGGGTATGGACGAGGAGGGCGAGATGACGCGCGTGTATAGGCCCACGGGTGTGCCGAAGCTGTGGTTTGCGCTTGGCCCTTTCCAGCAGTTGCGCTTCTTCAGCAAGCATCTGGTTCGTATGGATCCTGTCTGTTTATGGTCAGTCGCAGTGACATTGATTACCGGTTCATGAAGGCGCTTCAGATTCTGGCGGATGAATTGGAGCTGAAGACGTGAAATGCGAAGACCGCACAAGATCATACAGTGGCGACGAAATGTTCTGCACGCAGTCGTTCTGGCCTGTTATGGCATCAAATCACTTCAAATAAAATTGTAGAACAAAATATGAGTGATTTTGAGTGTTTATTTACCATTTGTTCCATACCTACTCTGTAACATCATCTCGTAATAAATAAACAGTGGTTTTCTGAAAAATCGAGTCTGTGGATTTGAGAGATATCAAAAAAAAAAATTGGTATATGCTGTCTCAGACTACTTGACGGTGTCTATTCCTTGTGGGAACCCCGAACGATTAGAATATTGGTCTAGATCGCCTTGCCGGCATCGCTGGCACTGCTCAGATATTCTCCCAGAATTTTCTAAGCTTATGGAAAGTCAACCATTACTGAGCTAAAGTCTGCCAACAAAGAGTGATTCAGGTGCAGAGATATCAGGAAAGTCACTGAAATTCCACCCGAAATAACACAAACAAGCATGCCAAATAGGGTTAAAACTATGGGTTTTAGCTGCATGGGTTATGGAGTATTACAGAGTTATGGTGTTGGGAAGCACCATGGTGGGCACCAAAAACCTATGGGGTTTAACAGAATATGGGTTATGGCAGGTATGGCTTAAGACAGAGTAGACTGTTATTGTCTCTGTCGTGAACTGCATCAAATGAATGGATACATATGTGGTAAATCGACTTACAAGGACGAGAAAACGCAGTTCTATTGAGCTGAGTATCACTCTGACCTGTTTCTCCTAATTCCGCCTTTGTGGTGCGTCTTGCCTTTCCGCTGTCCTGACCCGTTAATCGGACGCTGGGTCCTTGAAGGCGGTGCGCGCGCAGCCTCTTTTTTATCCGGGAACGCCGGATGTGATTCATGAAGGACTTTCCGGTACATCTTAGTGCGTATTTTCATGCCTTGCGTAAATCGAGCCTGAATCCCGCTATCCCCATCCCGTTTTCGCCTCCACCCCCTTCACATCCTTTGAAATTTCCGACATCTACGGCGGGCACTGGCACGACCCCTTCGCATCAACTTGATCTGCACACACACTACCCGTTCTGCTCCGTTCCGGCGCACTTATGGCAGCCAAAGACGATCACAGCGTCCCATTTGGGGCGTCTCGTTCTCCTTGGCTCCCAGATGCGTATTTCCCCGTTGCACTTCGCCTCTACCTACCCTCGGCGATCTCGACAAAACTTCCCCTCGTCTCAGGGTATCTGCGCTCAAACCTTGAGTCTCAGTCCATTTTTCATCTTATGTATATGGGTATGTTTTTCCTCTCGAGCTCCCCATTTGTGTTTCATTCTGCTCCGTCTTGATTCAGTCTCCTATTCCAAGGTTTTCTTGCACCTCATTCTTGAGGCCGTTCTCCGGCCTCGACCTCTGTCGTGTCATCCTTTCTCCCTTTCTCTGCCCACCTCGACCTTATTGTCCGCAGATATTCGCTAGAATCCATCTGTGGCCCTTCCTAAAGTTCTTCAGGGCCCACATTTAATCAAACAGGTACCTATTTTGACCGCTACATCGAGTTAATTCCGCCTTGTTTTCGCAGTTTTTCGTCTACAACCTCGATGCCATATTCCACCCCGCTACATCTCTCCAACGAGTGTCAGTTCATCTGTTCTTTTTAAATGCGTAGTTTGCTTCAGACCATCTTATGCAGATGCGCTGGTCGAAATTAGGACGGTGGGTGTTTAATTCAGATCACCGTACACAGTCCGAGATTGTTGAAACACTTTACACGGAAGGGAAATCTTCCCTTCCAGTAATAGATGTGCTCTTCACACTTGTTTCCATTCTGTGCCAATATCCGCTGCCCAGCCTGTCCACTTCCCCTTTATTTATCGCCGTCCCGCACACGGGCTCACAGTGCACGTTGGTTGTCATGCTTGATGAAAACGAGGTATATGTATCTCGCTGTTCAAGCTTTTGCTACTTCTCGACTTTCTCCATTTGCATGCAGCCAATATTTATCTATTTCTCCGTGCTACCATTTGCTGTCCGTGTCTTCATTCACTCTTCCAATCCATCCATTGCGAGTCTACCATAGGACGCACCCGCGCCGTATTTCAAATTCAGTATATCGTTATCCTTCTCCTCTCCGGGCTCGGGATCTCCGCCACTTTGCACATGCTGTGTTATCGTCATTAATATTCATTCCTCCCCTAAATTGAGACGTCCCGTCCGACGCCGACTTGTCATCTCATTCACCATTTTCTCCCGATTTTTTCGACCTCTGTGCCTTGCCCTGTGCTGCGGCTGCACTCGCTCGATTCTTCCACTTCGCGTGTTCCCGTGTAGTTATTTCGCCCCGTTGAGCAGACTCTTGCTCTTCCTTGGTCGCACGCCCTCAGATTGGACGCAAGTTAGCGCCGACATTCGTGCGGGTGATCACGTGCCCAGCGACAAACTAGCTTGTGCACCTAAATTGGATGTCCTCGTAGTCAATGAATATTGGGATAAACACATCTGATTGTGTACTGGTATGAAGGAGACATCATCTGCCCAAGTTCTGGGAAGGGATGGGGTCTATGACCAACAGGTACAGGAAGTTGAATGTGATTTAGTTCCAAGTGCCTTTACAACCCAGTTCATCGTGCTGACCGTGTGGAAATATGGTCAGGGGAGCCTTAGTGGATTCATGATTCACCGTATGAACACAAGTTAATAAATACACAGGTACTTTGTCCGTGCAAGGCATAATACTTGAACAAAAGTTCATAATGTACCCAACAATTCACGACAAATGCCACTGAGCTCACATAAAATGGTACGGAGAATGTTAAAGGCCCTTGGACGCACTCTACCTACTCAGAACTGCTGAAATTGGCCGGGAATATGGCCAAATTAATTTCGACAATATGTGCGGGCCAAGTGACCAAAGTAGTGACCTGCACCTGCACATGTTAACTTGTGCGGGCGACAAATTAACTTGCGCACCAAAATCCCCACACAAGTTCCCGCAAGTTAATCTGCGCAGGCGCAAGTTAGTTTGCCAAGTCAGAATGTGAGTCCTCGTAACTTTAGACGCCTCCGCGGGATAGGCGCGCATAGCCATCGCCTCAGGCCCTCAGCGAGCCTCGACTTTGGTCACACTGAAACCGGGTTGAACGCCGTGTTTAACGCACGCTTATAATTATGAGTAACAGATCGATATTGATTGCCCATGCAATACTCGAAAGGAATATATAAATAATCCCGCGCCGCCCACCATCCTACCTAATAAAACAGGAGGGGTGTCAGGAATGGCCCGTGAGGTTGGACGGTCAGAGACGGAGTTCAAGGTGTCATACGGCGTGAAGCATTACGGCAACTATGAAACCGATAGCCGCGAAAATTTTGTTAGGGCTAAGAGACAAAGCGTTGCTCGAGTCGCCGCTATCAATGCCGAGGCCACCAGAGATCTTGTCGATACTGTCGGAATCACCGGACGAACCTAAGCCTGAACCTGCATTGGCAACGCCCGCAGAGGGGCTTGGAACAGCCGAGGAAACGGATTTGACGGGTATGGAAGAGGATGGTTGGGCGGAAGGAGAATGCTGGATGAATGAAGAGGATGGTTTGGGAGACGATGAGACCTTCGTGACTGAGGACGAAGTCTTCACCGAAGAGGAAGTAGGGTGGGTTGTTGGCGTCGTTGGGTGAGTGGTGGTGGTGGTGTGGTGTGCCGTGGCGGTCAGCGTGTCATCCCCGCCCTCCCCACCATCCCCACCAGACCCGCTGGATCCGCCAGAGCCGCCCGACCCGTTGGATTTGCCCGACTCTCCAGATCCGCCAGCCCCGCCAGACGGGCCGTCATTGTCATCGGTATACGACCAAGACCCGTAGATGATACCGACGCCCAGGTCACCACCGGTGAAGTACTCAAAGAGACCCTTGGTAAAGTCAAGTTGGCCTGCCTCATAACACTGGTCCGCGTTGGCTACGCACTGTGCGCAATTTTAATTAGTATAGCGAACAGTTGTGCGAAATGTACATACCTCATCGACGCAGTTGGCAATAGCCGTCTTTCCGTTGACTGTGATCGACAGTTTCTTGCCGCAGCAAGCAGCTCCAGCACCACCAAATTGCTGTCGAGTAACGGCTGCTCAGCTTCAACACTGCGTGCCAGTGCGATGAGGTCCAACTTACGGGAGCAGCCATCGCAACGTACTATGCAAGGTCAAAGTTAGTGGTAAGCTCGGAATCAATGCCCAAAAAGCAGAAGAGACACACGAAATCGCTGTCTTGGTGATTTTTGCCGGTGCAGGCATCACTAAGAGGAGGGAATTCAGGAGTGGAAAAATAAAGAAAGAAAAGGCGAATTGCACATACGTGCCAGTATCAGTGGGATACCAACTGAATTTCTTGTTAACATATTGGTCTCCCCGCTTGCCAACAGTGAAGGTGCTGCTGTCGGCCCGTTTTGTAGGGTGGTGGCTGCGAGCCTGATGGGTGCTCGCGATGGTGGCGGCGGCCGAAATAAGAATGGCGAAACTGGATGAAACCAGCATTTTCGATATGAGAAACGTAAGGAGCGTGGTTGTGTGCTGGAGCGTTATAGGCTGAAAATCAACGTGGAGGAGAAGAGGACGAGGGAGACGGAGGAAAAATGTGGCCGAAACGCGTCGCTTAGGATTAAAAATGGACCTGCAAAATCTGGTGTGATGAGGCCGGCTTCGCCGTCGGTGTCCCAATGAACTATCGCTGTGTCAGTGATGCTTGTCAATCACGAGTCCCCATCCAGGTTGTGAACTATTCCAGTCGTTTTCGAAAAGATTCACTGGTGAAAGACTTTTTTGTGGAACCAACTTACGATGGAGTGCCAGGCTTCGGAAACGCCTGTATAATTATCAACCCCCCTCATCACACACACCCCGACACCTTCCACGACATCGTACGACAATGCGGGCTTGGCGTTCGGCCTCGCCGGGTGCAAGAGCCCGCCGCCCATCATAGATGGCCTGTCCGAGTGTTACGTTGAAGTGAACGGCAAACAGCAAAGAAACGGGAACGTACACAGGATATAACAGCGGACTGAGTCTAATGAGCGCGAGCGAATGATCAGACTGGAACTGGAGTTCTATTTTGTTTTTGTACCTGGCAATGTGGCTACGCGGCAGTACAAAAATACTCTAGATGTACCACTGTTGGTTTTGGTGAGGGAACATGGGGGGGTTAAGTAAAGTACCGTATAGTAAGGAAAAATAAATAAAATACACTCGGGGAAACTTGTGGATAAAGGCTTGTCAAGTGAGGTGCCAGCGGAGCATATGAGATGGGGTGAGGATGGTACGTATTGTATCTAGTAATAGAGCGAGAGGAGAGTATTACGAGTAAACAGTATGAAAGAGAATATGAAAGAGAACTAAAGCGATGTAACTGATTGATGAAGGTTATTACTAGTCTCTTATAAACAGACGCTACAACAATAGAGTGCTTGTACCTCACATGTTGTAGTCTGTCGAAAAGGTTGATGCGTCGATCGCTGGCCGCATTATTACAAATCACAAAAACAATTTGGGTGCTGGTATCCATTCCAGAACAAGTTTTTCACAAGTATGAAGTATTTATTAGCATAAATTGAGCAACTTTGTCACCTAACTCGCGGCCGCAGAGTCGAAGAACCAGGAGTTTGAACATTGATGGCTCAATAGATGACAAATCCTGACATAATCTGCTCCTTCTATTCCGCGAGAATGGAAGTTGAAAAATAAAAATTTGAAGATATATTTGGGATCAGACATAGATTTAAATATCCTTTCTCTCTCAGAGTTTGAGGATGGGGGTCTTGGAAGTGCTAAATAGACATGGCAAAATTTCAAATTCCGACGATTATATAATAACGCGGCCACCAAACACGATGGCGCGGTTAACAGACTAGGTTATTACGGACTTGAGAAGGTCAGGATGATTCAGCAGCGTTATCGCGCCTAGAACTCCGGCACCACATGAAGCCACCTGGAGAGGGTGTCGCAGATGGTTCCAGGCAGGGCAGTGGAGAAGTTAGTGGGCGCGTGTTTCCCCACCCTTGTAATCCTTATTCCTTGCAGTATGCACCCTCGAGCAGTCTTTGTGATTACCTAGCTCAAAACTTGTGCACTTTGAAATTTTTGGTGGCCCTGATTTTCAGAATTGCTTGTTGCTGAATAAATATTGAGTGACTACAGCGAGAAGAATAATATAACGCACCTCTTGAGCCCCTCCCCCTGATATACGGTAATAGTCAAGTCTGACGTTTGGCCTTCGCGGTATACACGTCTCACACGCGGTCGTCCACGTCCGTAATCGGCGATACTCCGGTTGTCCGACCAGATTTCACGCAGCAGGTCTATGTCACCCACCGGAATCCTGCGGAAATCTGGCTGATATGTAGCTTATTCTTGAGGAGATGCATACCAGACGGCACAGATAGAGCAGTAGTGTAGTTGTTTGTAACGTTGTAGAAGGTACCTCCGGCTATCACGAAGTGCTGTGAGCAGGAAAACATGGTGCTGTCGTAACTGGATTGAGTACCGGATCTCAGGATTCGCCCGGACAATATTAACAAGGAACTGCTCACGATACGGCTTCAGGATCTTCCGATGTCGCATCCCAGACGCGGGATGCTCGTGCATGGATCGCCGTCGTGGGTGGTGGAAGGAAGAAGAGGGATAAGCGCCGAAATCAAAGCTTTCATCGCATTTAAAATGACTCCATCAATTTGTTGAGTGTGCAGCTTCTGGAATTTCCAATTTCGAAGCACTGCTGTGAGGTATGTAAGTACAGCATCGAGGGATGAAATAAGCGACGAACGAGGCTGCCCCGTTCAAGTAGGAAGTAGGCCGCACTTCAATGATGCCAAAGCAGCGAAGTTTCACAACTGCTCCGGATGTACCTCCTGGTATGTTTCTTTTCATTTTTCTTGTAGAAAGCTCGAAAAGGAAACAGATTTCCGAACGATCCCGCTGAGAGACATTGACCTGCAACATCTAGACAGCCTAGACGTCGCCCGGCATCTAGGACACCCACTTTATCAATTATCCTCTGAAGGTGGTTCCCCGTATGCCCATGGTAAGGCAGGTATCCCGAATCGACACACTCTGTTTGACGTGGAATCTCTACAGTTGAATGAAGATAATTCTGCAGTAGGATAATTGTGACGTAGTCGACATAGACACCGAGTCAGAATAGCCGCACTCCGATAGCGAAGATATTGGTAAGTAAAATTCAGGCTAAATCTTCATATTTGATTTCGCCTTATGCAAAACACGTACAGAAACTGCGAATCCCCAAAATCATCAGCAGGCCAATGGTAAGTTAATTATTGTGTTCCCCTATTTCGCTCATGCGGCTTGTGTTTCGAGATTTCCCCCTATCCAAGCCAGGCGGTGGAGAAGAAAGGTCCGAATCGGCCCTGTTTCGCAAGAGGATGTTCAAATTCTGGATGAACGTCCAGTTGGCATTGATTTTATTCCTTGGGACATCTTGGCTGTATGGACAGATGTGATTGATATCGTAGGGGAATAGATATCCACCAGGGGATAAGTCTAGGAGGGCCTTGAACGCAGTGAATCTCATGCAACCGTCAAAATGACAGAATCCTTCATCGGCTTCAAGCTGGACCTCGAAGATAATTCTGATGTGAAACCTGAATCATGAGCGCCAAGATCACAAGCTCGAATCAATGAAACGATGAACAGAATGAATAGCATGCACCTTAAGTTTGGGATGCTAGCCTTAAGCCAAGTCGTTTAAAAGTAACGGTGAGGTAGCATTAGCTTGGACTAGCGTTGTCCAAATACGTTCATGCATTGAACGATGCGAAAGTCAACGATTGGATACCTTCAAAGTTCAGACTAAGCTGTCTAGTCTCAGCCTTCAGAATCACCAAGTAAATTAACGGACAGACACTGTTGGCTTGAATTCACAGGTTGATTCAATTAATGTTAGTGCAAGGACAACGACATCACAAGCTCAAAACTACCAAGCATAATTTCGGCCTTTGAAGTCGCGGGGTGCGACTAGGGGGTAATAAGTAAAGTGAAAAGACAGCCCTGCTAAACTCAGCGGGTTTCCCTTTTTAGATGCTAAATGGTGCGTTGTTTGTACGTGTTCATTATCCTGCAGAATACCACTAATGGCAGTGCAGGGTACCCCGGGGATACAAAGAGCTAAGATGAACTCAGTAAGTTGAAAAATGAACAAACAATTGCGAATTCCATCCTTCAACCATAGGTCCCGCATAAAAATCTAACACGAAAGCCTTCTGTTTGAATGAGTAATGGCTATCGGAAACTTGGGGTTGTGCATTCGTCAATGGAGGTGTATGAAGGCAAGGATAAACTTCCCTCCCAAAGTTGGCTGCAACTCAGTCGGTGAAACTTAATGGATAGTCAATTAAATAGCAAATACGGCGAATCACTCCCAGGCCTCAATTTGTTGAACAGGACGTGTTTTGCCAAACGACAGGTTGATATATCAACGCACCTCGAGTGCCAATGACTCAATAGTCCTTGAATTTTGATCGGCGTCAACGATACTTGAACCGACCGAGGCTTAAAACTTTTCTGTCAAAAAGAAAAAAGAAAAAAAATATCAGGGAATCGCACAAAATGAAGGGCAATAATGACTCACCGTGAGTTGGAAATCCTTTTCACCGGGATTAAGATAGGGCGCCCTAAGACCCTTACATAACCGTGGGAACTATAAAAACGCAGGAGCAAAGGGCCACCCAAGACCCCTCCATTCTGGATAGGGAGAATTAACTGAGTAAAAGATGCCACAAATAATATATTGTCCATTGTCCAAAGTATGCCGGATACGTAAGTGAGTGAATATCACGGCGAGTGTATTGACCAAGTACTAAAGGCGGGGCGAACGGAGACGGGAGCATCGATCCCTCAGGAAGGAGGAGACAAGAAGTCTTTTTCAACGAACTGGTTCTGGTTGGTATTGCCAACGACAAAGGTCCAAACTTGAAGCTGGAAGGCCAGTCCGTTAGCGTAATGAAAACAAAACAAAACCAGAAAATCGAACCTGGTTACCCGCTGTGGTATTCCCGTTCGTGAGGTCGATAACCTGCCGCGGTATCAACGCCAGAATCAAAGTATACGATAAATAAACTCACGAAATTCGTATTAGCCATATTGACAATCTCAACAAACGAGTGGTCCCAAAACTGCACCGCATTGCCGTCGTCGCAGGGCGCCAGCACCAGCTTGGTACCATCAGCGAGGGTGTTGCCCGTGGGGGTGATACACAGATTCGACCCGCTCAGGATCATCTGCCCGTTGTTGTTCGGGTCCTGGAACAGCTGGTTGGTGAAGGAAGAGGTGCAGGGCGCGATCGTGATGGGGGCGTTGGCGTTGGCGTTGGCGGCGGTGATGCAGTTCGGGGGAGAGACGGGTCCGGGTGCGGGGAGCTCCATGGCAAACCTGCAAGGACTCAGACGCGAGCACACCAAACAGGAGCCACGGACATTGATGACGTACCAGACTGGAACTGTATATTCAATGGACTTGAACTTTTGGTTGGTGTTGTTCGTGTCGCAGTCCCAGATTTGCTTTGAGATCAATTAGTGCGTGCTCCCTTCTATATTACTTCTTCTTGGGACTTACTACGACGTTGCCGTTTGACAGATTTCCGTCGGTCACGTCGATGCACTAGAGTTTCCTTAGGTAGGTAATATCGTCAAAGAGAGAGCACGAACTTTTTTGTTGCTTCCGCCATTCCACTGGATATTGCTGCCAGACGTGAGGGTGAAAAACTGGGCTATAGGGAGATGAGGGGGGCGTAGGAAAACATACACGGGCAGGGCAAATGCTTACCACTGTCCCTCGGTGAACATTGCCAGATTTGTAATTGAGTACCGTCTGCGTCGACCCCGTCGACCACGTCCAGACACTCAAAAAAAAAAATCAAACCATGAGCTGGAGTGAAAAACGATCGTGGGGGAATGGGAAACGGAAAACTCACAAAGCCATTGGTGGATATTTGGCCTCTCGCACCAGTGCCCCCTGAAATCGTCCACGAGTTGAGCGATGTAGCATTGGCGCCGCAGGATTCAATAACGACACGGGCGCCATTTGACAGGCTGCTTGCGGTCAGGCACTTGGTAGCTGTTGGTTGCATATTGACATCAACGCCGCCCTCCATTCGCAGGGAACTGATTCCTCACCCAAACCCAGCACGCTCTCGAGCTTGATGGACTCGTTTGGGACGCTAAAGACGCGTAAGTATACCGGACACGCAGTGGGCACCGAAATCCCACATACATCTGCGCATTGACGGAGAGCGTCAGCAAAAGAGAGGCAGAGACGAGAGGTGTGATGAACATTGTCGAAGGAGCGAGGAGACGCGCTGAAAATCGTTGACAGGTCGCCTGTCTATTTATCTGCATTCTCGTCTGTCAATCGCTAACATGCGAAACTGATGTGAGGTACACGCGGGCCCGCTTGATTGCATAAAGCAGCGAGTCGCGCGGAAGGAAAGAAAATAGATATATTGAGTACTGCCGTGGTTCCGAGTCGGACGCCCGGTATTGCGGCCTTTTCAGGCCTTGTGCGGCCTTGTATGACCTATATTTTCCCAGCCATTATAACTTGGGGGGCAATATGTGATGGGGGGTGATTGCCCGGGGTTAACAGGCGAGCGCATGACAGGTCGGCCCCGCGGCCGACCTCGCTTTGTCTTTCGCGTCGCGAACGCGCTTTGGCCGGTTCTGCATATAAGTACCTGCGAGCCGCAGTTGTGACCCTTCGGCGTCTCACACTGCGCTTGCAGTTTCCGTACTTTCATAGATTGTTCGCATACAAATTAATCCCCTCCCTCCATCCCTATTCCATTTACCATTGCACTCTACAAATTATTTACTACCTCGTTATCTCACATCGCTATATCTCTGTCCCCCGTAGTTGGCTTGAGGCTGACCCATTCGGGCAGACCCGAGAACTTTGGACCCAAATACATTTTGTCCCAAACTAGCTCGGCTTCCCTTTCATCTCTCTCGTCCTCCTTTCTCTCTCGCAGGAGGCGACGAAGGTTAACCTCAAAGCTGTGGCTGTTTCACGTGCTGAGCCACTGGTGGCTGTGTTCGTGCTGTTTTGAGGGGGGGGGGGGGGGGGTTGATTATACTCGCGAGGTCCACAACATGAACAACGAGTCTACCGAAGACAAACATGTAGAACATACGGGTGGTTATCCATACGTAAACCTACAAGATGCCAACGGAGCACACACAGATTCCAGGGGGGCGATGACTACAAGACGCTGAGCAACTGTGACTGGCCGGCCGTTGGAATGGCAGGATCTCCGGTTAGAACCTCGTGGGACCTGACCACCAGTTAAAGAACTGATGTACGGGAAGTGTTCTCTCTTCCCAGGTAAAAATCCCCGGTATCCACCAGTGCACGAAGAAGCTTGTCGTAGGTCTTCCCTTTGCAGGGTGCATGCATACCATCTGCGTCCGGAGACACAAACCCAAGGACTTTTGGGAGACACCCTGGCATGTTCAACTTCCGAGGAAGGTCCACAGCCAAGGAGTCAGTGTGTTCAAACTTCCGAAGAAGGTCCACAACTGACGAGGTAAAAGAGCCAGTCACACATAGAATGCACGGCTCGATTTGAGGGTTTGAATGACACGATTGGCCAATAACGTTCCAAAATATATATATTGACAATTTCGTTGTACTTGTGAGTATTCGGTATGAACAATTAATAATTGCGTCAACGACGACTCGGTTCCGAGTGGTGCTGAGAACGATTGGCATTTTGCGCGGGGTTGCTGTTCCGGTCAATGCCGCGGTTCGGCGCAGAACTGTGGAGATTGACGCTGGTGTTTCCGGTCGCATCGGCCATCTGAACCATCTTGATGTTCGCATAGCCCTCGACAGAATGTTGCATCCACGCCTCGACCAGCGCACGCGCCGCTGATTCGTCTGTGACCGTCACACGCAGGCTGTGGCTGTATATTGGATCACGGCGCACTCGTACGGTCCTTGCAGGGTAAATCTGGGGATCGCAGTACGCAGGTGGAGCTCGAAGAGTCTCAAGTTCGTCTCCGCTGACTCTGCGATGGGGCCAAAAGTGATGAACCCCTTGGGTAGTGGCATGATTGCGGTGCGTGCACGTTTGGAATCTGGTGGAGGTGATAGGGAGCGGCCGTGGGACTGGGTACGGCGTTGGGTTGTATGAGCTGGCGGAGATTGACGACGCTTTGGTGGCTGTACAACACTGGATGCTACAGGTATCTGACCCAGAGCGCGGGGCGGCGCAAGCTCTAGTCGTGCAATACGAACCAGCAATGCCTTGAGGTCGTCGCGAAGAGTACCGTTCTCCTTTTGAAGCTTCAGGTTTACGTTCTCGAGAGCATCAGCTCTCTGTGATATCGCAGCTAGGCCCTTGACATGCGCTGTTCGCTCGTCATCGAGAAACTGTAGGTCTCTTGAAATGGCGTCGAATCGCTGGACAGCCGACTCCTGGAGGTCGGACACGGTCATGCCGTCGTTTGCAGAGCTATGATGACCCTCCAAGATCGCAATGCGGGCAACGAGGGTGTTGCGATCAGCATCTTGCTTATCTTCGAGCTCATCGAGACGACTCATGAGTTCAGAGTCGGCTTTGGCCGAAGGCGATTGATCACGACCTCGGGACCCGGTACAAGATGGAATGGACTGTGAGCGGGACCGGCCATGGGTTGGAGACGGCGACTGCGACTGGGAGAGGGGGTTGATGCCATACAGGCTGTTCCACGTAGTACGTGGGGCGTCATATTCAGCCTGCTGCGGGCGCAGACGGACTTCGGACGTCAGATTGGCAATGTCGCGGGTCACACCGTCGACGCAAGTTTCGATTCCCCGTATGACATCTGCAATGATGGCAATGTTTTTTTCCGTCTTTTCTGCTGCAACCTTCGTAGTATCTTTTTTCGACGGCGGGTGGAGCTGAAAGTGGTCGAAGCTGGTTATTGGAGCGGCTGCGGGAGGATGGGGAGGCGACACGATTGCCGGGGTAGTCGCTACACCTTGATGCTCAAAAGCCCTCGCAGGAAGGGTTGAACTTTTTGTGATGGACCGCGTATTGGAGGCTGGGCCGATGGGAGGATTTGCCGGTGCACGCGACAGCGGAGTTGGGAGAACTGCAGAGCCTGAGGACATGCCCCCGTTATTTTTGATAAGGATATGCTCGACGGCTTTAATACCAGAGGGTCAGAATGGCTGGGAAACATATAGGATCATGCCCATCGTCACCTAAGGCCGCCGTCCGTGCGACGGGTGCCGTGCCCGTTTAGTCAGCGACTTTTTGAGACTTTCCACGGCACGGGTACGGCACGGCTGTTCACCACCACGGCCCGTTGAAACACGGCCGTGATGGCCATCGAACGGGTGGTTTTCGAATCCACCTGATCTCGATCATCCAGCTTCCCGAATACTCCTAGGTGCTCAGCAAGTGCTTCCAGCACAGTCATTTACTCATATACTGGCAAGTTACCACCAAGTTGCGCTGATGCCGGCACATACCGGCTATGATAGCCGAGTTTCAACTTGTTTCTTCCACAATTTTGTTTGCGTTTTGACTCATTCTTCACATGTCAGTCAGATTTACGATTCAATAATTAATCTCTTAGTCCTCTGAGCCTCACTTCGGGTCCATTGGGACGATCAGGAGGTGTAAAATTACCAGTAAGTAAACAAATATTGTTTGTAGCTTTGCCATCTGGGCAACGAGGGCTGAACCGAGTTTATAGGCACCGCATAGGAGTCCTAGGATCACTTTCAGACCGAAAAAGCACCTCTGGAAAAATACTACTTGGCCGTGGACCCATCACGGGCGTGCCGTTGACCGTGCTGTCCCGCCAAGATATTTCTGAACTACTCAACGGGCCGTTTCGAGACGGCCCGTGCCGTCGAAAACCCGTGTTTTCCACAGCCGTGCCCGTCACGAGGACCGGTGAATACCTCCTTGGAGGTCGAATCTCAAAATCGGGCCCCAAAGTGAGTTTTGTCCGAATTATTTAAATTTTCCCACGGTTTTTGAGGCGGCCAAAACGCTTAGTTCGAAAAGGCGGTTATTTCCAGTCTTTTTTGGGTCGAAAATTTCCGGAAATCTTGTCCGAACTCGTGATTCCACCAATAAAAGGATATTCACCGGTCCTCCGTCACGGGCACGGGTGGCAGCTTTAGTCTGTACATCTCTATGTCATTAGTTACATGCATTCTGGCGCCATAAGCAAGAAAATGGCGACAGAACAGACGCTGGCGTCAGCTATTTGTTATGTCACGTCTGGCATGTCAAGACAAGCCCTGGGTCGACCTGGTTTTGGCGGGACAGTGAATAACCCGGCCGGGACGATAATTGAATAACCCGGTCTGAAGTGGTCGTGACAGACAACGAGAGGGCAGCACTGAAAAACCCGGCTCTAGAGGGGAAGTTTGGCTGTAGCCATCGAGGCGGGGTGTCGCGAGACTCGTGAATGGCGGTGGAGCAACCGCCTAGACACCGAACTCGGGGATATCCCGAGGAGGGGATGATATGCGTGCGAGCGTCGTTCGTGGTCGTGGTGAGAAAGTGCTGCGCCGTTGTCAGGTCAAGGTAGACTTGATATTAGACGAGGTAGAATCTAAAGTACATGTAGATTCTACTTGAGTTTATATACTGTATCCTATGAAACTGATGGTTGCCCCTCCTATGAAATAGTGGACGCCTCTGGGTGCTCGATCCTGGTAACGGGCGATCGGGGTATCCTGATCGTCGTTTGAATAAACCCCTGATTGGTTATTCTGAATCCGATCGTCATTTGAATAACCCCTGGTTGGTTATTCTGAATCCAATCGTCCCAAGCGAATACGAATAACCCCCTGTTGGTTATTCCGTATGTGTCGTCTTGTCGTGGATTGCAAATATGTTTATATTTGCCAATCTTGCTGCTTGTGATAACCCGGGATACCCGGGGTTAAGGTCGAGCGAAAGTGTTGGAAGTATGCCAAATCATGACATGGTGCCATATGCGGTTCTGGCGAGCTGGTGGTGTTGGTAGAACTGGTGCTAGACACACCAGCTCAAAAATGTTTTCCTGATGGTGGATAGCTAAACCTAAAGGTTCAGCAATGAGTCTAAGGCATCCCAATAGTCTATACAATTTTCTTTTCCAAGGATCTTATTTTATTTTATTTTTGTAGAGGGTCTCCAGGGGACCGACCGATCGGCGTTGATATCCCGAACAAGACATGCCTTCGTTTAGCTCCGTCAGTCTCTGCTTGTGAAAGCATCAACCCTGAGAAAAATGCGAATATGTATCTCACTGAATATGTTCTGTTTTTCAGCAATCTTACATAATATACTGTGTGCAAACTGGCTACGGGGCGAATTGATATTGGGGAATGTAGTGCAACCAGGTCCACGCTGAATGGCGGCAATGCAGACGCAATTTGACGTACATTCGGCCGAGCCATCTCATCTCCACCCACGCCCCTTGATTCGCGAGTCGGATGGCCACCTTGAACTGAATCGAGCTCTGATGAGTAGAAATATATCAACATTTCTGGACTCACCCATTGTGCCGGCCGCCCATTAAATGAGGGTATGTACTCAGCCGTGGGCTGCACGTCAGTACAGCAAAGTGCTAGCTGGGTCAGCAAAAATGGGAATTGATAACTCGCAGAGGACGCATCGGATGGGCCATTCGCTCACATAGCTTTTTGCGAAAGGTTGTGTCTACGAGGATGACTCTGGTTCAGCTCGTTACCAAGCTAAGGGGTGCTTACAAATTGATCAAGGTATCATCGCTGCGAAGGGGCATGCGATAGTAGCCAACTTAGAGTTAGGAACCTTCGATGAGGTGTTGATCCCGTGAGACTCCGTTTTGAGGTTACGATGGGCGTACCGCATGCAACGGTTGGGGCTCTGAACTTCGTGGCTTGTGACGATCGCCAGGTGGATGACCACATTGACTTTTGAAATGTGTTGACGCACAGCGAGCAAACCTCGTCGACCGTGTTTTAAGGTTGATAGACTCTGGAGAGCGTCGACCTGCGAGCTGAACACATGCGTTGTACATCGGGAAGATATCGGTGACGTGAAACCACCGAGCGAAACTTGATCGCACTTAAGCATGAGAGGGATTGAGTTAACGAAGATTGGGCTAGAACAGTCCATCCGGAGCCCTCTTGAGTCTTGGTGCTCGCTCGCAGACGCGTATAAATGAGAACGAGAGCTGGACTTGTTTGAATTCAGAGTTGAGTTACTCATGTTGTATGAGTAGCAGAGAGCCATTATCTTTGAAGGAGCAGGCAGAGGCAGAGCGAGCTGGAGGAATGGCGATCAGAGATGATGGGGGTGGAAAGAAGAACGTGCGGACCGCATGCGGTCCTGCCTTTTGAACGGGCCTTGAGTGGTTGATCGGGAATCTATGGCTCCCCAAGCGCCGGGGCGCTCGAGCTACTTTCCGGATGAAGAGGTCAGCTGGGCATCGAGATGGGGGAATCTCGGCAGAACCAAGATGAACAATCTGATTCGTAGCATCTGCTTAAGATACGAGCAACAATAATGTCCCGCGTGACAACCTCTTGTCAACGGGAGTTTTGACCCTGCTCGAAGTAGACCTAGCACGGACGTCGACCTCCCTCCACACCAGACCTTGTCCCCTCAGCCAGAATGTCAACGAAACCCAAGCCCCTTAGACTTGGCATTCTAGTCCCGTCGTCAAACACGGCATTGGAGCCCCTGACAAGCACCATAATCTCACAACTATCCCCAAACGTCACCGTCCACTTCTCCCGCTTCTCCGTGACCAAGATCTCCCTCGAGGCCTCGGCGTTGCTGCAATTCGCCAGTTGTGGCCCCATCATGGCGGCGGCGCGGCTGCTGGCCGACGCCCATGTGGACATTATAGGCTGGAGCGGCACGTCGGGCGGCTGGCTGGGCTTTGACGAAGATGAGCGGTTCTGTCAAGCCATCACAGATGAGCTTGGAGTACCTGCCACGACGTCGACGCTGGCGTTGAACCGGGCGCTGGATCTGTTGGAGATCAAGAAATTCGGCCTTGTGACGCCGTATTTGGACGATGTACAAGCGCGGATCGTCGAGGTGTATAGCAAGGCTGGGTACGAGGTCGTGGCCGAGAGTCATTCAAGGATTTCGACGAATGTGGCGATTGCGGATGTGAGTGAGGAGATGCTGGACAGGCAGGTAAAGGAGGTTATGGAGAAGGGAAAGGGGGAAGTTGGGGCGATTTCGACGTTTTGTACGAATTTGATTGCTGCGCAGAGGGCAAGCAAGTGGGAAGAGGAGTATGGAGTACCCGTGTTGGATACGGTGTCGACGGTCATCTGGGATATGTTGAGGATTAAGATGTATGACAAGGGGCTGTGAAGGGGTGGGGGAAGTTGTTTGAGTTGTAGAGGGTATTCGAGTAGCCAGAGGAGATGAATGTGTGTAAGTGCTCTATTGGGCGCTTGGAAAATCTCTGGGTGTATGTTGAAGGATTGTTGAATGGTTTCCGTTGCAACTGGATGATTTCTGGTGTTCATAAATGGCATATTTATCCATGATCACCCGACCAGCCAATTCATGTCTACTGAAGGTAATGGGAACAACCTCGCCCCGCAATATATTCGCCAAACTCTTCCCCATGCTCCTCTTTCACGCCTTGAATTGCCCAAATCCAGTCCGTTATGCTGCTCCCTGCGGATTCTCTGTTCATGCCAGCATCCAATGTAATGCCTCGACTAACGCAGAAACAGTGGCTAGCCGTACGTCCTCTCCTGTAGCCTCAGTTAAGCCACAGGTACGTCTACTGCCCCTGGATTCATTTTCGGTTCTACCCAGGATTTGGAATATACCATGCACCCGCTGAGTTACAATTGCATCGGCAGCGCTTCACAATCCAAATCCCCCAGACTCGGTTTTATACACCTCAGTTAAGCCCACTTACAGGATCCGGACTGTACACAGAAGCTTGCGAATCGATCCACTCTTGCGTCCAGATATCCGATGTACTTCGGGCGATCGCAATCCGAAGTACGTCTTCACTTTGTCCCCGCCGATGCCGACTTCACTTACATCTCCATGCAGCATTCAAGATGCGGCTCGTGCGGCTTTTGCGCAACCTATCTCATATCTAGAAACGGAGCATTGTCGCTGGCTCCTGAACAGCCTTTCTCGTGTTGGAAGCTTCTAACCATGATATATCAGCGTGTGCTGCAACGGCACAAAAGAAGTCTGACTTCGCTCCGGGATCAACTTTCCAAATCTTGAACCCACTCAAGCTCCAACCACAGATCGAAAATAAAGTAAGGTGAACATTTCCCAGAGTGTTTTGGACTTTTCCCCTCGTATCAGGTTTGTGCTCACTCGCGCAAAGAAATTAACCGTTCATGGGGAAGAATGCCGATATCACCGAGTTCGGAATCATGGGCACACATTTCAGAGGATCTTCACAGTCAATATTCAACAGCACAAGCCCAGCAAAGCGGCGAATCAACCGCTCCCGGGTTTCAAAAGGTTAGTGACTTGCATAATATGATCCCCAGCCGATCGAATGGACATACCCAGAAAGCAGCTTCCTCTGTAGACTTGTCACCAGTCTGCCCAGAGACGGCAAAATCTTCGTGCAAGCACGTTGCCGTAGGCAGACTGGTAGTTCTCGGATGCTGTGCAAGGGCTGCGCGCGGAGTTTGAAAATTTTCCTTCTCTGCTGTTCCGAGCTCAATTTCAGTCATTTCTCAAAATTCAAAAGGGATGGGGTCTTTAGAATCCGGATATCTTGAAAACTGCCTCTTTAGATTTTTTTTTTCAAATGCTGCTGTGCGCGAGCACAAAAAATCTCATTTATAGGGCGATGCACAGCCACAATGATGCCGACGATCGGCACCACCCAAAATTTGAAACTCCACGCGCACAGCATTGACATCTGACGAGAACTACCAGTCTGCCTACGGCATAGTGCTTGCACTAAGTTTTGCCGTCATTGGCAGACTGGTGACGAGTCTACTTCCTCTGGTTCAGAGTTACTCCGGCAGCGGATTTGAATTTGGATTTGATCGCGGATTTGGATTTGATGCCTTTACGTGACGTCGTAAACAGGATGATCTAAAGGCATAAAATGCATTCTGGCTCCCTCAGTTGTGGACCAGTCATCCTCAGAAGTGGGGGAAATTGAACAGAAATATTTACATTCTTGGAATATGTAAAAATCTCGACGAAAAACGATAGATAATGAGTGAGATTCTGCGCCGAGCCCATCAGAACACTAAATTTTACTGCACTGCAGCTTTTACCAAGCCATTTTTCATGGGACCTGGGAGATACATTTGAAGGGAATGTAGAGCCCTCATGCACAAAATTTGGGGGGCAAAATCGGGGCAGAAAGACCACTGAACAAGTACATCAAGGTAGCCCGATGATTCAAGCTCCGCTCAATACATTGGAATCTCTGTGTGTCCCGTCCCGCCTCGATTTCGACAGGTGTTTCTTTGGGTTGAAGGCTTTAAAAAGATTTCGAATTACTCCCTCCAGTTCCCACGAGAAAATCTTCACTGAAAACTACAGTGAAACAAATTTTGTAGTCACTTTAGTGGCTTTCGGCCCTCGGAGCAGCACTTTAGTCAATATCCACCGGGTTTCTCTCAGGATTTCCCATATCTCAGACTCACATACCTGTCGGTTAAATTCCCGCCACCTCCGAAAACCATTGGACAAGAGATGAGTGAATGTAAAAGTATTTTGTGGTTCTAGATCACGTTGAAGTACGGCCATCAATCGTTCAGCACTCGTCACGTAAGGGCATCAAATCCAAATCCAAATCCGCTGCCGGAGTAAGTTAGTAACTCTCAGGTCTTCTCAATCGCCGGACTAAAAGCATTATTATTGGTAAGGTGGAATAACTGAATCAGTTCTGCGAATTTGCCCAGGGGCCGTCTTGAACTTATTGTTGACTGGGTTTCTCATACTGGAAACGACCTGTCGGCTGCCAGGTCCTTGATGGCCGTATCATGAAGCGAGTCACGACTTGCTCTTCATTTGGACAACAATGCACACGCACCGCGCTAACAGAAGTTCTCTCCTGAGTTCACGATTCGAGAATGTGCCCACATCAGCCTTTTGACATTTTAATTGCCGTACTTCGGCGTTTTCACACGTTGTCGTGTTGTCGATGAATTGTGTCGACGACGGTGAGCTCGACATTGAGCTTGAAATTTCGAGGGGCATACGGGATGGGATGCAGGGATGGAAGACTCCCTTGGGCGAGAAAGGATTTCAATTCTGACAAACCACGGAGCCGCGGCAACGTTGCACCATCACCGGCATTGCGGATTTTTAGTCCCACATTGCGGAGTTGGGACGTTGCGGCGTTGTGAGGCCGCATTGTGCCGTTTTGGCTGGGCGTTGCCGCGTTGTACAATGCGTGGCAATGCGACAATAAAAATGTCAAAAGTCTGATGCAGTGCCACATCGTCCGGGCTCCCGAAATAAACCATTCGTGGGTCCCCCTGCAGCTGTCGGGGTGTCGCGCTCTCCATGTATGTATCTCGTGTTGTGACTCGAGAGTGTGTCCCTCGCAATCCTGCACTCCCGTACTTTGGCACACGCGGCCAAAGAACCTGATCATCATTCACAGCGATAATATATATTCGGCTCCCCACGCGCGCTGGTAGCTAGGCAAGTTTACGCGATGATTGTCCAAGCTTGATTGATAGTTGCACAGACCGTGTCCAGGAATCCTGGATAGTCTCTCTTGACCAACTCTTTACCCTTATTCGCCCGAACGATGCCCATTCTTTTCATTCTTTTCATTCTTGCCATTCTTTTCAGCTTGACCTCGGCCTATGGTACGCCTCTCATTCGATGATATAGTCGAAAATGCAAGTAATGTCAAAGGAAGCATTTGCGCAGACGGTCACTCTCTACGGCATCTCTCAGGACGTGCTATCCCAGACTGCAACTGCCTTGGAGGGCTTTTCTATCTCAGCTGCGGGCACAAACTCAGAGGGGGAAACGACATACGTCGAGGTCGATGAAATTACATCTATGCTAGTCGTGGAGGCCAGTACTACTGTCACACTAGTCAGCGCCCCGACCACCTTGACAAGTGAGGCCGTCAGACTCTCACAGCGTGGCCCGTACTAACAGGGTGGTATCGGCAGGGACGTTTGTGGAAGGTGCTTCCGGCTGGCGCGATACCTTCCCGCTTGTTGGCGGGCCTAGCAATATTTTCGAAATCGATACATGCAAGTTCGACCCGCATGGCAGCGCCTCATGCGTAGTTTCAGTTTCGGGGGTCCCTGGTGACAATCTGTTCACATTTTCGGGAAGGTCAGCTTCCTGGTGATCTTTTGAGGACGCCAAACTCATGATAAGTAACCAGTGCCGTCCCGATTTACACCTTGACTGTGTCGACGCCATCGAATCCCACCGGGTCTACACCATCGCACACAGCCGCGATTGCGGGCGGCGTCGCGGGCGGCCTTGCTGTCCTCATCGCATGTATTTTTGCTGCGATGCTCATCTGGCGGCGGCGCGCTGCACGCGCTAAGTCGTCGGACATCTACGAGAAGGTCCGGGAGACACAGGCCAACGAGGGCAGAGATCCACCGGATGAGGAGAGCTCGATGGCAGCGGGGACTTCAATGGCGGCGGAGAATTCATTGGCGGCAGAGCTTCGCGCGCTCAGGGAACAGGTGCATCGCCTTGAGCAACACGCACTAGCCACCCCAGGCTCCGGCACAAGCAGATCCGCTGCAGACGAAGGCGTCTTCGCCTCGATGAAGCGCGAGCAGACGCGCGTGGTCATTGATGATCAGCTGAGGGCAGAGGACCAGTTGAGGTCAGAGCGGCCGCCCACGTACCTCGCGTCGTTGGGCGACTCTGGACCTGCGATGAATCATCAACTTCCTCTATCTGCCGGCCGCGCAATGGGGAATGGGTACGATGCGTCTGCGGTGGATGCAGACTCCCGAGATCCTGCGTCGCAGTGGCGCAAGGGCGACCCCAAGGTTGATGTTACGCGGTCAGTTGGACTGCCAGCAACGTGAGGGAAGGTTATGTCTGCCTGACTTGTATGTTTGCATCTGTATGAGAGGCGCGGAGATGCTTCCCGGGATGGTATCTCCGGTTTCCCGCGCTGGTATCTTCCGCTTAGCAGAGATGAGTCTACACTTTCGAACAATTTGGGAGCTTTACGAAAGTGTAGACAGATGAACTAACATTCATGTTATCGAATGCTTTGAGAGATACATGCTCACCGGACGCGAACTCGTTCATCGGCCCTATGCGAAATTGCGCTATGCGCATAAAGTACTCCCAATTGTCGTACATCCCTGAGTTCTGGAACACCTGTTCGTTCGTGATGTCGTCGATATGACTCAACTGGGATTACAGCTGAGAGAGGACAGTGTCGTATACGGTGGCCGCGGGTAGCAGATTGCATAACAGATGCCGCAGCACCGTCCCTTCGAGGTCTTCGACGCTGTTGCGAGCGACGCTGGCTCAAATGACTGCTTGAAGGAGTCCAGTCACTGCGTTCCGACCCTTCCTAGACTCAGCCTGAGTGTAGGAACCTAGAAGTGGCTACACCGATGATTGAGTCTAGGTGCCTAGAGCATAGTCTGTGGAGATCTGTCTAGCTCTGGCTAGATCAGTGTAGGTAGGTCTAGATCCAGGAGGGTCTGTGTAGGTCGCAACAGGTGCTCGTAGCCACCTACAAAAGGGGGGAAGGGACGCAGTTGCTCAGAATATTAGATGATGGAAATGTTCAACATTAAAACGCAAGTCTAGGTCTGTGTAGCTGAGTTTAGGGAACTAGCCTCACCTTCCATGAGCTACCCTCATCTACACTGACCTGAGTCTAGCCGCCTTTCACGGCACCCGTAAAGCCAGACGGACATTACGTGTAGTCGCCTAGATGGGGGGCTGTGTAGGGACCTACACCGACCTAACTCCATCTGGCACAACCTACAGCGCCTAGTCTCAGCTGAGTCTAGGACAGGTGGGAACGCAGTGAGTCGCGTTCGCGTCACCCATTGGCTGGTACCCTCCAGACACCGAGAACAGATACTCCAACCCGCCGAAGCAACACAGGAAGAACTTGTGCATGTCATGATTGATTGTGAAGTCGCTGACCGCACATATCATGACAATGTATGGTGTTGTAATACCGGCGGAAACGAGGGCAGGAAATATGTCCACGCCACCGGCTGCTTGCGAGCAATCGCCAGCGTTCAACAAAAATGCCGCGATGCCCTCGAAGAGAACAGGTATCTCCTTCGTTATCGCCCTTCGTCGGCTGGCGCTGAACCATTGGAGATATTTCAGAACGAGGTATGCCAATCCGCCGAATTCTTCCGAATCTGAACATCTTCTAGTTTCTGCGCCCACGTTTTATGCGTGGTATCTTGGCCTTGAGAGAGTAAGATATTTTTTCAAGCTATTCCTCTCCATCTTTGCCGTGTTGATCACAGCCCCGCAGAACTTGAACACGACTAGCGTCAGCCAAAAGTCGGCTCATTCGCACATTAGAGTATAGCATTGCCTGGATGTGTCGCGTAGTCGCCAAAGATAGACTCCAGTATAGGTTCCATTTACTAAGTGCTTGAAGTGCCAGAAAAGTTTCGGAAGCCTTTTTGAGCTGAAAAAGTTACTCCTCTGTCATCTGGGAGATGGAGGGAAAAATTAGACAGGCAGCTGTGCATGTTTAAAGTTGTTTCCAAAGTTATTCCGCCTGATGCCCACCTCAGTCAATTTCGCTTGGTCAGAAAGTTGGTTGTAATTGTCAGAATTGTCAGGTGAAACTTAGCAAAAAATTAAATAATTGATTGTCAGGCCCTGACTGACATTTAATTGTTAGTCAGCTGACAATACTAAGGCCCTCCGGGCACCCCTGGTACCTCTTGCTATACCAGAGAATAATTCCCAGATGTAAATATTATCATTAAAGCCAGATTCACAAAACCAGAGACTATTAGCTCAGGTTCACTTGGTCAACACGAAGCGCGTCAACCAAGCTTACACTGAGCCATGGATGGCAGGACACAGGATAATTTGGTTGCATAAAATATCATGTTCAGAGTACAAGCGAGATTCACGAAAGTCGAGATTGCATGGCCCTGGAAAACGCGGAGCGCACTGCATGTACTGAAAACTTCTTAATTTTCTGCAACCATGTGGTAACTATGGGCGTCAATGATGATTTACATTATGGATTTGAGACCTGGCTCCTTCAGTACATTCCTTAGTCAGTACTAGGAATCATATTCGGAGGAACTTAAAAACACTCAAAGATTCCCTCGGTCACCACTTGCGCGTGCGCCCAAGCGTCGACCAGCTCACATTGAGCCGACAGATGCTAGATTGACTTGAGAATTGTTCTTGATTTTATGGATATCGTTGAATCTTCATTGTTTGAGGATAATTTTTACAAATGATATCCACTAGCAAGATTGATGAGATTTTACTAAAGGGAGGAAAGTCACTTTTAGCAGGAATATCTTTAATGAATTAATCAACAGCTGTCCATGCTATGATTGTCGGGTCAATAAGTTCCTATTCGCACATACCGTTTGATCAATGGAGGTGCGCGCCCGCGAGGGCGCCGAGAGCGCTCTCGATTTTGATCATTATTCGGTCTTTTTATTTTAGTTTTTAACGGCTGGCAGGTGGGGCTGAAGACGACACAGCAGCAATTGTAGTAAGGCAAGAGGGAAGGGTGAGCGAAGATGGGCAAGTTGCAGGCGCCATACATCAGTTTCGTGGGGACAGACAGGGGACTGGGAGAGGTTTTTGAGATATTTATTTATTTATTTAATGGCATCAGGCCAGAAGGCTGAGAAAGGGTTTCTTGAGCGTACATTTAATTAATTTTGAGGTTTTGTTGTCAATAATGGGATCAGTGATGGTCGTGATTTGGAGATTTTACAATTCGCGTTTGAGACCTGGGTCCGCTACCAGTACCAGGAATCAAATTGGGGGTCAATGAAAATACATGGGCCCTCCGGGCACTTCTGGTACCTCTTCTCAGACCAGACTCTAAAACACCTGTTTTTACTTCTATCATGGAAGATATACTCAGGGTCATATTCCGAGGAACTTGAAGACAGCTCAAAGATTCCCTCGGTCGCCGCTTGCGCATGCGCGCAAGCGTCGACCAGCTCACATTGAGCCAGGGATATTGTACTTGAAGGATTTTATTTGGACCATTGAGCCCCGGATCTTGTGCTTGATGAGTATTTTCTCTACGCTGGACGCTGAGTTGACGGCTGTATTTTCATCCCTCCTGACTTTAAATGCAGTGATTATCCCATATTCAGAGGGAAGACAACAGATACACATGATTTGGAGATTGCGGCTCAAGGATTACAGGAGTGACCTTCAATATTCAACCATTTACATGGGTGTTGGTACATGATTGCCAGGCCCCAGCTGATTTTGAGAGGCTCATCTTTGTCCAACCCCATCACAGAAGTCGTTGCGACATGGTCCGATCCAAGTGGGATCTAACGGTGTGATTTGGAGCCAGGAGGGCAAAGTTTGCAAACACAAAGACTGGGCACCGACGGCGACAACAAGAGAACATTTATTTTAGAAACTCATAGGCAGAAAGGAGCGAAGAAAGGCTGCGAAACAATTGCTTTTTAAATATTATTTATTTACATAAATATTTATTTCGGTATGTCATAACTTTGTCTGATGGGGATTTTACATTACGGGTTTCAGACCTGGTTCCTAAGCCGGTACCAGGAATGACGCCACTGTGACGCCAGTGCCGCCAGTCCGATGCCCCTGACGCCCCTCACAAGAACATTGACACCCCCATGTCACGTCACACTCAACTGCCGCCCTTATAACCAAGCAGAAAAATGTTTTTGAGACACAATAATCCGTATGATATACATCCGGGCAAGACACTCTCTCAGTTTGTGTCTCTACAGTCATTCCATGGTCCTTGCATTTCCGTGGTCCTTGGATCAGTGCCAAAGGGCATAAAGGAGTTGTCCAGTAAATTACATAAGCAAGATTATATCCTCTAATCCAACATAGAACACTTCCAATAACATGAAAATTGCCAACCTCGGCATTGAAAGGGCATGGGAGCTCAGAACATTATTTTTTTTTGTGTGGGGAAATGATCTGTGGTCCTTGCATCACAATAATTACAAAATTATGAATGACTAGCAGTAACCCGTGCTTCGCTACGGTGGGAATAGTAAATCTAATATTTCACTTCTCCTGCTTGAAAAGGTTTGAAACTGCTACCCCTCAACCTCTGGTTGACTAGTCGTGGCCTAAGTAGTAGCCTGTGACAACTATTTTAATACCCTTTTAATTCACAGGTGAGCACAGAACACGCCAGGATTATTCAATGGAACGGTACATTACAGTATTTGCTATTGTCTCTTCATACCTGGTTTGTGTCTGGACTGCCAGGTGATTATTCTGCCGTGGCGTGCTGCACATATAGGACGATCCCTGGGAATTCACAGATTCGGCCCAGAGCCGAACTGAGTACAAAATTTTGAATACAAAAGTGTTACATCCATCTTCCCGGTGACTCTGATTGTGGGTATTGGACATTCATGAACACTACGTGGTCTTTTTTGTGGCGGAATCGTCGACATCCGATATTTTGTGGCCAGATAGCATATCCTGACTTCTATTTTGTTAGTCTGGTTTGGACCTAGCACCAGCATGGTCCTCGGAAATTGTGCCGGTCCTGCAGTCTGTCAAAACCCAGCTATTTTGGGAAGCTTTTAGTCCATTCATGCTGACATGCTCCCAGCCTTAATCTCACAAGTGAGATGATTCGCTTATGCCCGAGGTTATTTACACTGCCAGAGTGTGTTTATATTTGATCTTTTGGAAGTAATCGCACTTCAAGAACCAAGTTTCAACATCTGAACAGTTCAAAAATAGCAATGCAACAGTTGAGTGGAGATTCGAACGGCTTTCAGTGGAGCGTTGGAGCAAGTGACATCATTTGGCAGCTCTCGGAGCTCGGGTTACCTCGGATCAAGTTTGACTCGAGTCAAAGGTGTTCAATTGTAATATAGATAGATATCCTAGAGGTCTACCCAGAGTATCTATCTAGCTTTTAGTTTCTGCATTTTTGTCCATAATTGGTCTCAAAATGGTGCAAACAAAATGTTGATGCAAGGACAATGGAATGACTGTAATGAGATATTCAAAAAATAGTCAGTGATCAGGATGCACAGAGGCCAGCCCAACTGCTGCATTGGACGACTTGTATGTCCACAGCTGTATGTCTACAGTATTCTCAAATAATCAATGACATGTAAATAAGATCTCGGAGCATTATTTCATCCAGGTCCTTGGGATAAATTGTTGTTTCCTCAGTGTTTCCTATTTTCTCCAATCAATGGCCTTTTGATTGTGCATCCCGCGTGCACTGAATGCCACTGCGATGGGACAATGATTTTTCAGGTGGTAGATGAGTGGCCCTATGCTTGAATGATGGCTGCGCCCCCAAAAATGGAGAAACATTTACCGAGTGACGTCCCATTGACGCCCCCAGCGTCAAGGGCGTCACGTGGCGTCAATTTCGCTTTGAAAACCCGTTTACGGGACCTATGTATGCGGGATGTTCCGCACCGTGACCGTGCTGTACCAAGGTGCGCTAAACTCAGTGCCGGTGCGGGTCCGCAACTGTATTTACGTCGACCTGTCAAAATACGGGACGGTTCGATCCCTACCCTTGATGCGGGGTGTCGTCTCTAAGCTGTGTCGCTGTTGAACTTGACAAATGAATTTTACCTGTCACACCGGACACGTTGACCGGCGTGGGTATGACATTTGCTTCCGAAAGTTCATAACATCTATTCAGGGACATCCTCCAAGATTTCGGATTTTCTCTGTGGTGACGACTTGGCTCTGCGCAAAGTATTCTTCCAACACGATTGCAACATGTTTTATCCAGCAGTATCGATGCTTTGCCAGCATATTTCATCATCACAATGGCATGTCAGGGACATACCTGACAGCCGAACATGCCACGAGGCTAGTCGGCGTACAGCCCCTATTTGTGCCTTGCGGACCTTCCGGCTATCTGCTGTTCATTTGTATAAAATATCGCCGCAAACCATTGTGATGTCCCCAGCTTCGCCCAGAATGCGGTCCTTCACTTCTCTTGCTACCGCATCGATGCTCCTTTCCGGATTCTACGTATCCCAGGCTTGGGCATCCATTACTCCAGACATGAGTCCCCGTGCATGCGGTACCCTTGGGAGTTTATTCTGTACTTCGGGCTCGTGCTGCGCCGGCCTTTATTGTACCGCTCAGAGTGCAAGTTGTACCACTGGTACATATTTCATTGTTACTCGATTTTCTGACGTTCTATTTAGGTTTGCGTCTCGTGCAGGATCAGCGGAGCCTTCTGCGACGATGCTAACGTCCCCTGTTGTTCGACCGGCGGAACAAACGGAGGACCGCTCTATTGCGCGTCGACCTCGGTAGTGAAATAATCACGTCACATCGATCTGCTCGCTGATTTTCAACCAACAGGTATGCAGGTCTTGCATCCAATTTGGTGCCTTTTGCGATGCTAAAGTACCCTGTTGCTCCACTGGAGGAACCAATGGTGGTCCACTCTATTGCGCATCTACTGGAGTGAGGTTCCTTATGTTTCTCATGCAGACGTCGACTAATAATCTCAAATTAAGGTCTGCAGGGGGTGCGTAACCAGTGGAACTTTCTGTGATCCGAAGGTGCCCTGCTGCAGTGGTACCTGCAAGTCAAATGGAGTGAGTAACTTCTTCATGTCAGTGTGTAAGTCGTGCTGACCGACCTTGCGCAGATCTGCGTGTGAAGGAACCACCGCACGTTAGGTCCTGAGGTACATTTAATAGTAGTGGCTCCGCTAGGAGTATTAAGCATATTTCAGTGCACTAAACGGAAGAGTTCTCGATCTTTCATGAAAACAAAATTGTCGTCTGACTCATGCAGATTACCATTCAGTGAATGTAATTGCAGCTTGTTTCAATTGTTTCGCAGAGAGGTCGTGGAGAAGTAAATACCAACTTCCAAAGGGTCCTCGCCCAGGAAATTGTTCCACGAACTTCCAGGAAGCGTAGTGCTGGGAAGGTTCAGGTAGGTGCTGAACTTCAACCTGCGTTTAGGTTCGGTTTTGCGCTCGAATGCGTTCGAACCAAAGAAGCTTCGGGCTTCTCGGCAATGTAAAACCTTGTCTAAAATGACAGAGGGTGCATTCTTTCAACGAATTCAATAGGTTAAACAGCTGTTGAGATCCATTATAATGCTTCATGGGAGTATATAGAGCAAAATATGCTCACTGAAATACTGTGATAGGCTCTGATGCTACACGTAGTCATCAAGATCTATGCCAAACTTTTGTAAAAAGACATCATCAACAGTTGAAGAGGTAAGCAGAAGCTCCCGTTGTGAATTTTGGACCAAAACATAGGGTCAGAAACCCCAGAAAACCGTCCAGAATTGACCTGATGGTTCAATTTCAGGCTCGGTGTTCGAACGCGCCCCTCATCATCCGAACGCTGAACCTGAACCCCGCGTTCGGTTCAGAAAGGTGGCGAACGTTGAACCTGAACTCCGCGTTCAGTTCGGTCCGGTTCAAGTTCGAAGAACGAACCGATTCCTGAACCGGACCCTCCCACCACTATGGAAGCGGCCCGAGTCGGACAGAATGTACGAGTCCACAATGAGGCGGATGGTAGTTTGAAGGGTCCGGCCCGGTGTTTCTGATTGCATCCTAGGCTCGTTACCAGCCTACGAGTAGCAACAACGTGGCGAGCACGTTGCCGTAGGCAGGCTGGTACAACTCGGGACAAACAAAAGGGCTGAGGCTAAAGTTGGTTTTTCTTTTCTTCTACACTCAAGTGTACAGCCACCAGTCTGCCCACAGAACTGAGCCAAGATAAATAGGGAAAGTCCGATGGCATCACAGTCGGTTTCAGAACTCATGCTTCAATGTTTGACAGCGAAGGAGAAGGAGTGGAGTTACAGCAACATGGACAGGAGGAATATGAAAGACGGATAGTCTGGCCATTGGACTACGCAGTCTAAGGCTCCAACCATTTAGTTTTTGTTTGTGGACCCGGGCAAAACAAACGGAAACGGTATATAAACAGTTTAAAACCGTTTTAAACAGTTTATAAACGATATTTTCCAGGGCAGTTTACTCGCACCTGTTTGTGGTGGTCAAATCAAGTAAGTTGGCCATCCAGAACATGCATACAAGAGATTGATCGGTGGATGTCGGCCCCGACGTGTACCAAGCAGTTTGTGAAGGCGGGATAAGGGCTGAATCCAGGCGCGTCGTTTGCCGAGAACGCTGACTGCCATCAAAACGCGTACTAATTTGGAAGGTCCCACCTGTCAGTGAGCGGGTCTGTCCTCTAGGACCATGTGCGGGTTTCGAACACACTAATGGACCAGGCTAGCACAAATTTTTGAATCAGAACTTGACCTCCAAGCGGTGGTAAGTGGTTGATTTTTTGACAACTGTTTAAACCGTTTACAAACTGTTTGTAAACTGTTTGCTACCCCGGGCAAACTGAACGGAAATAAAAACGGTCAAAACCGTTTGAAAACGTTTACAAGCGGAAATGGTTGGAGCCTTAACGCAGTCCTTAGTTTGAAGGCTATATGATCTGTATGATTCGTGAATATTTTGAGTTTTTCGTTGCGCGGTTAGATTGAAAGAACCTCGTTTGCGATCGATTTTTTAAATCTGATACAACGGCTGAGGATAATAAATAGCTCAGGTAGGACCCCTTTCGGAACATGCTGAGTTGTAGCGAAGTAGTAGACTGTACACAGTTTTTTTATCAACTCTTCGCTGCCTTGTGCCATTCCTCTTCAAGCTCTTTGCCATTTAAGTTCACGGGTTTCGCGCCTGTGATACAGTTGAGCGACACCACAAGGAATACGAAGTGAGCGTAGACCCACCGAGTCCAACAAAATACATCCTCGCCCACTCAGCAGTCTCGTTCCTCCAGCAGTGCATTGTCCCTCGCTGAATAACGGTATCTCCCGCATTCAACGTCACCCGCTCGCCATCCTCCAGCTCGAGCACAACGGACCCTTTGGCGACGATCCCGTAATCGAGCGACACAGTGCGATGAAGTGGCTGGGGAATATATTTGAGTTAGCCTGCCCTGAATACAGAACACGGCAAGTGAAACGATACAAACAGAAAACGAGCCCGGCGCGAATTCAAACGCTCTGAACGTCGACCCGTCGGCGCTAAGAATCTCCGGGTGGTCCGCGATCTCGTCTACCCATTTCCCTTGCGTGATTTCCGAATCGATTGAGGCCGGTGCACTCCCGGTGTAGTAGAGATCGAATTTCGGATTGACGCTGTCGGGGGACCAAGACGTCGGGGGCTGGATGGTGTCGGCAAGGACCGTCGATTTTCCCGTTGGGGTGTGGCCGGTGACGACGCGTCGGACGTCGGGGAAGGGACATTTAGTGGGGGTGGGGGACGACATGATGGTAGAGGACAAGAGTGGGGACGCGTCACCTCATCTGCTTGCGTAAGCTTGTCTCGTGAGCAGTTGAAATCAGAGTCGTTCAAAATCACCATAAAATAAAATAACTCCAATGCTATAGCCCTAACTATTTGTGTGGTTCATTTGGGTAAGGCTGGGCAAAAATGATGTCCAGAATAAGAATCAGTCCAATAACGGTGCAAAAAATGAAAGTAGAACCCCGGCCCAATACGACAACCCGTTCCCGTGGGCGGATCCTTGGCCATTTGTGAGTCTAGCATGGACTCTTCCCCATCTTGGTCTCCATGTTCCTCACTCGTGATTGAGTCAAGCTCTTACGCCCGGTACGTGCTGTCATTTGAAAGCTCGCGCACAAGCACGGTGTATTCAAACTAGTCTACTAGTCAACTAATACCACTACTTGCAGATGTCGACTCGACGTCCCGCGTGCACTGTGCGATATTTCCGCGAGAGGGTAGTGCTGCACGGGAGTATGGCAGACGCCGAGTCGCTCTGCACATCCAAAGCAAAGCGCACGCCGACTGTGGCCAGATGTCACACAGCGCGGGATTCCGGAACATGACGCAGCCGCGCTGGGCATCTTCGCCGCGCCCAGCAGCGGCGTGTTCGACCATCCGCAGGAGTTGGATTTGCATAAACGGCGAGTAGTGAGTCGGAGGTGGAATCTCACGGGGCAGAGTAGGGAGTCGACTGGGAAGAAGAAAAAAAGGAGTTAGCGAGTAGGAAAGTCGGAGGGAATTTAAAGTGGGTGCGCAGCTCATGAAAAGGCGGGATGTGGTCAGGAGGCGCGGCGGTAGGTGTACTCCGGAGGCAGGAAGTAATGAGTACGAAGGGCAGTACATAGAGGGAGGCGCAGGCGACGTATGGTATGCAGTGCGCGGTTCGAGGACGTCTGTGCCGCATCGAGATGTTGTCGGCGTGAGTATGCGCGAGGAATGCGACCGTAGGCTGGGAAAGGGGGCATGAGAAATTTAGTACTTCCAAGGAAGCACCGCTGGCTCGTATACGTCCCCGCACGCATCTCCGACTGCCTCACTGCACTGTCGCCGGTTGTCCTTCAACGCGACCGCCGAAGTCCAACCAACTTGGGTGTGCACACAAGAGACATCGAGCTGCTGAGCTGGTAGGGAAGTCAGTAAAGTGCCAAGGAAACAAATCCTGAATCGAAATGGTACCTCACGCTGCTGAACGCGTTTAAATCTGAGCGGTCCCGGGATGTAGAATTTGTGCGTCGGCTTGGACGCTGAGGATGGGTCGTCGGCGTCTAACGATGCATTGGCAGGTGGAAAGACCCTAGGATGTACGGGACGACGGGTGGGCAAGCAGCGCAGAGAGCAGAGACCTGGAGTATACCACCCAAAGGGATTGGAAGCGCATATAAGAAAGTGGAAATGAGCCAAGGCGGAGGATACGTACTTAGTTGGTCAGCGCGCACGTAGACATCCCGCGCATTGGCCCCGTTAACTTCTTGTGGAGTCGGTAATACTGCGCTGAGGAAGACTCAACGGGGCTAGGCAAGTGAGTGAGTACATGAGAAGTGACGTGGCGTTGGTATACTCTGATCGGCATTATCGCGCCGCTGTCACCGAGATGGCTGTGGAACGCGTCTTAGAGAGGGTTAGTAGGCGATGCAGGGGACGAGGTAGTCGAGTACATTGAGTGTGCGTCCTTTGGTGCGGCGTCCAGTTCGATTGGAAATTCGGGAAGGTGCAGGCGCAAGTGGTCCGGTCGTGTGAGCCCGGATGAAACATGTAAAGATACAATGAATACCTCACCCGCAGTTGCAAACTGCCCACTGCACGTAACGATATTGCGCGAACCTGCGCATGTAGCGGGCACCTCCACCCAAGGCATGATTGTGGAAGTTGGTGTTCGAAGGACGCTTCTGTACTGGTAAATGTGGAGGGATCTGGGATGGATGGAAGCGGGATTGAAAGTGGTTGATTGGATTTTGAGGAATGAAAGAACGCAAAAGGAGAAGGAAGGGTCAACGTCAGTACGTCAGGAATCGCAGCTGGCTCCGAAACGAAGACATCGAGTACAAACTTTTGCGGCGCGATGAAGCCTGGCGACAAATCAAAGACGTTGCAGAAAAAATGTGTTAGCAATTTTTACGAATTCCAGGTTAGGTCACAGAGAGCGAGCGGTAAAGGCAACGGGCCGCAAGGAACCGAGCACCTCGTCGACTCATTCAGAGTTTTAATCCTGTCGGCTTGCAAGGAGGCAGGCGTAAGTGGCTGGAGGGGATGCGCGCTCGTCGAGGGACAGATATGGAATCTATAGGCGGTGAAGGTCAACGCATCAAGGGTACGCTGGCGCCCAAAGAATGCTCGATCCCGTGACAGCAGCCGATACACGGACGACTCACGAGGCGCAAGTCCGCAGCGGGTCGGAGAACCGGATACAAATGTGCACGTTATTCATGTTGCATGAGAAGACGATGTGAAATCGAAGTGCATGACCCAACGAAATCCAGTCCCGCGTCGATTGGAGGTTAGTGCTTCTCTATGACCGGGATTTCCGATTGGCACCAAAAAACCCACGTCGACCGCAATCAACCCACCGAAAGCGAGCTCGAGGACAAGGCAGTGGCGCACGTTACAACGAAGAAACCCAATTACTTGCGGGAGACGCGCGTTGGAAGCGATTTTCATGTGTCGTAGTAACGGTGGTCGTAAGGAAGGAAGAGGAGCGGGCGCCTAATCCAGCTGACATCATTTGATCGATGGGTGCTTAGTCACTCGCTCAGGCCCTTGCGCCACCACCTGCCTCTACTGCTTTTCGCCGCACTGACGCTCCGAGAACTCGCCCATGACCGCGTCCACGTCTCTCGAGTCTGGACGTCGACAATCGCATTGCGCACTCGTACGAATGGCCTCTGAAGATAAAAGTGTACTGTAGTATTTCGTTCAATTCGTAAGGCCATTTGGGGTGTGACATCGCTTACGAACCGGACCTTTCGTATGACATCCTGGGACATGTGTGACTTACGAAAATTTTCGTTTTTTACCCCCCTTTTTGGCCCAAATTTGGGCAAATTTCGAGTGACTTCACTGGGACCTTTCGTTCAGAGCCCTTGTGACGCTGTGACTTACGAAAATTTTCGTAGATTTTTGGGCGTGTGACATGTGACCATACGAATTGAACGAAATACTACAGTACTCTGGCTCGCGAGATCTCGTCCTCGTCCCTCGTCGCTCGCCCCTCCCTTGTTGTCTGCTCCAAGTTTGCGCCCCGAATTCTGCAATGTCCTCCTCTTACTGTCTCCCTCCCGCTCCTGCGTGCCCGCCTGAGACCCCCTTGTGTCCAAGTCTACACGACGCCTTAACGCCCAACTCACGCGCCAACAGGGAACACCGCCACTAACAACTTTCGAGTTCGATCTATCCGCGCCGACGTCATCGCACCCAAGTAAAATAAAAAACGGCGCAAACATGGCCCAACACCTCAAATCTATAAGCCCAGCGCGTTCTTGAGTGGGTTCCCCAGCAACCATGTCCGACGTAGCTAGAGTTGATTCAAGCCGTAAATCGGACTGTCCGATTTACGATCTGCCTATGCAGAGAACTGGAAAAAAAAACGAATATTTGACGAATATGCGCAATGGTAATTATGCCCGACATAATTGGCTCAAAATCGTACAGCGGACTGTCTGATTTACGTCACGGCGACGTTTGACTCTATTTGACTGCCGTGAGCATCCTGCAACTTGTTCAGTCACCTTACGCCCCTGCAGTCAGTACCAGAAAAGTACGCGATATCTCTTTCTGCCAGCTTTATATATCTGGGATGCCTTAACACCTTGACATGCCCCTTTGTCTTCCGCCCACCATTTTCATGACGGTTTGGACGGCTCATTCTTAAAGCGGGTTCTGCGCTGAATATTTTGATTTAAGAGCTGATATCTTCAGAAATAGTTCTCAGCAATTACCGCGATTCACATTTCTCCACGGTATATGTCTGGGGTTATTTTGTATGTCAATGACACACTACAGACTGACACACGTTTACGTTCACCATCATCTCCCCTCAGACAGACGAATTCAGCGTACTGACGATCAAAACACCTTTGGGTCACTGTTTTTCTGACACAATCAGAGACCTGCGTAAGCCGCTGGAAAGTGAGCGGAAAAGCAAAGCAGTGTAGGTTCGCAAGAGTCCGATGACCTACCTTCTCGGGTCCAGAAAACAAGGGGCGGGCAGGGAACGGACGGTGCAGATGCGCTGAAGGTGTGACATGATCGCCTGTGTCGTTCCCGTCGGGGTCCGGCCGTCACTACAGGGACCTCGCGATTGGTACAAAAAGCAGTGCAACTCACAATTAGATCAGTTTATAACGAAAAATAAGTACCTGCAGATTTATTCGAGTTGCTCAGTCCCCAAGTACTAATCAAACCCGAGAGCACAGAATGAAAGATACTAGATTGAACGTAATGTCATTGAATCGTGAACACAAATTACAGCTCTTTGCGGAACTTAGGGCGCGGATCAATTTTTTTCAAAAAATGATGATTTCAGCATAACACTCATAACTCCCTCAAATCTTGGTCTTTTCTCCTGATTCCAATACCATTGTACTTGTATGGGATACCCGCACCTGCATGCACCCGTGGATATAGAATGATTATATAATCTGTACCAAATATGGTAAGTCACCAATTTGCACGTATATCGCCTCCCGTACAAACACAAACAGTCTAGGCATCATGATATCCTCGCATATGTCTAACAATATATATATCCAGCTGCAGGCATGTTTTGACTTTCAATATCAGAGCCCTGTATGGTCCTGGATATGACCCAGTATATGTAGGCCAATGGTATAGCATAATTACAGCACATGGATGCAAAACAGGGATCCCTGCGCCTATTTACCATACATACGATGTTTATTGCGAGATGTTCAATCCTATAGTTACCTAGGGCATGTACAGGAGGTGATATACACAAATTGATCCTAATTTCCATATTGGGTGCAGATTATATAATCATCCTATATCCACGGGTGTATGCAGGTGCGGGCATCCCATACAAGTACAATGGTATTGGAATCAGGAGAAAAGACCAAGATTTGAGGGAGTTATGAGTGTTATGCTGAAATCATCATTTTTTGAAAAAAATTGATCCGCGCCCTAAGTTCCGCAAAGAGCTGTAAGGAGTTTTAACACTCACCAATTGCCAATTGAACCCGAGCGCAAATACTAGGATGAACACGACATCAGAAATTTGGCGAACCTGAGAGAGCAGAACAAACGACACGTACTGGGATAAATGCAACATCAGTAAGTTCAAGAAATAGACCGGCTTGACCCTACGGCCTCTCATAAAACCAAGAACACAGCATCGGATCATTGAATCGTCCCGAGGATCCTGCCTGGCCACTTACTTGTTTTCCATTTCGCTTCGTTCGGCACGCATGGTAGGTTGCAACACCGGTGCGAGGCGCGCGGCAAAAAATGAGAAAGGTACGTCAAAGAAAATGAAAAAAAAACCACCCCGTTGCACAGCACAGCGCCTCAAGCTGTTCGGAAATCAGGGGGAGAAAATACATCATACACTCACCCCTCCATTGCGTATTTCGATGACACTGGCGGCTCGCGGACTCCTTACGCGCTAGGAGAGGTGTTGATAGTAGTTATAGAGAAAGCTGGGAATGATTCAGAAGGAAGCTGGGCGGACGATGCAAAGGAGCGAAGCGATACGGGGGGAGATAATGGGAGTGAGAATGAAAGCAAGAGGCCGCAGGAGACATCTTCCTTTAGAACGGTTTCTGAGCGGCTGATCGGCGAGGTCGAGGGCGTCCATTTCCTTGGACCGAAGCCAATTTCTGATGGCAGGAGAACCCCGAACATAAAATATGCAATGGGATACAAGTATGGAAGTCTCCGGCAGAGAGTGGGAAAAATGGAAGACTGCAAACAGGCACGAAGTATGTCCAGAAGTAAATGCAGCCTCGAGGCGACCAAGATAATGGAACGAACGAAGCTGTTGGTGCCGGGAAGTCGGGAACAAAGATGCAAATTAGGAAGTAGGCAAATAGGTGCATACGAAATCAGTTAAGATATGAGTAATAGAACCTAATAGAACGTGCCGGAATCGCACTCGGCACAACTAGACTATCCGTCCCATCAGACATAATCTTGCAACCAGTACAGTGCCTGTTTCCGGACCCGAGTTACCCCGGACAGCCATACTGACCACTACATCTGCCCTCCTGATGAGGTCTACAGAGCTTAGCATTTCTTTTTGCCAAGTGTGGGGTTTGAACCACTGACGTTCCATCAAGGTGTAGGGTTAACATTAATATTGCTGCTTTCCATGCACTAACCCGGGGTTCAATTCGTTCCGGAACCAGGATGTAGCGGCCCGGTCACCCGTTACAGCGGTCAATGTGGCTGTCTGGGGTAACTCGGGTCCAGAAACAGGCACTGTACTGGTTGTAAGATTATGTCTGATGGGACAGATAGTCCAACGGTTGTGCCGAGTGCGATTCCGGCACGTCCCATTTTACATAATCCTCACATTTGGTGGACTTCAGGAGGAGGATGCATTCAGTAGTTTGAACCCCACACTCAGGCTGAGCTCCGTAGACCTCATCAGGAGGGCAGATGTAACAGCCCAGTCCCCGTTACAGTGGTCAGCAGCTGTCTGAGGTAACTCGGGTCCAGGAACAGGCACTCTACTGGTTGTAAAATTATGTCTGATGGGACTGATAGTCTAACGATTGAGCCGGGTGCGATTCCGCCTCCTCCCATTCAATCCTTACAGGATGTGAAGATGGGATGAGCCAGATCATCGATAGTGTACTGAGACATATAAAGGGGCAAATTCTTTCAGGAGCCCCTAAGACACGATCTAAGCCAAACAAGCTTGTGAATATAAGTCCATAAGCTTGCTGCCTTCTTGGTCTCATTCTCCCATATCATCATGTCTCAGGCCCCTCTACAAGTACTACTCATTCTACCCTTGCTCGCAACGTCTAACCTTTTCACAGAAAGTCCTTGTTACCGGCGGTGCAGGCTACATCGGTTACTCCATTTCCTGTTCGGCATCCTTCCTTCAACTGATGATGTTTGGCAGGCTCGCACGTAATATACGCCTTGCAGAAAACCAGACGCTACAAGGTCATCTCTCTCGACAATGGCCACAACTCGCACCCCAAAGCACTTGCGAGGGTATCTGCACTATCTCGAAGCGAGCTGCCTGAGGATGCATCTGAACGCGACATAGAAACGACTGAGATCGAGAGCCACGCGTGCGATCTCACGCGGCGGGACGAGATTCGCGCTGTGTTCGAAAGGTATGGTAAGGGAGGGATATGGGGAGTCATACATATTGCGGTGCGTCCAGTTTACTATCGCGGGGGATCCGTGGCCTTATTTCTGTACAAGGCATACAAAGCTGTTGGTGAATCGGTGGAAATCCCGCTCACATATTATGAGAACAACGTTACCGCCACGCTATACCTTCTGCAGACCATGCAGGAGTTCGACTGCACGAGGGTAGTGTACTCTTCCTCGGAGACCGTCTATGGCATTCCGCCAACTATTCCCATCCCCGAAACAACGCGGCTGAAGGCCCACAGCCCGTATGGGAAGACCAAGGTCATGTCTGAGACGATTCTCGACGACCTTTGCCATGGCATGTCCAAGACTTCTTTTCTCCCAAAAAAAAAAATATCTGATCGCCGCGACAGCTGATCCGAAATGGTCGGCGATCTCACTGAGATACTTCAAGTAATTATATTTTTCCTTGGACCTCTATTGGTTTCTAACTGCGTTGCAGTCCTGCCGGTGCACACCCTTCAGGTCAGATTGGGGAAGATCCCAAAAGACGCCCAGGCAATCTCTTGCCTCTACTCGCCCACATGGCAGTAGGACGCGTCGACGCGACGACCCTGAAGGTTTTTGGCAACGATTATCCCACTCCGTGTGTTCTTTACAACGAGGGCAAAATACTTTTGACTGACTTCATACAGCGACGGGACTTGTGTGCGGGATTACCTCCACATCCTCGATTTGGCTGCCGGACATCTGTTGGCGCTGGAGGCTCTGACTCCCAACAGCAAAGTATTCGACAGTACTCCGGACGCCCGCTACAAGGCGTATAACCTAGGCCGAGGCAAAGGCATTAGCGTGCTCGAGATCATCGAAGCCATGCGCAAGGCAACGGGCTTCGACTTCAAGTACGAGATCACCGGACGGCGGTAAGCGTTCCAAAATGTCCCTCATTGACACACCTCGCTCATTAATGCACTGAGCCGTGGCGACGTGCCCAATCTCACTGCGGATCCCGCGCTCGCGGAGAAAGAGCTCGGATTTAAGGCAAACCAAGATCTCGCCATTATGTGCCGCGACCTGTGGAACTTCCAGTCGAAAAACCCCGAGGGATACGGAAAGCTACAGTAGGGGCGCTCATGATACAGCGGATAGATTGGATGGACACTGGCTGTGTTATAGTGCTATCGGCTCCACGCTTTGCTATGGGCAATTGAATACTGTTCATAATTATTGCACTTTTACACCAGTGTCACAAAAACACACCGGTGAGGGCCAATAATAATTATAATAAACAGGTTCCATGCAAGTCCCCGTCGTGATGCAATCAAAATATACGCAGGTCCTTGTCACCAAGAAAAATTCACATTCTCAGATCTAAGAATAAATAATTACACACCCTGAAGTGCAACACCAAAAAATTCAACCCCCTCTTGCCTACATAGAGATATCACCCGCTGAAGATTATTATGGATATATCTAGTTTATTTGTATGTGACATCTTTGTTCCGGAACGTGGACAAGTCTGGTGACTGCACCATCCTGTCTGGATATGCCATCTCTGAAGTTCCAGACTCTCACGTACAAGGCGTCGGTTTCCCAAAGACCAGAAAATGCCCAAGGTAGGGTATGTCCCGATTGTCTACAGACGAACGGAGAGACAAGGTTGTCTGAAACAAAAGGTTCGCAGCTTGAGCCCAAGACCATCGCCGGGAGTAAGTATAGTGCAGCATCGAGTCGCTTGATCTTCGTGGTATGTGTAGCACAGCATGACACGTGTCTGCATTCAAATGCTGTAGGATGGTTCCTTGACTTCGAATCCAGAATGAATGCTCGAAAGTAGATGGCTTGACATGCTAAACAAGAGCATGAGGCTGTTCTCTCACAGTGTTCACTGTTCAGTGTGACAGTGATTCAACATCTATTCGTGATTCACCGATCAGGCGTACTTGTATCGGTTGAAACAGATTCGGGAATGATTTAGTTTGGAGCCAATCGGGTCTGGGAGCCTGGCGGGATTATCTTCGTTGAATAACCTTGCTTCTCTGGATGTTACCTCAATCCTAAATTTTTCTAGCCAAAGCCGGCCACATTCTTCAACAACAAATTTCATAAGAAGCCTCAGAATCGCGTGATTCGGGGATAAAATGTGTGCCAGAGACTGCGGGGATGGGACAGCAACCAGAATAAGCTTGAATTGCTCCGAGCTTGTAACGGCCTTCAATGGAAAATAAGGAAGGTGGATGAATGCGAACTAAGACCGAAAGATGTTTTGCGTGCGGCTTGAAACCCAGTGCCCATGCAAAATTGGCTGCATGTTGAGAAGTCTTCGGGAAAGTGACAAACAAGAAAAAGTTTTTAATGTGCACGTTATTTATGTTGCAGAGGAAGACGATGTGAAATCGAAGTACATAACGCAACGAAATCCAGTCCCGCGTCGATTGGAGGTTTAGTGCATCTCTGTGACCGGGATTGGCACCAAAAATCCGCTTTGACCGCAATCAACCCCAGCGAAAGCGAGCTCGAGGACGCGGCAGTGGCGGATGTTGCAACGTAGAATCTCAATTACGCGGGAGAAAAGCGATTTTCATGTCGTCGTCAAGAAGAGGAGCGGGCGCCTAATCCAGCTGACATCATTTGATCGATGGGTGCCGTCAATTGAATGACGGGTCAGTGAATCTCTGACTGACCCCGACAACACTGCCAAGACTGGCGTCTGCCGGATCGGAGCGGATCGAAGGCCCGCGTGGCACAGCCATCATGATCTTGATACGTGTGCTTCTTGACCACAACTCACGCCAACGACTTGCGGCTCTCGAGGCTTGTGTAAACTACCGCTGGAAGATGAAAAGGCTCTTCAAACGATCCAAGTCTATCTCCAAGACTCCTATTACCTCCACTGCCGCAGTGCCTACTAGCAGTACCCAACTCGCCGCTTCTCCCGGCAATGGACTCACAAGCTCTTCGCCAAATCCTTATTTCGCGGCTTTGCCTGACATCACATCCGAGGAGAAACCAATAGCTTGGAAAGCATTCACTTCTGCATTGCTCTTTCTAAACGAAATCTCGGACGTTTTTCCACCCTTGAAAGCAGCGGTCTCCGGCCTACTCTTCTGCATTGATAAATACAAGGTATCTGAATTCAGCATCGATGCTTGGCTTGGCTCCTGACTTATGGGTTTCTCACAGAATCTTGTCGGGAGTCGGGATGAATTTGCTCTCATGGCCCGAAGAATAGAAACCTTGTCAAACGTTATCAGGAAATACCGCGGCGTAGCAATCTCTCTTAGCATTCAGAATCGCATCGATGGAATGGTTCGGTATGCTCAAGGACTAGCTTGAAGTGAATAATTGATTCATTGAATATCAGAGCCATCGAACAGCAACGGCATCTCCTCGAGACCAAGATACCGATCGGACCTGGTCGAATACTCGATGATTCTGGTGCTCGTGAGGTTCTAGATGCTCTTAGAACGATCTCTTTCCTGGTTGACGTATTCGAGGTGAGTGCCAGTAGATCTCCCAAGTCTGGAAGAAGATCATCCGTTTAGATCGAAACCGCGTTAAACACGGAGGCGCAGATCGAGATAACACACACGGTGAGTGCTGAGCGTTTCCATGAATAACATTTTGTTCAATCACTGAGTGGTTGCCCAGCATGTCCAGGCCCTGCACCATAGACGTGAGAAGTTTCGCTACCGAAATCCTCCTGATAAATCTCACTGGTCATCTAGATGTCCTGCAAAGTCTTCGGCCCGTTGCAGAGTCTCGCTACGACAGCGTACGCGGTGGATGCATTGAAGGTACCCGCGTAGGAATCCTCGCACAACTCTTGGCCTGGGCCACCGATCCCGACAGCCAGCCCGTCTACTGGATGAGCGGCATGGCGGGCGCTGGAAAGACCTCGATCGCGCGCAGCTTTGCCTCTCTTCTGGCCTCGCAGCGCGTCAATCGGCTCGGGGGCAGCTTCTTTTGCTCCCGAGCTTCTGTCTCTCGCAGCCAGGTTCATCGCATCTTCCCAACGCTCGTGCATCACCTCGCTCGAAGGGATCAGAGTTACAGTGATTCTGTGGTCAAGATTCTTGAGGCAGACCATGAAGAGTCTGTGCTGTCGTGGCCACTGAAGATGCAATTCTTGAAGCTCATCGTAGGACCATCCACCGACGTATCTATCATTGAAGGCCCCTTGGTCTTCGTCATCGATGCCCTCGACGAGTGTTCTGATGCACGCTCCGTCCGAGATTTCCTCGGGGCGTTGGTACATCCGATCCATGATCTAAAGGTTTTCATTACGAGTCGACCCGAGCGGCACATCCAGTCTATCTTCAGCTCTGAAATCCAGCAGGTTCGCCGATTACGCCTCCATGACATTGAGACCAGCATCGTCGCAGCGGATATCGAGAAATATCTCTCATTCGAGCTGTTACCTGTAGCTCAACGCCTAAATGCGGTTCGATGGCCCTCGCCCAATGATCTGGCACGCCTGGTGGAACGCACAGGTCAACTCTTCCTGTTTGCCTTCACAGCTGTGCAGTACCTTTCCGTGGACGATCTCTCGGATGGCGATACGAATTTGAGGCTACGAAAACTCCTCTCGGATCCAGCGGCTGGTGGCACAACGCCGCTGCAAACTGCAACTATGGACAGCTTGTATACCCAGATATTCGAAACAGCATATGCCGAGAAGGAACCGAACGAAGTGTTCACTATGCGACTGGCGTTGGATACCATTATTTGTCTTCGAGAGCCCCTCACCTTCGCCGAGCTCTCTGTGCTGGTGGATGTCACGGCAAAAGATCTACAGACTGTGTTGGGCGCATTTCGCTCCGTCATCGACGTTCCTGCTTCATTCGAGGTTCCTGTCGCCTTTTTTCATTCCTCCTTCTCCGAATATGTTCAGAGCAGCACCCGATCGGGAGCTTACGCTATGGATACCGCGGCAGTGAACGCAAATATGGCACTCATGTGCATTCAGTCCATGAACACAATGCTCCATCAAAATATGTGTGGAGTGGAAGACAAAGCGACCATGTCCGAAATTGCGGAAGCAGATATACGGGCTGGCATCCCTGCTGCATTGCGCTACGCATGCATGCATTGGGTTGCACATCTCGTACTTTCGTCTCCGTCAGAAGCTGGTAACATTCGGAACGCCCTGTGGAGCTTCACACAGGGACATCTCTTGCATTGGCTTGAGTGCTTGATACTCAGTGACCAGTTTCACCTGGCTCTTAATTTACTGGACCAGGTGATCCAATCTGTAATGGTATGCAAACAGGTTAGTTCCTGCAGGATGTATTTGTTAACAGTGGTTTCCAGGTTCGTCAGTTGCCAGAAATTGTTCAAATAATGGATGAAGCCCGATATATGGTTCCTCAAGTGGCCCCATTCACGCAGCATTGTCCGCTCCAGTTCTATTCTTCGGCATGGGAATGGCTTCCTAAGACGTCTCGACTTCGCAAAATATGCGCTCAAGGCCCTGGACACGTTGTATGCGGTCTAGATCAACGGCTGGTGAAGAAACCACCAGAAACCCATCCCGATCCATGCAGCTGTGTCACCTTCTCGCCGGATGGACTATACATCATCTCAGCGTATTCCGGACATGTCATCGCTCTGTGGGATCTCCGCGAACGAAGCATTCCAAAGACTTTCGGGGGTCAACATGGCTGGATCATTTCCCTCGCCTTTTCGCCTGATGGCAGGCGAATCGCCTGTGGGTATCACAATCATACGATCAATGTATGGATCGTTGACACCCAGTGCGTTGAGCGCACACTGGTTGGACACACCTCCGTTGTTTTATGCACCAGATTTTCTCCAGATGGCTCACAGATTGTGTCTGGCTCTAATGATAAAACCATTCGGATTTGGAGCATGGAAAATGGGGAAATGAAGTTAAAGCTGGAAGGCCATGAAACTTGGGTCACGTCCGTAGCATTTTCTCCGGACGGGGCCCAAATTGTGTCTGGATCTGGAGACGGAACCGTTAAGATTTGGGATGCGACAAGCGGGGACGAATTATCCACCTTTGTTGGACATTCAGGACCAATCTATTGTGTGGTTTTTTCACCCGACGGATCTTGCGTGGCATCCGGTTCTGACGACCACACCATCAGGATATGGTCCATATTCCCGGACGTTCCACCGAGAATCCTGGTCGGGCATTCAGGCGGAGTTTTGACATTGTCCTTCTCCGCAGACGGGTCTCAAATATGCTCCGGTTCAGAGGATAACAGTCTCAGGATATGGGACTTTAAAAATGGGGAGACTTCCCACGCGAAACAAATGACCAATCGCGTACACTCCGTGGATTTCTGCAGGGATGGGAGCAATTATCTAGTATCTGCCTCGGACGATCGCAGGCTGCAAGTTTGGTATGGTCCTGATTGGGATTGTGTCTGGAACGCGTATGGGGTCTCCGTCCCGACTTACCGTGTCACCATGCCGCCCAGTCCCTTTGAAATGCATTCGGATAGTGTCGAGTCTCTAACGTTCTCACTTGACGGAGAACTCGTGGCATCTGGCTCGTTTGACAAGACCATTCGGATTTGGAGGGTCGAAACGGGAAGCACCGAGATCCTGCTCCAAGGACACACACAATCTGTAACGATACTTGCGTTTTCCCCGAACCGACTCTATTTAGCCTCTGGCTCTCGGCACGAATACAATGTCCGCGTATGGAATCTGGGTACAAAGAAATCAACACACCTAGTGTCTCTAGCGGATAACGGACATCCTTCCTGCCTAAAATTCTCCCCGGACGGCCACCTTCTGTTCTGTGGCACTTACGATGGCTACATTGCGATCTTGAACATGGAGACTGCGGAGATTCGGGTGTTTAAACTTGACCCAGTCAACTCGTCCTACCTGCAATCCGTTGCCGTTTCCCCAGATGGTCTCAGTATCGCAGGTGGTTTCCGCGGAGCCGTCGCCATCTTCAATATGAAGGGTGAACAGAAGCAGGCATTTAAGAACACCCGAAGATTGAATGATGTTGCAGCATCCCTCGCGTTCAGTCCCGATGGACAGAAACTAATTTGTGGTCTATCAGGTTACTGGCGCACCAGCGGCTCCATAGATATCTGGGACATGACCACAGGAGGTCTGGAGGAAATGTCCGAGGTTGGATTCAGTACGAATTGCATCTATCCTCTTTTCCTCCCACTAACCCCTTGTCCTTTCAGAAAATCTATCTGACAATGCAAAACTCACCTACGCTTACCCCGCTCATTTTCAAATTCAAGAAGCATCGGCGGAGGGAGGGAGTCCCATTTGTACACTATCCGAGGCTGATGGTGGGCTTGCATTTTCACTTGCCTCGGCCGAGAACCCGGCCATCGAGCGCCTACAAATATGGCTTGATTACCAGCGCGATATTTCGTCGAGAGCGTTCAATGGCTCACGGGCGTGTTTGGGTTATTGGTCAGGTCGGGTCATCATCGTTGATATGGCCCGGGGAGATGTTCGACACTTGGGTCAGTAGTGGGCGTGAAATCGCACATGTTCTGTATTCCGTCCCCAAGACAAGCCATTGTTGCATTCATCTGCTACGTATAGAAAGCCGATTTTCGAATATTATGCCCTTTTTTGTATGAATTCTACCCCATACTGCCCAGATTTTGCTCCCCTGACCCCCCTTCACACTACTGACCTCCACCCCCATGCTGGGTCCATCAAATGGGTACCTTTTTGCTGCTACGACCCTATTCTACCCAAACCTCCCAACGGAGTCGCCTCCGAACGAGTGTTTGCCCGCTGGTTTCGAGTCAAACTGACCACCTAGGTCAATTCCCACTGCCAAGTCAGTCTTGAAGTGGCTACTCGCGCGACCTGAAGATTTAAGATTCCTCGATGCACCGAATCTTTCTTCGGTCCCTTGTGTGCCCCGTTCCTCACACCGGGTGACCTATTCACCCGCACCTACCCCTCGTGCTGGTCCTAAACTCGTATTTGCACCGCATTCAGATGCTTCCTCAATTGCCTTTCGCCGCGCAGCTCGTAGGCTCGTCCCCATCCGGTATTCAGCACAACAGATGCAAACCGATCACTCGCCAAGGCTCGCAACGCTGAATACCGGCTGGGCCCTCTCGGCACACTTTTAGCGGGGTTTTGTTGCCCCCGCCAACTCAGAGGTGCGAACTTCGTCGAAAAACTTGAAATTTTGGGGGTGCGTAACCAGTAGAACTTTCTGTGATCCGAAGGTGCCCTGCTGCAGTGGTACCTGCAGGTCAAATGGAGTGAGTAACTTCTTCATGTCAGTGTGTAAGTCGTGCTGACCGACCTTGCGCAGATCTGCGTGTGCAGGAACTACCGCACGTTAGGTCCTGAGGTACATTTAATAGTAGTGGCTCCGCTAGGAGTATTAAGCATATTTCAGTGCACTAAACGGAAGAGTTCTCGATCTTCCATGAAAATAAAATTGTCGTCTGACTCATGCAGATTACCATTCAGTGAATGTAATTGCAGCTTGTTTCAATTGTTTCGCAGAGAGGTCGTGAAGAAGTAAATACCAACTTCCAGAGGGTCCTCGCCCAGGAAATTGTTCCACGAACTTCCAGGAAGCGTAGTGCTGGGAAGGTTCAGGTAGGTGCTGAACTTCAACCTGTGTTCAGGTTCGGTTTTGCGCTCGAACGCGTTCGAACCAAAGAAGCTTCGGGCTTCTCGGCGATGCAAAACCTTGTCTAAAATGACAGAGGGTGCATTCTTTCAACGAATTCAATAGGTTAAACAGCTATTGAGATCCATTATAATGCTCCATGGGAGTATATAGAGCAAAATACGCTCACTGAAATACTGTGATAGGCTCTGATGCTACACGTAGTCATCAAGATCCATGCCAAACCTTTGTAAAAAGACATCATCAACAGTTGAAGAGGTAAGCAGAAGCTCCCGTTGTGAATTTTGGACCAAAACATAGGGTCAGAAACCCCAGAAAACCGTCCAGAATTGACCTGATGGTTCAATTTCAGGTTCGGTGTTCGAACGCACCCCTCATCATCCGAACGCTGAACCTGAACCCCGCGTTCGGTTCAGAAAGGTGGCGAACGTTGAACCTGAACTCCGCGTTCAGTTCGGTCCGGTTCAAGTTCGAAGAACGAACCGATTCCTGAACCGGACCCTCCCACCACTATGGAAGCGGCCCGAGTCGGACAGAATGTACGAGTCCACAATGAGGCGGATGGTAGTTTGAAGGGTCCGGCCCGGTGTTTCTGATTGCATCCTAGGCTCGTTACCAGCCTACGAGTAGCAACAATGTGGCGAGCACGTTGCCGTAGGCAGGCTGGTACAACTCGGGACAAACAAAAGGGCTAAGCCTAGAGTTGGTTTTTCTTTTCTTCTACACTCAAGTGTACAGCCACCAGTCTGCCCACAGAACTGAGCCAAGATAAATAGGGAAAGTCCGATGGCATCACAGTCGGTTTCAGAACTCATGCTTCAATGTTTGACAGCGAAGGAGAAGGAGTGGAGTTACAGCAACATGGACAGGAGGAATATGAAAGACGGATAGTCTGGCCATTGGACTACGCAGTCTAAGGCTCCAACCATTTAGT